>CM032639.1:26701315-27150858 GCA_019097785.1 Fraxinus excelsior | reverse complement strand
AATAATTCTTTTGTATTTTTCATTTATAAAAGATGTGAAGTTACAAAATTTAAACGGTATGTTTAGAATAGAAAAATGACTTGGGTTTCAATTGGTTAGGAATTTACAGCCATGGGATTTCATAAAATTGAATATATCTCAGTAAATATTGCTTATTCATAAATAACAGATCAGACAAAACTTACAATGCTTCCCGGTCATATCTTTCCATAGTTTCCCTCCACGCAGGTAAGACATCTTTATAGATAAAAGAATAAAAAAATAAAGTCAAAAACGTTTTAAAACAAAAATAAACCTTGACAAAATTAATATAATAGTAATAATAAGACTAAAAACAACAAGAACATGAGAAAGATTAAAACTTGATAAGATGTCAACTATAGAGCTAAAGCTTAAATCTAAATTAAAGAAATCACAGAACTACCTCAAGTTTTGACAATCTCACAAGTACATCCATTCGACTATGATTATGTTTCTGCTTCTCTAAATCAGTACCTTTCATAATCTCCATCGTTGTTGTCTGCAATTCTGAAGCCTGGAAAAATTACCAAACAAGTGTTGACTGTGGAATTGATATTACAAAGGCATAGCAACTAAAGGTATCATAACAACAATCAAGGAAATAAATCAATTCAACAAACAGAAGAATGAAAAGGAAAGATGGACGGCGATAGAAAGTGTTTAGAACTTATGAACAAAAATGGGTAAAAGTTATTTACAAGATAATAAATTTTGAGTTAACTCAACCGAAACTAATCTTGACCAGTTTAACAATTTTACATGCTATGATAGTTCTCAAATATAAGTATTAGACATCATTAAAATGAACCAACCATAAGTTGAAGAATACAAGAAAATAAGGCACGGTATAAATGAAAACCATAAACATATTGATCAAACTAATAGAAGAAACATGTATGTACTGTTAGAATATTTATTTAACTTATTTGCTATGTTTAAAATAATTCAAAGGTAATGATTGATCATAACGAAGGGGACTGTCTATAGAACAAAAGAAAGGAAGAAAAATAATTTACCCAAGTATTCCATTTCCTTTTATCTCATCTCGACTGCAGAATCCTTGTTGTCGTCAAGGAGGAAGACTTGAAGACCCTTGGGGAAATCCTTTGACCTCAGTAGATTATTACCAGTGCAGGCCACAACTTGTTTTGCATCTTTTTCAAGCTAAATAATTAAAGTTTTCACTTCTGTAACAAACATGAAAGAACAACAAAAAACACCACCTATTAGTTCCAGATATTAAGGTAGTTAACTAAAGTCAGTCTAAATAATAGTTTTTCATCAATATCAAACTTATGGCTTAAACTTTGGCAAAATTTCCTTATCCATCATATCCACTGTGTTTCACTGCAAAGTTGGGGGTTGGAACATGATTTGGGAGAGTGATTACCTTAGTCCTTCCTTGAAGAATTGGTCTAGCCATGAGAAGCTCAGCAAATACACATCCAACACTCCAGAGGTCCACAGAAGGTCCATAATCTGTTGAGCCCAACAAAAGCTCAGGAGGACGATACCATAAAGTGACTACTCGACTGGTAAGGGGTTGCCTCTGGCCGCAACTAGAGAAATTTGCTAACCCAAAATCGGCCACCTTCAAAACTCCTTCATTGTTTACCAGGAGATTTGCACCTTTAATATCCCGATGCATTACACCCCGAGAATGACAGTGCTCAAGACCAGACAATAACTGTTTCATGTAGCATTTAACCTGTAAATAAGTCAATCAGATCTTAGTATATACATAAAATAAAATTAACTAATTCTCAAGAAGAGGGGACAAAAATAACAACTGTTAGCATTTTCAGTTAATCAACATGAACTCTGTAGGCGTTCTCAAATTCTCCTCTTCTTTTCTTTGTGAAAAAAAAAAAGTGTAATATGCTTACAAATATTATAAAATATTCATTTTTTTCTGCTCAGGTATCATCTAAGATTCTAAACCATCAGACGTGCACATCACCATTGTAATAAAAATTAGATTGTTCTAATCCAATATGCTCACTGAAAGAAAAATATATCCTTTCACATAAATATCCAAACACGTGCTTCACTGAACTTGATGTCTGGGCAAGATAATAGCCCTAAGATATCATGTTCCATGTACTCAAACCCCAGATATATGCTGCATGATAATCGAGAGGTAATTAATCCTTCCAACTTTATAATATTTGGATGGTCAAGCCGGCGAAGAATCATTATTTCTCGAGCCATGAAACGAACACTTTCTGATTCAAAATTGTCAAATCGCACCTTCTTCAAAGCAACTATTTTCCCACTTTCTAAGTCACGAGCTCGGAATATAGGATGGGTTAGGGCTACCTAAATTCAGTCGGTGAATGCACAAATCTGATGATTCTCTTTCTGATTTTTCATATAGGAGATATTTATCATAGAACCAGATGATGAACAGTAAGTGCGAAAACAGAGGTGCGGAAATGAACAATACACACCCCCATCCCCTCTTTTATGCGCCACGCCTTGCGTGCACGGGAGAGTTTTTATTTTTATTTTTATTTTTTTTTATAACGCAATTGTGGGAAATTTCATTTACATAATATTCTCAATATTCAAATATTTTTTTATCATTTAAAAATAAAAACAAACTAATTTTATAACTAAACATACTACACATAATCTTACCAATAAAAATAAAAACAATAATAATCATATAATAATATTAATAATAATACTCACTTCTCTTCCCTACCTTGAATATGATTTCTATAAATATATATAATTTTCTTTGCCCACCGCCTTATATGTAAAGAAGAAGACAAAAAAAAAAAAAAAAAAAAACTCTTCCTGTGCAAGCACGGGGAGCATTCAACTCCCCGTGCGCGAATGGAGAGGTTATTTTTTTTTTTTTTGTAACACAACTATGGAAAAAAATATTCCTTAGTAATAAAAATAAGTAATAGCACACGGGGACACCATCTCCCCGTGAGCGCACGAGGAGACAGCAAACTCCCTGTGCACGCACGGGGAGGCGTTTCTAAAAACTTTTTTTTTTCCAATCGGTTATTATTGGTTATATATTTGATTTAATGTAAATTAAAAAGTTGATTGTGTGTATTATTATTTGAATACTTTTACAACATAGATTTATTGTAGAATGATATATTACTTATTAATTGGATAAAAAATTCGTAAGGTAAATTGGATGTAGCAATTGCATAGGGAATTTATTACGATAAAGTATTATGTAAGTAAGTTTTATTTGATGTAAGAAAGATAGGTGCGTGACTAAATGGTAATACGTAAAACAAAAATTAAAGTTTAGCATTTTCAATATGACAAATTAAAATTTTTATTGTAATTAAAATTTTGATGATAATTTAAGAAATTTAATGTATTGTAATTGTAAATTTAGTAGGTGGATTGTGAATATTATTTAATGTTTTTTGGAATTTGTTCAAAAAAAAAATTCCATTGCAAACTCTCCGTGTTCACACGGGCAATTTGATGCTCCCCGTGTGCGCACTGGGAGTTAGTTTCTCCCCATGAAGTGTAATTTTTTTTTTTTTTAACAACTGTGGAAAAAAATATTTGTTAGCAATAAAATATATGTCAGATGAACGGTAAACCAACTGGTGGCAATCAAATAACAAATAAAAAAAAAGACATTATGTCTCATTTATCTCGTGCTCGTAAAATCTTCAATTACATATATCGATTGCACCAGTATTTAATGTCTTTACAAATATCATATGCAAAGACGTATGTAGTCAAGACTAATTAATTAATAATAATACAGTGCAAGATTTAGGACAAATCACGGGTCTCTATCGTTATTAAAATCAAAACACGGCGAAAACTTTCATCATATAGGCAAAAAAAATGACAAACAATCACCTAACTTCATAAATCCCGTCGAATATCTTTTCAACATATTCTAATGATACTGTACATTGAATCAATTTTTTCTAAAATCGAAATAATTCACTTCATAGAAAATGTTTGTCTATCATTACTGCATGATATAGGATAATTCTTCTGAAAATCATTGAGTTCCTTCAATATCTATTTTTGACGCCATAAATTCACCCTTTTTAATCGTAAAAATCGAAGAAAAATGAAATTGAGAGAAATTGGTATGAGTATGGAAATTGAGTGTGGGTAGAAAGGAAAAATTAACGATTATGGTTTTACGTTTAATAATTTAATATAAAAATCGAAGAAAAATGAAATTGAGAGAAATTAGTGTGAGCATAGGGGTTGAGAGTGGGTAGAAAAAAAAAATTAACGATTATGATTTTACGTTTAATAATTTAAGAAAATTTGTATGTTTAAACTTAATCGACAATATATTTATTATTATCATATTTTAAGTTTTTTCAAAAAAAAAAAATAAAAATTAAATTGATCCAAATGGATAATCATATTATGAAATATCGAATCAAATGTTGCAAGAAAAATAGAGTTCGAAAAAACGATATTGGAATGGGCTTGACATTGAAAATAAACATAAACAATCACGACTTTACGTTTCACAATTAATGTAAAATTATTTTTGATATTTAAGAGTTACGACCATATATTTATCATGACCGTACTTCAAGATTTTCAACAAATTTTAAATCGCTTAAAGCGCATATTTGTAATTTAAAATACTGAATCAAACGTAAAATGAAATTGAGAGAAATTTGTGTGAGTATGGAAGTTGAGGGAGGATAGAAAAAAAAAATTAACAATTATGATTTTACGTTTAATAATTTAAGATAATTTTTATATTTAAACTCAATCAATAATATATTTATTGTTATCACAATGTAAGTTTTTTTTATAAAAATTTAAATCGATCCAAATGGATTTGGAATGATGATGGAATTGAAAAGAAACATAAACAATCACGACTTTACGTTTCATAATTGATGTAAATTTATTTTTGATATTTGAGAATTAATATATTGAATGATATATTGAAATCGTACATATTACAATGTACAATACCCTATTTATAGGGTTATAACTAAACTAAGAAAGGAAAGATTATACCATAAACTATCTTAGGAAAGTATAACTAATTACAATCTATTACAATCTTTGACACTCCCCCTCAAGTTGGAGCATAGATATTAATCATGCCCAACTTGTTACAAAGATAATCTACCCGAACCCCATTTAAAGCTTTCGTGAAGATATCTCCTAATTGTTCTCCAGTCCGCACATACTCGGTAGAAATCAAACCTTCTTGAATTTTCTCACGAACAAAGTGACAATCGATCTCAATATGCTTAGTTCGCTCATGAAACACAGGATTAGATGCAATATGAAGGGCAGCTTGATTATCACACCATAATTTTGCTGGTACTGAAATTTTAAGGCCGATTTCAGTCAATAGTTGACATATCCATATTATCTCACACACTGACTGTGCCATAGCCCTATATTCTGCCTCTGCACTTGATCGTGACACAACATTCTGCTTCTTACTCTTCCATGAGACCAAATTTCCTCCAAAGAAAATACAATAACCTGATGTGGATCTTCTATCCACTTTGGAACCTGCCCAATCTGCATCTGAAAAACCTTCAATACGAGTGTGCCCATGATTTGCATACAAGATACCTCGTCCGGGCGCTCCTTTCAAGTAACACAAAATCTGTTCTAGTGCTGCCCAATGATGAACTGTTGGGGATGACATAAACTGACTAACCACACTGACAGAATATGCAATATCTGGACGAGTCACCGTAAGATAATTCAACTTTCCAACTAATCTTCTATATCTCTCAGGATTTTCAAGTTGTTCTCCATCTCCTGTAAGGTGCATGTTTGGGGTCATTGGAGTACTACAAGGCTTCGCCCCCAATTTTCCCGTTTCAGTCAATAAGTCTAGGACATATTTTCTCTGAGATAAGAAGATCCCTTTCTTACTCCTTGAGACTTCAACACCCAAGAAATACTTTAGCACCCCTAAGTCCTTTGTGTGAAACTGAGTATGGATAAAAGACTTAAGAGATGAGATTCCCGTAGTATCATTTCCAGTAATAACAATGTCATCCACATACACAACTAAAAGAATGATACCAGATGCAGAATGTCTGTAGAACACAGAATGATCAGACTTGCTTTTCATCATACCAAACTTTTCAACAGCCTGACTAAATTTTCCAAACCAAGCACGAGGACTCTGTTTTAAACCATATAGAGATTTTCGAAGACGACAAACTCGCCCAGACTCCCCCTGAGCAACAAAACCAGGAGGTTGCTCCATATACACCTCCTCCTGAAGATCACCATGAAGAAAAGCATTCTTGATATCAAGTTGATGCAAAGGCCAATGGTGAGTAGCCGCCATGGAAATAAACAACCGAACAGAAGTCAATTTAGCCACTGGAGAGAAAGTGTCAGAATA
Organism: Fraxinus excelsior; assembly: GCA_019097785.1. Classification (NCBI taxonomy): domain Eukaryota; kingdom Viridiplantae; phylum Streptophyta; class Magnoliopsida; order Lamiales; family Oleaceae; genus Fraxinus; species Fraxinus excelsior. The sequence continues at coordinate 27,144,479 of CM032639.1, read as the reverse complement.
ATCCACCCCATAGATTTGAGCATACCCTTCAGCGACAAGACGGGCTTTCAGTCGAGCAACGGACCCATCTGGATTTACCTTAACTGTGAACACCCATTTGCACCCTATATCCCGTTTCCCTGAAGGTAAATCAACCAAATTCCAAGTACCATTGTCATCCAAAGCATTCGTTTCCTCTATCATTGCATGATGCCAACCGGGATGAGATATAGCTTCATGAACGGTTTTAGGAATAGAGACAGAATCAAGGGATGCAATAAAGGAAGAAGATGAAGGCGACAAACAATTATAAGAAACAACAGAAGAAATAGGATAAGTACATTGGCGTTTACCTTTGCGTAATGCGATAGGGAGATCATCGTTTGAGACTGGATCTGATGACGAAGGAGCAGGTGCGGGACATGAATCAGGGAAGGTGCGCCTGGAGTAAACATGACTAATAGGAGGCCTGACAGGAGCTGGCTCCGAGACAGGGGCAGTGGATGTGATAGAATATACTAACAAATCATCATCGTCCTCCCCCTGATGTGCGGGAGGAGGAGAAGACGGAAAATAAGGCGTGGTTTCCATAAATGTAACATCAACGGAGACAAGATATTTGTTAAGACGAGGACAGTAACATCTATAACCTTTCTGAAGACGAGAATAACCAAGAAAGACACATTTCAAGGACTTGGGATCTAATTTGGTTACATGCTGACGAACATCCCGAACAAAACAAGTGCTACCAAAGATCATAGGGGTAACAGGAAATAGTGACTTAAGGGGAAAAAGGACTTTGTAAGGGATCTCACCACAAAGAACAGACGAGGGCATGCGATTAATCAAAAAACATGCGGTAGAGACTGCATCTGCCCAAAAAGGTTTAGGAACATTCATTTGAAATAATAGGGCTCGTGCAGTTTCAAGAAGATGTCTGTTCTTTCTTTCTGCCACTCCATTTTGAGATGGAGTATCAACACAAGATGTTTCGTGGAGTATACCATTCTGAACCATATAAGACTGGAATAATGTTGACATATATTCTTTGGCATTATCACTCCACAAAGTACGGATCAAAACATTAAATTGAGTCTTAATCTCAACACAAAACGCACAAAAGATAGAAAACAACTCAGAACGACTTTTCATTAAATATAACCAGGTTACACGAGAATAATCATCCACAAACGTAACAAAATACTTAAAGCCTGGTTTAGACAAAATGGGACAAGGACCCCAAACATCAGAATGGACTAATTCGAAAGGACTACTAGCACGTTTATTGACTCTTGGACTTGAGCAAAGACGATGGTGTTTTGCAAACTGACACGACTCACAATCTAATGAAGATATCGTACTAAACTGTGGACAAAGCTTCTTGAGCAAAGGGAGAGATGGATGACCCAACCTACAATGTGCTTCGAAGGGAGATGTGACACCAGAGCAAGCAACAGATTTTGTTATCGGTGTGTCCAGAATGTAGAGGCCTCCAGACTCATGTCCTTTACCAATAGTTTTCTTCGTCAAAAGATCCTGAAACAAACAATGATCAGGGAAAAATGAGATGCAACAATTAAGAGTACGAGTAAGCTGACTTACAGATATCAAATTAAAGGACATGCTAGGTAAATGTAAGACAGAAGACAGAGGAAGCAGAGGGGTAGGAGTAATTGTGCCAGACCCAAGAACACAAGATGGTGACCCATCGGCTAAAGTCACAGTAGAGGTGGAGGTATGTGACTTAAAGGTAGAGAATAAATCAGAATTACCTGTCTATGATCTGTGGCACCAGAATCAATGACCCATTTGGAGGATGAGGAAATTAGACACGCATTTGGGTTACCTGAATCAGCAATAGCGGTGACAGAGGAAGATGATGACTTTAGTGACTCTTGATACTGTGAGAACTTGGCAAATTCATCTGCAGAGATAATGATTGATTTTCCAGAATCCTCATTAGTGGATGCGACATGGGCCGAGTGAGCTTTTTGATTCCTGTACTGAAGCTTTCTACACTCACGCTTTGAATGTCCTGGCTTGTGACAGTAATAACACACAATTCCTCCAGAAACTCGTGTTCGAGCTTCAAACCCTTGCGAACCTCCTCCTTTATTCACACTTTGATTGGTTGATCTCACGGGCTCATAATTATTATTTCGACTGACCAAAGCACCATTGAATTGAACAGGTGGGGCACTTTCGGTGCGGAGTACTCGACTAAATACTTCTTGTAACGATGAGATCTCAGATCCAGAAAGAACTTGAGACTTAGCAGTCTCAAATTCGGAGGAAAGACCAGCAAGGAAACTCATGACAGCCATCTGTTCTCGCTGGTTTTGTTGAACTTTTACATCAGGGCTAAAAGGCAGTAACATATTAAGTTCCTCATAAATCTTCTTAAATTCCATAAAATAGGTTGTAAGGGATTTATCATGTTTCTCTGCACGGTAAAATGCTTTGCACACCTCAAACATTCGTGAAAGGTTCCCTTTACCAGAATACAGGAAATCCAAATAATCCATCAATTCTTTGACAAATTCACAGTGATTGATCAAGCCAATTACCTCACCATCGATGGAATTTCGAATTTGCAAGAATAAGCGAGCATCCTCTCTAAGCCACGTCTGCTTTGAATCATCTTTGGGGGGATCTTCAGTCAAATGAGTATCTTTGTCAATACTCCGTAAATAAAGTCGAACGGTCTTGCTCCAATCCAAATAATTTGAGCCATTAAGTTTATGATCCGTGATTTTTGACATTACAGGCACCATATCCGACGTACCAATGAATTTCTTTTCATCCATAAAAGAAATGCAAGATGGCCCAATAACCAAAAATAATTTACCAAAATAATTCAGGCCCAATAAGGCCCAATAAATCCAATAACCAAAGTATTTCACCAAAAGAAATCAAGCCCAATACACCAAACTGAAATTGCCCACGACAGAGACTGAAGCTAGACTTAAGGCTCCTTTTATCTCTAAAAATAACCCCAAAGGCAGAGAAGAAGCCAGCGGAGAAGAAACCCGCCGCCGAGAAAGCACCTGCCGCCGAGAAGGCTCCAGCGGAGAAGAAGCCGAAGGCCGGGAAGAAACTCCCCAAGGAAGGCGCAGCTGCCGGAGACAAGAAGAAGACAGTGACAACAGCCTGCCCAAAAAGGTTGACCTCCGAAGAGGCGAAGGACCAGAGATCCGGCACAGTCACGGAGAACTAGAGGAAGCTCGAGAACGTCGAACGAGAGCACTCGCCGGAATCTAGAATCCGTAGAGGAACGCCGAAACTGGAACGACGTCGAAGAGAAAGCCCCGAAACAGGAAGGTTCGATCGAAAACAAACTCACCGCTGGTAAGAATTAAAACCCTTGAGCTCTGATACCATGAGAATTAATATATTGAATGATATATTGAAATCGTACATATTACAATGTACAATACCCTATTTATAGGGTTATAACTAAACTAAGAAAGGAAAGATTATACCATAAACTATCTTAGGAAAGTATAACTAATTACAATCTATTACAATCTTTGACAATATTTAAAATTTATCGATCGTGTATTTATCGTGGCAGCACTTCAATATTTCCAACAAGTTTTAAATCGGTTAAAACGCATAGTTGTAACCTAAAATATTGAAGAAAAAAAAAAAAAAAAACTCAGACAGCTTAGTCAAGCCGCCATCCGGCTCGGCTCGGGATATGGCTTATGAACAGTAAATAATCACTACTAGAAAAGGAGGCAATAGAGACGGAATTTTAGCAACGGACATTTTCCTTTGATATTACCAATTGATTAGCAACGAATTATTATTTTATCATTCTTAAAAATTATATATTAAATTACCGACGGAATTATCAACGAAAGATTTCCATTGATATAATTCCGTTGCTAATCTGTCGGTAAAAAATAAAAAATAATTAAATGATAAATTAAATAATTTATCAATGACTTTACCAACGGATATTTCCGTTGGAAAGAAAAAAAAAAGATTAAAATAATTTTAAATGTAAAAAATTGGTGATAAACAATTTTCCAGCTACTTAGGGACCGTTCTCTTTGTGTTTCAATTTTTTGTTTTGAGTTTTGAATTCATTTTGTGTTTTGTGTTTTGAGTGTCTGTTTTGAAATTTCTAAAAATGCGTTCTTTTTGCTATTTTGAAAAACTGTTTTTGAAAACATAAAAATAGAAAACGCGTTTACTTTGAAGTTGAGAATTTTTTAAATAATATTTTATTCAAGAAATCCGATTATTCAATAAATTTTAATTGTTTAATGTTAATATAATATTAAATAACATATAAATTTTGAAATTAGTGAATCTTGAAATATTTTTTTCTAGATATGAAAAATACAACCTAAATTAAATTTGCCAAGACTTGTTTTTTTTCCTTGTACGTAACTTGTGACAAGAATTAACTAGTATCAAGTCACAATCAAACGTAATCAAGTTGGCAAAAAGGGGAGCAATAATCTCATATTGACATGTTAATAAATATTTTGAAATCAATCTTATCGAATTCATGTTAGTTTTCACAATTCTTGTCAAATCCAATTTTCACCGTCTAAACATCTAAAACCCATCCTTTAGCTGCCATGTCATATGTTACTATAATTGTAGGCATCCTCCTCTTTCTCAAGTCATGCTTGCTGTGAATAATGTAATGTAATGGATAAGATTACTTACTCCTTCCAAGTGATACATAATTTTAGACACAAACTTCTGTCAAATTACTTGATGGGAAACTTTTTAACTAAACTCAGTTCATCACTGCATCGATAAGATAGTCCAAAGCAAAAAAGAATTAGATGCCTGGGACACAGGTGTATCAAACCCAGTGCTACTCATGCAAAATGACTTCTCTACTATGGTAAAATCTAACAAGATATGTGTTAATTGACAATCAAAGTGTCAAAAATTAATCACTAACCAACATCAAGCTGATTGTTGCAAGAATTAGAGAAACTGTTATACAAAAAGGGACACGATTAAAGATCCTATACTTGGGAAGAACTTGGGAAAAGGCAAATGCACCAAAATTATGTAAAGACAATACTGAAGTTCAACTAGAACCAACACCAAAAAAAAAACAGAATGGAAAATCACAGTTGCTAAAATCTCACTAATTCTTCTCTTCCTTTTCAGCCTCAGCAGCCCTCTTGGCCCTGAGTCCAACATGGCGCTTGTTAGTTCGTTCTAAACACAGCTTATCATATGCCTTATGACTTCATCTCTTCTGTGACCTTTACAAGCTCCACAGTTGGGTACAATTGGCATGTAAGAACCTTGGTCTCGAGTAGTTGTTGCCAACTCCTCTGGAGTAGAATCACCAGCCTGCAAGAGAAGCAGCAATCATGAAAAAGGAAATAAAGAATGTATAGCGATTTTCGACCACTGAAAATTAACATTACCTTGGATTTACGAGCCCGTATTGGGAAGACAACTAATTTGGCCTTGTAAGTCTTCAGTCTATTAACATTAGACTGAAAACCTTCAAGGGAAGAGTTCTTACAATGATGATCAACTGTAATTCCAGCAGTATTGGCAAATTTCTTATGGATACCTGCAGCCTGATCAAAACACAGACCAGATAGTTAATTAAACTCATCAAAGGTTAAGTTTTAGCACATAAAAAAAGCACTTCAAATGATGATGGCATGATGCTATTATTAGAAGCAGGGAACTCACAGCTAAGCTTACCAGAATAAAAAATTAAATCAAGTTTAAACAGAAAGCTAGGTAGCATAAGCATATTCGATACAGTGCACTTCAGACATAGATTTTGAACTCTCATGTGCACATAAAGTTCTTTCAAAAAACCAAGGAAACAGAAAAAAGTCATCCAATTTTGCAATTTTGCTTCACCCCAATTAATTCAAATCCATCAATTCTGAATTATAAACACCCGTTTACTCTCACAGTCTCACTTCAAGTAAACATTGTTAAAGCCAACCTCACCACCACTGCAAACAACCACTGCAATCAACCAGTCACCATCGCCAGTCACCACCACCACCACCTACCATCGTCGCCGCCAATCACCACTGCCAACACAACCACTACTACAATTTCCAATCAACATAACCGAAATCAATGGGTCGAAACCAATCAACACAACCAAAATCGAAAAAACCAAATCCACATTTTCGAGTGAAATTTCACATTATTCAGGCACCAACAAAATTAAACCATTACACAAACACACAAACACAGATCATCCAAGAATATCAAAATCGCCCATATCCACGAACCGAAACAAAGAGAACACGCAGATTTGGCAGGTGCGAAATCTGACCCAAGGAAAATAATTTCAAACATACCGCAAAAAATATAACAAGCAAAGAACTAGATGGGAAACCTGATTGAAAACGTGAACTCGGAGATTTGGCAAGGAGAGCTGCTCGATTTTCAGTTTCTGAGAGAAGAAGTGAGGGGGAAGAGGCAGAGAGAGAAAAGAGGAAGAGGTTGGACGCATTTTTTCTGTTTTTGGAATAGTGCCGCGTTTTGGGCTTTAGTCTTGTTTTTGGTTGAAAACTCACAAAACGTGGAAAACCACGTTTTCTGTTTTTTGTGTAAATTTTTTTGCCATTTTCAAAAACGTGTTTTCAGAAATAGGAAAGAGAACACGTTTTCACCGTTTTTGAAAATTGAAAATAGAAAACGATTTGAAAACGGTAAAGAGAACATGACCTTAAATTTTTACTTCCCCCAAAAAATTTCTATTTCCCTCTTAAGTCTCGTCTTCTCCATTTCCAATTTCCTTCGGCCGCCCTTCATTTCTCTCTGCCTTCAAGTTGTTCTGTGCATTAAAACTCTCATATCCTTGAAATCCAGAAATTCCCCAGATCCATTTATGTCAAGCTCCACTCCAAAACTCCCAAATCCTTGAAATCCACCCGACATTTGAAACCCTAAATCAATCCGTGAAGACGATTTTGGCAGGAAGGGTAAGTTTGGTTATCTTGCTGGTGCTGCAAGAGAATTCGGACAGGCAACTGCCTTGAGCCGTCGTTGACCACTACCACCAGCTACTGGTAACTTCTACCACCATTTTCTCTTTGATCTGTACATGTTGTTTTCATTCTTTCAATTTGAAAAAAAATAAAAAATTGTTTTCCACTCAATCTTAAACCCTGATTCCGAATTCCCTTCTTTTCGTAGTAATTTGCGAAAAGTTTTAATTTTTATTTTCTCGTTATCTATTTAAACCCTAATTCCACGCTAGAGAAATTGAAATACGAAAGGATTCAGGAGAGGAGTAAAGAATGGCAATAGCAGCACCAGAGCAACTAAATATAAGCGAAGTGCCAACATGGGGTTCACGAGGTGTCGACTGCTTCGAGAAATTGGAGCAGATCGGTGAAGGAACTTATAGGTATTCTATTATTTCCTTTCAATTTGCTTTGAAGATTTTTATTTTTTTACCTGCGTGTGGATCTGAATTTTGTTTTTAATTTATTTGTTATTTTTCCTTATAAATTCGTGTTTGTAGGCAAGTTTACATGGCTAGAGAGATCAAAACAGGGGAAATTGTTGCTTTGAAGAAAATTCGAATGGACAATGAAAGAGAGGGGGTATGCTTATTTATGTGTATAACATCCACATTCTATTAATTTCTATGTTAAGGAGATATGGATGTAAATCAATGATTGTTGAAGCAACTTGCGGATTTCATTTCCTGACTACTAACTTGTGCTTGCAGTCCCCTATTACTGCCATACGCGAAATTAAAATCCTCAAGAAGCTGCACCACGAAAATGTAATCAAGTTGAAAGAGATTGTAACTTCTTCGAGTAATTTTTGAGGGCACTTCTGCTTTCGCTGCTTCGGTATTTTATGTCTCTACTCTTCTAAAAGAGGGGATGTGGGGGTGTGTTCACAAAGTGGTTCCACTACTGTTCAATGTAAAATATCTTCTTCACACCGACTTCTTCTTCATTACTAAATATCTTATTCATTTACTTTTTTTTCTCTTCCAATACCTTTATACCATCCCTCTCATCTATATTGTAGAGGATGTACAAGAAAGAATAATCACGGCGACCGGCACGACATGGGTGGGGGAGTTCAAGCGCGAGATCGATGATCCTTTGTGACCTTCGGCTGTCCCTTGTTCTCGTCCCTTTTCTCCCATATTTTGCGCACGGAGAGATCCATTTCTCGCCAGAGACATCTACTCAGGTACAAAAGTGATTATTTGGTCGATTCTTATTGTTTAATTTTGTATTGGAAATGATGTAATTATTTTGGTGAGTTTCGCTTTGCACTGAACTTAATTAATTGTCGCGACTGAGGATTCACAAAAGAGTTGGAGATTTGAAGTTCAAAAATTTATGTCGCTGTATCTCGAGTTTTTCTTTAGACTGATTCAGTGATTGTGTGTTTGTTCTTTGAAGGATATAGGCTCATTGATTAATTATAGAATAACTAACCTAGAAAAAAAAAACGAAGTTGCAAGTGTTGGTGATGTATGTAATGTAATTTTTTTTCTTTTTCTAATGAAATGGAACAGAGAGTTTAAAAGCTATGTTTCTGAGAATTAATATAGTATGTTACTGATACTTGATACTAAATAGATGTGATTACAAGCTAACAAGTAAAATTGAAAGAACTCTTGCTGAATTTTAGCTGAGACCTGTTAGTGGTATAGAAGGATAACAAAAGACTAAGGCACTATTAGATCTGCTACTTCGTACATTATAGGCAGATTCCACTCAAAGTTTCACGTTAAAAGCAAATATACGATTGTCACCGTAGACATCAAACCGTGATCCTTTACATGTTTGTTTTTATCTTTCTTAGTTCAGGTTATGCTTCTCTAATCTATTTGCTTTACTACAACTTCATTACTTGATCAAAATGCTTCCAAATTCTACCATACTGCATGTAAGTGCAATTGATAAGGAAAGGAAAAACTAAGACAAGACCATAAAATATAAAATGTTAGTATGTGTCACAGCAGAGGAGAAATTGAAAATCTTAAATTAACTAACATCAACGGTCAAACTAAAGATGTGGTGGAAAAGATTGTCTAATGTAAGGAATCCAAGAACACAAATTTATAATACTGAGTTGTTGCCCCAAGGATGGAGTCATCAAAATAAATTTGATGAGCGGAGTATTGAAAGGGACGTGGATTTATGTCAAAAAATTGGTTTTAAGGAAAGAGGAAAATCAAAAGTTTAATTTGAACGTGTCATGGATCCTTTGATACTGCCGTAGAATTGATTGAAAATCAGGTATAATATGGGGTTAGGCGAAAAATCTAATTGTGCACCGTGAGCCAAAGCAATATAATCCTACTAATGTCACATTATTTGGTCCTCCATTAGAGAAAAGTTGTCACTACACTAAAGGCACTTCATCCATATTCTAATGGTCTATGGCATCATCCTTGCAATCTGATTTGGAAATGCCACTCTCATGTGCTCGTTTTCTCGATACGCTGGAGTTGAAAAATTCAGCCAATTACCGTTAATAAAAATAGTACAACTGCAGTGCCAATAGATCAGAATTTGACGCAGTTTATCTTCAGCTTTGTTAATTTCATTAAACTACAATTTGTTTTCATTAGCTGTTTTTATTAACTAATCTATGCAAGTGATGAAAAAATGCTTGATTAGTCAATTTATGTGTTGCTGTTTATCTCTGAATTTGTTATGATTTTTGATTGGTGCAATTGGCCTATAATTAGGCTTCTACTAATAGTAAGTTTAAACATTTTAATCATTTTTTTGGTCAATGTATTATCAATGAATATGGATATTGCAAGTTTTCTCTTTTGGGATGGTTCTTAGTCTCTTCCTTGTTACCGTTTCATTATTTTGAAAGGTAATTTTGCTACAAAATTTCTTTTTATTCAAAGAAAATGAAGTAGGTAATTGATGTGATCATTTTAACATCTTGCATTTCTTTCATCAACTTATTACTCCACTGGAACTGCATTTTGCTTTGTAATTTCCCTTTATGCAGTTAAAACTCTTTGGATCAAGTCCTATAATCTTTTGTTAACATCCAACGAAGTGTTCTCTTATTTTTTTTCTCTCGTTTGTAATGGTAAAAGGAGTATGTCCAGAAGAATACTTTCTTTTGGTGGGAAAAATAGATCTGCTACTTCGTACATTATAGGCAGATTCCACTCAAAGTTTCACGTTAAAATGATTATGCTTTATATGTTATTGCATATGTATTTACATTAGGTTGAATTGAATGTGTTTAACCATGCAAATGTGTTACATGAGGGATGGAACTGAACGTGTTTTTGTTAAAAGCCATGTTTGAATATTGTGCAAAAAATGTGACCCCACATATTCAAAACTAGGAAGAATGGGATAAGAACTAGCAATTTAATCTGGGCAGTGGGCAGCATACAATGGTTCTACTTTTGGCTACAAATTTTTAAAGATAGGTTGAATAAACTTTGTGTTTTGACAGTAAATTGATTGATGACTGATCTAAATTTACGTTACCCTTATTAAGAAAATAACGTCTTTTGCAGGGAGAAAACAATTAAAGTAGATTTGGTTGACAGTAAATTGATTGATGACTGATCTAAATTTACGTTACCCGTATTAAGAAAATAACGTCTTTTGCAGGGAGAAAACAATTAAAGTAGATTTGGTGGCTGGTTGGGAAAGAACTCTACATTTATTTTGTAGTTAAAAGTGTCTTTCATTGCTCACTATAACTTGGAAATCTTCTTCTATTGCTCACTATACTTAGAAAATCATCTTCCCATTATTCAAACACCTTTCCTTATTTTGAAAGTGTCTGTTTAGATCACTACATGTATTATTTACTACACCAATTGACATGCTGTGTGTGAATATTTTAACTTGATTTTAGGTTGTTCTGGCTAGGGAAGTTAAAGCAATTGTGGACGATGATAATGCAGCTTAAGTGGGAAGAAGAAAATTGAGGTTACGTCGATGGTGATTTGGGTGGAGAAATCCGTCAGCGGAAATTGGAGATGATTTGGAACTTAAATTGGTCTATATCGAAATGTACATCTATTATCTTGTTTCTCTTGAAATTTAATTAATTTTGAGTGTGTGTAAACTTTAATTTATTAACTTCCCTAGAAAAGAATAATAAAAAATAATAATAATGTATATTGTTTTTTTAAAAAAATTTCATTCAAATTAGCGACGGAAATAGAGACGGAAGTCCGTTGTTAAACATCGACGAAAATAATTTGTAGGTAATTTGCGACGGAATATTCTGTAGGTAATTTGCGACGGTTTATTTCCGTCGCCATTCACCGACGGCTAATATAATCCGTCGCTAATTTTACCGGCAGGGTGCTTGCCGACGGATTTACCGAGACGGGCGAAATCCGTCTCTGAAGCTCTTTTCTAACGGATTTCGGGGCTTCAACGACGGATAATTCCGTCTCTGAAGCCGCTTTTTTTTTGTAGTGAATACTCATTCTTTTATATTAGTTACTAATCAAAGCCCGTGCAATGCATCGAGTTGGGATACTTTTGAAAGTTATGTTAGTATCGAAATTAATGGGTAGGTTAAACTATTTAGATTGAAGGTATTTTAACTCCAATACATGTTTCCAACGTGTTGATACCTTATTAAAGAAATAATGAAATTCAATCAAGCCCTCCTTTTCTACCTATTCAAGTAAGATATTATGTCACATTCATTTCGTGCTCATAGAATCTTCAATTACATGTATCAGTTGCACCGGTATTTAATTTCTTTACAAATACCATATGCAAAACGTATGCAGTCAAGACTTATTAATTAATAATAATACAATGCAAAATTTAGGACAAATCAATGGTCTTTATCGGTATTAAAATCACAACACGACGAAAACTTTTATCGTAGAGGCAAAAAGAATGACAAACGATCATCTAATTTCACAAATTCCATCGAATATCTTTTCAGCATGTTCTAGAGATACCGTACATTAAATTATTTTAAAAAAATCAAAATAATCTACTTCATAGAAGATGTCTGTTTGCCAGTACTACATGATGTAGGAGGATTATTCTGAAAATTATCGAGTTCCTTCAATATTCATTTTGATGCCATAAATTTATCTATTTTAACCGTAAAATTGAAGAAAATAAAATTGAGAGAAATTGGCGTAAGTATGATGATTGAGAGTGTGTAGAAAAGAAAAATTAACGATTATAATTTTATGTTTAATAATTTAAGATAATTTGTATATTTAAACTCAATCGACAATATATTTATTATTATCACATTTTAAGTTTTTTCAAACAAAATTTAAATTAATCCAAATGGGTATTCATATCGTGAAATATCGAATCAAACATCGTAGGAAAAATAAAGTTTGAAAAAAAAGACATTTGAATGGGGTTGAGATTGAAAAGAAATATAAACAATCACGACTTTAGGTTTCACAATTAACGTAAAATTATTTTGATATTTAATATTTATCGACCATATATTTATCATGACCATACTTCAAGATTTTCAACAAATTTTAAATCGATTAAAACGCATATTTGTAACTTAAAAGACTGGATTAAACGTAAAAAAATCGGCTTAATTTAAGATAAAAATTGAAGAGAAATGAAATTGAGAGAAATTAGCGTAAGTATGCGGGTTGAGGGTGAATAGAAAAGAATAATTAACGATTATGATTTTACATTTAATAATTTAATAATTTTTATATTTAAACTTAATCGATAATATATTTATTATTATCACATTGTAAGCTTTTTTTGTAAAAATTTAAATCGATCCAAATGGATATTGATATCGCGAAATATCGAATCAAACGTTGTAGGAAAAATAAAGTTCGAAAAAAAGAACATCGGAATGAAGTTGATATTGAAAAGAAATATAAACAATCATGACTTTGCGTTTCACAATTAATGTAAAATTATTTTTGATATTTAAAATTCATCGACCATATATTTATCATGACCGTACTTCAATATTTCTAACAAATTTTAAATCGCTTAAAATACATATCTGTAATCTAAAATATTGAATCAAACGTAAAAAAAAGGGGGGGGGACTCAGACGGCTTAGCCGAGCCGAAAATAGCTCGGCCTGGCTTATGAACAGTACACACAAACCAACTCTTTTAATGTAGTTAGAGATGGATATAGAAAAAGATTAATTATAATTAAATTTAAACATGTTGATTTCTTTTTTATTATTTAAAGATCCGTTATATTGATAATACTGAATATCAAATTTTTATTTATTTTTTTACGAAGAATATAATGCGTGTGTGAAGAGGTTAAAGAGAATTGTGGAAACCACCACCTCTTTTACATTGTTGTTCTAGACCCATGTGAATTCTATTTTAAGGGTGCGTTTAAGTCACATTATTTTGGAAGAATGTATTATGGAATAATAGATCGATGGAGAATGCGTAGTTGAAAAAGAAGGAAAAATTATTGATGTGATGGAAAATATTATTTTATTGAAGAACGTGTGATTGAAAATGAGTGGAAGAATGAAAATTAAAATTTTAATGTGTACCAAACATGGACTAAATGAAAATTTTATAAAATCTTTTAAATTATACAAACGTTTATGTTTATAGCATGTCTGAGCCCCCATTTTTGACCAACATTTTTTTTTTTCAAAACTAACTTGTGAGTAAAAATATATTACCTAAAATATTATTTTTTCTACATGTAAACTAAGATTTATACAATAGATTACACGATGTCACATGATACTCTACCATTTGTCAATTTAAAACAAAATCAATTTTTTCATCCACATTATATTATGTATATTTTTTACGCACAAGCAACAAAATCTAAAAAATATATTATAAATAAAAAATACTTATAAGTAAAAAATCAATTTTATGTAAAAAACTAGTGTAGGCACGTGCGATGCACGTGCTGTATTTTAGTTGGGTATTTAATAGCGTGGAGTGATTTCAATGTATTTTTTTAGTAGGCTTATTAGCACAAAACGTCCCTACGTTTGATAGTTAGTGTGCAAAACATCCCAACGTTTCATTTTTTTGCATTTTCGCCCCTATTTCAACGTTTCAGTGTGGAAAACGTCCTTTTCACTATTTTTCAGTGTAAAATGACCAATTTACCCTCAAATTTAAATAAAACAAAGAAAATGAAATGAAAAATAAAAAAATAAATTGTAATTATACTCCCAAACTTTTTAAAAAGTGCAAGTAGGTCCAAAAATCTTATTAAAAGGCTTAAGCACAAAATGTCCCTACGTTTAACACTTAATGCGGAAAACGTCCATACGTTTCAAACATGTTTGTATTTGCTCAATAGCACAAAATGTCCCTACGTTTGACACTTATTGCGTAAAACGTCCTTATGTTTCATTTCTTTTTACATTTTCGTCCTTATTTCAACGTTTCATTGCGGAAAAACGTCATTTTCACTATTTTTCAATGTAAAATGACCAATATACCCTCATATTTAAATAAAAAAAGGAAAATAAAAATAAAAATAAATTACAATTATGCTCCTAAATTTTTTAAAAAGTGCAAATGAGTTCAAAAATCTTATTAAAACATATAAATCATCAGTCTTCTCCTCCTCCCTTAACTTTATTCTCCCTCCACCACCTAAACTACCAGACCTCACCATTCAAACCGTTAATGCTGGCCACAACTATCAGCCCCATGATTGTAGAATGAGGTGAGATGGTTTGAATGGTGGTGGGGTCTGGTGGTTTAGGTGGTGGAGGGAGGATAAAGCTAAGGGAGGAGGAGAAGACTGATGATTTGAATGTTTTAATAAGATTTTTGAACTCATTTGCACTTTTTAAAAAATTTGGGAGCACAATTGTAATTTATTTTTATTTTTATTTTCCTTTTTTTATTTAAATATGAGGGTATATTGGTCATTTTACATTGAAAAATAGTGAAAATGACGTTTTCCGCAATGAAACGTTGAAATAAGGACAAAAATGTAAAAAAAAATGAAACGTAAGGACGTTTTACGCAATAAGTGTCAAACGTAGGGACATTTTGTGCTATTGAACAAATACAAACATGTTTGAAACGTAGGGACGTTTTTCGCATTAAGTGTCAAACGTAGGGACTTTTTGTGCTTAAGCCTTTTAATAAGATTTTTGGACTCGCTTACACTTTTTAAAAAGTTTGGGAGTATAATTACAATTTATTTTTTATTTTTCATTTCATTTTCTTTGTTTTATTTAAATTTGAGGGTAAATTGGTCATTTTACACGGAAAAATAGTGAAAATGACGTTTTCCACACTGAAACGTTGAAATAGTGGCGAAAATGCAAAAAAATGAAACGTTGGGATGTTTTGCACACTAACTGTCAAACGTAGGGACATTTTGTGCTAATAAGCCTTTTTTAGTATAAGTAAGGTATTGTTTGTGTAATTGTATGAATTGAGTTTTTGGCTAGTTTATAATTTAAATGTTGCAAGTGTAATCAAATGGAACATATAGAAGAAGCACAACGGAAGAAAATTTATAGAAAGCAGAAAATAAAGCATAAGCATGCATATTAGCAGGAAGAAAATAGCATAACATCATCGTAAGAGTACCTGTGATTTGAGTTATCAATGAGTTCTATAGACCACTCCAAAATTGAATTTTGGGAATCATACCTATAATGGAACATTATTGAAATGTTAAAAACATGTGTATGAGTAAAATAATATAATAACATCTATAATAGCAACTTATTATAGGAGACATCATGAAGATCTGAACAATATCCTTATAGGCGATCTCAACTACTCTTAAAATATAGATCCATAAATGTTTCAATAAATCAAGGAAAAAACGTAAATCCAGACAACATGCATTTCCTATCGACTTTTACCTAATGAGCTAATGCATAAAAGCTAGGTCATTCTAAGGTGGAAAGCACCCTCTAGTAATGTATCCTAATATATTCAACCACTTGTGTTAATTAAGAAAATAGACTGTATCCTTTTTCCATTTTGACGCCATAAATTTACCCTTTTTAACCGTAGAAACTGAAGAAAAATGAGTAGCAAAAACAATACCAGAAAGACATGGTAAGAATGGAGTACAAAAATAAGCTAAAATGCAAAATTGGCAGATAAAAAAAAGAACTACAAAGATATTCAGATTACGCACATGCAGATGGACATGTATTTCAACTGGATTGGAACTATATCCGAGTCTTGAATGTCAAAAAAGAATTCATTTATATTTGAGGTCATACATGTAAGCTAGGAAGACTCTTATCCACTTTCACTGGTCCTGAGACATCCAGATCCCTCCTATTTGATAATTATATCCATTAGCAACTTCTCATTTCCAGGTTGATATCCCCAAGAAAAGGAAAAACATTTTAAATAAAGAACTTCCATGTTATAAATTATAAAAGTGCTTTCATACTTCCACTGGAGGGTTCTTCTCAGCAGATTCGGCTGCACAAGCTGTGGTATCATTCCTCTGCTTCAATGGCTAGAGGACACAATTTCATAAACAAGTCATCAACATGGTTAACTTAATTTTAAGTGAATTTAAGTTTCTTTTGACAGACCAAACAAAATGCTGGAATTAAAAGAATTGATTTACTTCATATGAAAACAAACACAACTGTAATTGTAGTGTAATAATAAAGAAAACATGACAATGATTTTTAAATAGAGAAGCTGAAAAGAAAATCTCAAGACCAACCTTAAGGTATATACATTGTGCAAGGGACTCCAGTTATTAGATGATAATGATAATGCAAATTTTCCATCTTTTTGACCGGTCCAATGGACGATTTTTGTGCCCAAAAGAACCCAATTATGCAGAAAATTCTCCAAGAATATCAGACCGAGCTTGTAAAATACACCAACACAAGTACTTTGATTCAACCAGCTTATATGTTTTTCTTAGAATCTCTCTTAACCCCGAAATCTGTAAATTAGCTATCCTTTTACCAGATCAATGGGGGCTTTTTTATGCCCAAAATAACCCAATTGCGTAGGAAAATTCTCCAAGAAAAGTCTCAAAGATCACCACAGGAAGGAAATATAAACTCATGTGTATCAAATATATTAAGAGTTTCTTGTGCAGTAATCCTGTGAAGAAAGAAGGATAGATATAAAATTTACCTGTACCAAAAAGTAATGACATGATTCATAAGATTAGCATTATGGTCACTTGAAAATGATCGAGCTACCCCAAAATCTCCAAGCTTCATATTTCTGTTATTGTCTATGAGAAGGTTGGAGCCTGCAAAATGCTATCTCGGAGATTACTCCACTTCCACATAATAGAAATTGAATAAGCAGGAAATGGAACCAAATTAACCTTTGATATGGAAATTGGAGATTTGATATGCCATTGGTTGGAGCCCTAATTTCACAAGACCCACATGTATAATACTTCAAATTCAACACAGAAAAAGAATATATAATTTTTTTTCATTCAATAAAGGTCACAAAAACATCAACACTAACAAATTAGAGTCATACTTTCTGAAAATCTGAGTTCTCTTTGAAGCTGTCATTAGTGATTCCATTTCACAGATGTAGCAAAGAATTGGAACGAACTTCTGAAGCTCGCTCACGGAATTTGTGAAAAACGTTATAGCAAATGTAAAACATACATAAAATTAAACACTCAAATTATGAAAAATCTACTAAAGACATGAACAACTATAAACATAAACCAACCCAAATCATCAAAAATAATTACGTACCAATTTGTATGTATACAATTAGTCATACATCTATTACACACAACTAAATATAACCATTAATTGTTTATACTTTTTAGGGCTTAACAATACCAAATTCACAAAACCCACAAATATGAACTAACACAAACCGTCCAAAATCATTCCAAACCAATCATCACACAAATAAATATACATGAGCATAAAAGTCGAAAAATGGAAATGGGCTCGTTTAAGCGACGCCATAGCTTCCGGGTTTCAGTTAACAGCCTCAGTCGGAGGCCTAAACAAGGAAGTTGAGTCGCCCATTAGAGTTCCCACGAAGCCGCCTATGGCAGCACCCTAGGGCGATAGTAGTGGTGACGACAGCGGCCTCCACAGGTAACGACTGCTTCGCTAATTTTGGGTTCAACTTCTTAAAAGATCGAACAAAAAAATGAAAATAAATCGCAGTTTCAAATATAGAACTCAAAAAACGAGAAATGATATATTGAAGAGGAAGAAATTGAAGCAGTGAAGATTTTTCGTACAGGTATATGTCTCAGTTGCCTCAGACTTTTTTGGAATTTCTTTCTACGATCGCGAGAGAAAGAGAGCAATTAGGATTAACTAAGTAATTTAGGATGAATTAGACTTCTTATCATTTTTAACTAAGTAATTTATGATGAATTAGACTTCTTTTCTTTTTTGTTTCCTTCGTTTGGCAAATTAAACCATGTGATGGAGTATAGCATGGTGGCAACAAAGGGTTCAAGTTAGCTTACTAAAATTGTCTAAGAAAGACGAAGCTCACATGGTAGATGGCATGTAAATTGCATTTATCTCTCATGTGTTGCACTCAACTGATTAATCTTAGCTCAAAAATCTGAAGGCCTTAAATGTTTGCTTTTCATTTTTGGCACCACTTGAGACCTTTTACAAAAATAACAGATGGACCAGGCAAGAAAACAAAAAAAAAACATAAATTCATCAATTGGTCTTGCTTGCAAAAATACAAAAAATTAAATCAAATGCTACAAACAGGACTATATATCTGCAACATGATTATAACCATGAATATGAACAGTTGAACAGGTAATAATAATATCTGATGGGGCCGAGTGGAGATAGTAGCAAAGGGTGTAATCATATAATCTATCTATTAGACCAATCCTTTATTATATCAAAGGCGATAAGCAATAATATGCGTAAGACAAAATATGAAAGAAGCATATTTTCCTCAATTTCATATCAGCAGCTTTCTCGGGCAACTTTCTCTTGCCATTCTGCTTTGCTTCTGCTTCACTGGCAACGTTAACCACTTCCTTTGCTGATAGATCATCAGCAATTGTTGGAAAGACCTCCTCTTCTTGCTGAAAAGTCATATCTTCTGGAGCATATTCCTCAGTTGTCTGAGTTGTGCTTTCCTATCATGAATAATCAACTGGAACTCGCATTGATGAAAAAGTTGGAGTAAAAGGAAGATGTGGAACTCTGTTATGCAACTTACCGGGAAGACCACAAAAAAAGATAACATTGCAATGACTAAGGCAGGAAAATGAATGAGCTTTCACAGGAAGAATATAGCCAGACAAATTACTATGAGTAGTGTGCCTCTGTCGGAAGGGTAAAATGGGCCTAAATAAGTAACCTTTCTTCCAATGCTTTTGTAAGAAATGAATAAAATGCAAGATATTTCAGAAGTATATCAACAATGTAATGTAAAATTTCATGCACCAACCTGAGGAACCTAAGCTTTAAAGACACGATCCCATTTGTACTTAGTTCCATCGTCATCATTAGTGAATTCTTCCTCTCCCTCAGGTGGTGTTGTAAGTCTCTCATTATCATCATTCATGTTTGCCAAAGCCTCTGCTTCTGCGTCTGTCCACCTCCTTCTGCCATGTTTCAAATTCATCTTCTTCATTAGAAGCGACAAGGGCAGAGAAAAGTTTATAAAAAAAAATTGAAACTTTAGAAACATGTGTTAAGGATCATAATTTGGGGAAAAATGTGTCATCACCTGAACTTGGGCAATCAGCATCTTGTTGAGGTGCACGAGTCAGGAACCGAGGATATTGGCTGCCAATCCCTACATCCTTCTGACCACAAAAGTGTATTCCCATAGAAGTATCCATTTGAATAATGCTCTGTCTAGATGAATTAAACAAGCTTAAGCTATATGATATTGAAGCCATGTAAGGCTATTCAATCATCATATAGGTGAATTGATTGTTCCAGAACCAAGCCAATAGGTTACTCGAAAAGCTGAAACTCAATGAAATAATTAGAACAAACTTCTGAAGCTCGCTCATGGAATTTGTAAAAAACTTTTATAGCAAATGTAAAACATACATAAAATTAAACACTCAAATTATGAAAAATCTACTAAAGACATAAACAATAACTACAAACATAAACCAACCCAAATCATAAAAAATAATTAGGTACCAATTTGTATGTATACAATTACTCATACATATATTACAGACAAATAAATATAACCTTTAATTGTTCACCCAAAAAATATTACTTTTTAGGGCTTAACAATACCAAATTCACAAAACCCATAAATATGAACTAACCCAAACCGTCCAAAATCATTCCAAACCAATCATAACACACAATAAATATATATGAGCATAAAATTCGAAAAGTGGATATGGGCTCGTTTAAGCGACGCCATAGCTTCCGGGTTTCAGTTAACAGCCACAGTCAGAGGCCTAAACAAGGAAGCTGAGTCACCCATTACAGTTCCCATGAAGCCGCCTATGGCAGAGGCCTAAACAAGGAAGTTGGAGTTGTTGTAGTTGCTTGATATTGAGTAATTTTTCTTTCGGTGGACAACAAATGGTGGTGGATGTGGGGAAGATGTAAGCTTTTCTAATGACGTTTCTTCAGGAAATAACTTGTAACAATGGGTGAGAAAAGTGGAAAATTATAGAGTCATAGATTATTCCAAGGAACCAATTGTAAACTTCATTGGGACAGAGAAATCTAATTTAATTGTCAACCAAAACAAATGATACCAGAATTTAAAATACCTTAGCTATTTTGACAAGCTAATCCTGATTGTCATGGCTATAGAAGAGGGGCTCCTTCCGAAAAATTTGCATGTTACAGAAAATGAAAAATTAAATAACATAATATTAGCAACATGAAAATTTAGAAGAACAATTCTTACCATTCCAGCAAACATACAACCCAGGGTCCACATGTCTAGAGAATAATCTTAATCTTGCAAGTTCACAAGCAGTCCAGGCCCCTTAAAGTATCTAAACGAAAATTCAAAAGACAAAAAGTCAATAGTAGTAAATTGAAAATAGAAACCTTTTTGACTCTCTACATCGGCAACAAAGTAAAACGCAAGCATAGGCATCTTTGAAAGCATTATGAGCATATAGAACAAAATATTAGTCAATCAAACAGAACTTGAAGCCACTCGGACATTGTATTCTTTGTTCGAATGACAGAATTCAGCAAGGCTACAATCAATAAGCCGAAGTTTTCGCAGCTCATGATCAATCATAACATACTGATGTTTGACATCTCTATGTATTTTCCCTAAGAACGGAAATAATCTAATGCATGTAGTTTTAGAATGTGATTGATCAATCAAGCATTAGACACCTCAAAGATTTTGGTAACAAGCCAACAATCAAGAAACACCAAGAAAGTTGGAAATAAAAACTATTTAATTATTAAGATTCTAGAATACTTTTGAAACATCAGCTTAATGTTGATCCATGCTCCTATTAATAATTAAGTTCATTCAAGTCTCAAAAAACTCAACTTTCAACCCCTCGACGCAACAGTAGAGCACATTGGGTGACATTTTAATGCATATCCTTTTACAATCAAGGGAGGAAAACTCTAGGGAAACTAATGTAGATCATATACTGACATGGACACCAACATTGCGAACCGGTACCAATAGTTGCTTAAATTGTGCAGAATTATGATATAGCCAAATATGTTATAGCTAATGCAACCACAAAATGACTTTTAGTGTTATAGTTGAGATAGGAACAAGCAATTACCATAGGTTTTTCCTGTTTCATTTGTTGTGCAGATGTAACATTAGCCTATTTTTAAATGGCTTTTCATATGAGCACAAGCCTTCATAAGATAGAGTGATGCAACAGAACAATGAAAACTTATTCCACTACATGATTCCTGAGCTTTGTTTTAGGGGCAACAAAAATGAATCTTCATATATACTTTGGTGTATGACACTTTCTACAAAATCAAGCGAGCTGTTTCAGAACCTAAAAGAGTTCCAAAAACTAATTTCTTTTGCTTTTTCAATGTGGTAAATTTGCATTTTATCTACTTAATTATGGCTACGCTAAAATGTCAATAGCAAATTAAAAAAAAAAATCTTCGTGCGCACACGGAGATGGCTGAACTTCAACAAGTCATTCATTTTGTTCATTACCTAAACTTCGTTACAATTCAAGTTCAATGCTCAATTATAACACGTTTTAAGTTTGGTGTTTGACATGACATTTTGCTAAAAGATTAAGGACTAATGTTTTAATCCCATTAGCTAAAGTCAAAATCAATGAGATTATACTTCCTAAAGTTTAAATAAACACTTATAAACTGCAAACATGGAAAAGACATGACAAGCCTCTAAAGGCAATCCCTACCATTGGGCGTTTGATTGCTTGCACCAGTATGCACATGTTGTGTATCCCAACTGGATGGATAAGATGGAGAAGTTTAAAAGTGAATCCTCTGAAATCTCAATTGAGACTCTGAATGAACATATTATTTCTAGAATAAAAAATAAAAAAAATATGAAATAAACAACAGTGTGAAATTAATTCGGAGTACCATCCAGTGAAATAGAAATAATAGCCAAAACAAGAAAATGAATGACTTCCATTATTATTAAGTGTTGATTTTATTCCAATTGCACTGGAATACCCAACACATCAGAATTTTAGCATGTCAAATTTACTCTAGAAAAAACATATATCGAGTCAAAGTTATGAGGTTGCTCTACAACTCAAAAGCATTTGCAAAATAGCAATGAGTAGAACAATTTACAGTAAAAAAAAAATTAAATAAAAGTGACCCAATTGTCTTGCTAATAGTTTGCTGACATCCATCGTTTTTTACATTTCTAATTGAACAAAAATACTAATTACCACGAACAAATAGTAGAAGCACATGCAACTAACCAGACACTTTCACTTTTTTTGAAAAACAAGAGTTCTCATAGTAAACTTTGAATTAAATTATAAATTAGTACAGACAAATTTAGTAATGAACCTAGTCTTTAAAAAAAAAAAAAAAAAAAAAGAAAAGTGCAACACATACCAAGGTTCCATGCAAAGGTTGAACTATACCATGACTTCACCTTTGTTGACGTAAGGCATTCTAGAGAGAGAGAAAATATATGATGAAATATCCATAATCTCCAACATTATTTAATGAACATCACAAACCAAAGAACCTTGACACTTTGTTCCATAAATCTTGAAAATATACGCCAAAGTGAAATTGAAACATTGCATCATTTTCCACAAAAAAAGCCCCACACCCACCCTGGTAAGCAAAACACTCGAAAATCTGAAATAGCTATACCACAAGGCATTGTTCAACCGTGCATCCACAGAAGGGTGACTTGCAGAAAGATGGTGCCACCATATAGGCCAAGCTGGCTGTTCTCACTATGGGGCAGCAAACTCAGCAATAATTACCTCATTCGCATAGCCTATGAAATTTATATTTCATGTTAAGACTCAAGCAAACAAATTATGACCAAAAAAGAAGGAATTTACCCGAAGTAAGAATTGGGAAGATAAAACTCAACGATGACTGGTTGTGGTTCCACACACGTGGAATATCAACATATATGACTCAGTAAAGTTGAAGAAGATGAGGAGATTTACTTAATTTTGTCAACTATAAGATGTGCTCTATCCCAAGTACAAAACTAAAAGATCCAGAATTGCATGAAATAAAATAAAACAACATTCTTGCTATCTACCATTTTGCATTATACCAATAACAAATGACATAGGATTTACACGCTGTCACCTGAATAGATACACGCCATAAAATTATTAAAATGAAACCTTTCCATAGAAGTGGAAATGGATATTTCTGGAAATTAAAGTTGAATAATGATGATAAAAATTATATATCTAATGCTAAGTGGAAGAATGGGGGATGTTTCTAGGCATGACAATATAAGCAATAATGAAATGCCAAGGAAGACATTTTTGATAATATTGTTGTTGCTTTCTTGATTCAACAATAGCAGTTGCTTCCTTTCTACATTGTATAAGGATCGAAAAAATGCTAAAAATCTACAAATAAGCACACCCAGTTGAGGGCTATATGTTGATAACTTAATAAAAGACTGAAATTACGATTTTGCTTACAATTGAAACACATATTATCAATAATGTTGAAACTGTAGGTTTTCTTCATTGGAAGAAAAACAATTAAAATAGACCAAAAAAATTAAAGGTCTCAAAAAGTCACAACCACATCAATAATAATCGAAGATCCTAATCAATCATCTGAAACCCATTTTTTCAAGCTAAAAAGAATTATAAGTAAAAATTTCAAAACATGAGAATTAATTTATGAGCTTAAACATATTCCTCAAACAATTAGTACTTAAAAAATTGGGTGAAATTCAATCACATCCATACATAACAAAAGAAAATTAGGCGAAATATAATCAGATCTATACCTAATAAAAGAAAATTCAATCGGACTAAGAAATGAAAATCAAAGTGAGGCTACTCCAAAAATAGATTCCTATTACCTTTCTTAGCAGTAGTACCCTTTTCAAGCTCGCTTAAGTTGACGCCCATCAGCCTCCGTATATTGAAAGAAGGAAAAAAAACCCTTGAAATCAAAATAAATTCCACTTGTAGGTTATATCATCATATAATCTAATGGAAGATGCATATTTTTTTCCTATGTTGATATCCTTTGAAACCAAACAATAGGGCCTGGCTCCGTGAGCAACGGAGACATATCGTGTCTCCGATGCACATAGAGGTAGACACTGTGCCTCCGTGCCCAACGAAGACACCGCACATCTATGTGCCCAACGAAGCCTTGATCTGCCGATTGTTCACTTCCACCCAAGGAAAAAATTTAAACTCGACAGAAAAATTTCAAATCAAATGGATGAAGAAGGTAATAGGTGTGATTAGGTGGAAAGTGTGGAATAGGTGAAGAAGGCGATTCCCATAAGGAAGGCGGGCAGGTGGTGGGATGCTCATACTTAAGAAGGTTATGGAAATGATAATATGTATTGAAACAAGTAGGAAAATTCAAAATATGCGAAGAGGAAATGATGTGTGTTCCAGGTTTTTAACACTATGATTGAATACATTTTCAGTTCAAAAATCAAGAATTTCAAAAAGGCTCTGAAATCGCACAATCATTTTGAAATTCTACTGAAAGCATCCCAATAACTCTGCAATTCTCCGCTTAATATCAAAAGCATCACTTCAAACCTCATTTTACATTTGTAACTTTTAAACCATAATTACCAGTAGGGATGACCGTAATTCACTCTCCATTAACAAAAGTGAAAAGAAAAAAAAAACTTGTTTGAGATCTTGACGAGACAAGTTGGAACAGGACAAAGAACTTAGTAGCATCGGCTCCAATAAATCGCCCATCTCCATCTGATTGTTTAGTCATACACCATTTTTCAGAAATTGATAAGCAAGTGTCAAATTGTGCCTTCTGTACATATGTTAACTTTCTCCACATTTCCCTAGTATTCTGAATAGCTAGAAAAAGAAATCTGTGTATAAAATGACTATCCATAACCAAAAACAAAAGAGTCGTGCCAGAGACACAAAAAAAAAAAATTATAAATCTTTCCATACACCAAAGTCGGAAGTCAAGTTACTGGAATTTGTAATACTGTCCTGACATCCCATGAATAGGTATAAATTTATTGGCATGGGAAAAAAATAAGCCATCAAAAAGTTGGCCTGCCATGTCAACTTATAAGGAAAATAAATAAATTAATTAACAACCTTTCCCCACCTAAAATCTAGTGCAGCATCATAGTTTTGTACGTTTAACTTGCAAATTGCTCAAATATTAACCTTTTTACAATTTAGCATTTTCTTTTCTTCTCTCATCCTTAGATACTTTCACGAGCAAATTATATTGGATAACAAAAAATTTATTTTTGGCAGAAAAATAAAATAGAACCTGTAATGGAAGCATCCAAGGCAAGTGAAACAAGATTGATCAACCATCCACGCTTATCCTTCATTACAACTGAAAAAGACGATGGAAATTTCACTATATTAGCATCAGAATATTTATCAGAACCGCCATGTAAAGACACCCTATTGCTGTCATACGACGATTGGTGAAATGAAGGATTGGAAGACAATAGAAATGGAATTGCGTGAGGTTTTTTGAGTAAGAATTTCAGGAAATGTAAAAGGGTTGCAGCAGTTTGTGGGGTTTGGGATTGGACTGGGTTACTGGGGTCAGAAATTGGGAGTTGATTGGAATTGGAATATGAAATTCTCCTTGAATTCGCCATTTTCTCTAATCAATTCAACATTATTTTGGTTCTTCCTTCTTTGATTGATGAAACACTTCTTTTCTGGAGATTTTCGTATTTGCAGATGGTTACGTTTTTCATTCTTTATGGCCCAATTTGTTAACATGATTGTAATAGTGAAAGTTTTTTGGTCGACGATGGGGCACAAAAACTAAAGCTTAGCAGGTAGATCGAGATAAACAAAGAAGAATCCATGTAAATTTTTGTGAATATACACACAAAAAAACTCAAGAATGCATAAATCTGCAAGTAACTACTGATGAAATAACGAACACAACAGGGCAAAAATCGAGCAAAAACTAAAGATTAGCAGGTAGATCAAGGTAAACAAAGAAGAACCCATGTAATTTTTTGTGAATATACACAAAAAAACACCAAAAAAACTCAAGAATGCATAAATCTGCAAGTACTCTTGGAAAACCGTTTAATCGCGACAGAGGGTAGGCCCTTAAGCCGTCGAGGAGACCGATGGACCAACTGGACAAGTGAAGTGCTGGCAGGGAACGGTGGAAGATGGAAGCGGCAAACATAAAAGAGCCAGGGTTAACTTATGAAAATAGAGAAATGAGTTTCTTACGAGCCAGGAAAGACGAATGAAAGAAAATAGCAAACCATACGAGCTTCTCATTATGCGGAGCAGTTGCCTTATTGCTCCGCATAATGCGGAGCTCATTGCGGAGCAGCTCCGTATTTTTGCGGAGTTGATGCTCCGAGTGCGGAGCATTGCTCCGCACAGTCCGGAGCAAATGCTCCGTGTGCAATGTCGCAATTTTTTTTTTAAAATAATCTACTAAAAATCATGATTTTTATATTGAATTTATCTAAATCAAAAACAAAAACATATACTCATGTTTGATCACATAATCAGTAAGAAAATCCATATGCTCAAAGTTAACCCATATATTTCATCTACAAAATCACAATGATCTCCAAAAATTTACACTTCATATTGAATTATCAGTAATCAGTAAGCAAAATTTCAAAGAAAATATTCAAATTATTCTAGAAGACCCGCACAAATAAAATTCAAAATTGTAAGGAAGATTGTGAAATAGATACTCACATTTGACAGGTTAGACGGTGCATGAACTGGAGGTTTGTCTCCGACGATAGAGGAAATTTGCGGGTGCGGCGATGTGGGTGTCAATTCTTTGAATTTTAGGAATGAATTGATGGATTTTGCAGAGAAAATAGAAAAATAGCCAGCAGTCGGTGAAGCGGTTTAAATTTTGTGTTAGGATTAAACGGAAACAAAATGAAATGGCCAAATGCGACGTCGTTATGGTTGACGATGGTAGGAGCCAACACGCGTCCCAAAATCAACAGTACCCAAAGAGCCTCTTTTAGTATAGTTAGGATTAATTCCACCATTAATGACATTCTCAACACACAGGAACCTGAAATTATTATCTACTTAAATTATTGAAGAGTGAATCTAGTTGCGTGCAAGACGTGAAACGTTGTATACAAAATGTTCCCTAATTTTGTTTACTATTTAATGTTGTTCTCGACATTTGAACCTTCGACACTTCGAGAATTACATTTAAACTATCATTCTCGACGTTTATAAACTGTCGAGACGGGAATCACTTCAACATATGCATTTAATCATCTTCTTCAACTTCAACCACCATTTTTGAAAAGAATTAATTCCACCATTAATGACATTCTCAACACACAGGTACCTGAAATTATTATCTACTTAAATTATTGAAGAGTGAATCTACTACTTATTTGGATAATCCAATCCAATTCAATGAAACTACTCAACCCTAAACTTATCAATACACAATAAGATTTCAAAGAAAAATACCTTCTACCAAGAAATAATGAGAGTCGAATCAACTTCAAAGGTGGACGAGATTACATTTGTTGACTTGAAATCAAATTAAGCTTTCAAAGTTGGAATCATATACTTCTTTGTTTCTTCAATTTCCTATAATAATTGGTTCATATTTACTTAAAAATTTAAGTAAATAAACTTACATTGATAATAGCTACAAGTATGGTGGTTTCTCATGGAAGTCACTTGCTTTTCTTGAAAGATGTGTTAAATTGAAAAAAAAAAAAACAAACAAACAAAAGAGAGATAAATCTTTTCATTAAGGGTAAATTAGACAATTTGGTATCAAATTTGGACATTTTTGCAAGAATTATTAAAAAAAGACATTTTTCAATTCACACTCATAAAAGTGGACATTTTTCAAAATATCCCATAAAATAATTGTTCAAAATGTGAAAGAAGGGCGATTGGAGAGAGAGAGAGAGAGAGAGAGAGAGAGAGCAATTGTTGAGGAAGATTTCTTAATTGTTTAAAACTAGAAATTGTATTATTATGATAATCTAGGGCAAACAGCGAACTACACATTTTACGACACAATATGCCGAAGTTTGACTTTTGCGTTCCATCTCGAATTACACTCTTGTCCTTGGCAAGTTGATTTAACCATCCTCAATTATTGCACCATTATAGTATCATTATTATTATTATATTAATCCTTAAATAATTTCCCTAAAATCGGAGCACTATTAAAGTCATATAGTTTAACACTAAAAATATCTAATTTTCAAATTTTGATATATTATATACTATACCATTAGAAATCTCTATCGATTTACCTTCATATGAAAATACAAAATTTTTAACCAGGGATTCGTGCTTTTCGTTATAATAATTTTTTTGAAACCAATGCAAAAGTGGTATAGTTTAACCTTAAAAAATTGCTCATTTTTTTGTTCTAAATTTTTTAGATGATTTTACTGTTGAAAAAGTCTATTAGTTTTTCACATTTTTTTTTCATATGAAAAAAACGAATTTTCAATTCAGGACCCGAGAAATGCTGGGTGTATAGGGGTAGGGGTTCAAACAACCCTCTCACATGGGACCCACCTCAATAAAAAAGTAAAAAAAAAAAAATTTACGTCTTGCTCCTGTGACTGTGAGTTGTCGGTAAGTGAACTCCTACCCCGTACACCCAGCATTTTCTTTCAGATCCCATGATTGAATTTTTAATTAAATAAACCATAAATGATTGAAATTATATTGCCTAGGCACGACTAGTTTCTTTTTCTGAATCAAACACATCTTAACCCTTGCTTGAAATCCATTATCTTAAAACTCTTTTTACTACAATATCATTTTTAACCATACAATCACAAAATAAAATATTTTTTACGTAAACTCAAAGTATTTTCCTACTTTTCAACAACATATTCTCTTAAAAATACTATTCAAAACTTTTTTTTTTTTTTTTTTTTGTGAAATAAAAGGCACCAAACATGGGCTTAATAATCTTCAAATAATGCCAAGTGTACATTGTGGAGTTGATATCATTGTGTACATCTCATTGGAGTTCAAAATGTTACAGGCGAGAAAGTGTGTTTTTTATACCATCCAACGATGTGTTACCACATAGCACAATGTAAAGAATAGTGTACATATAACACGACCGATAATCTTGTTATGAATTCTCATAATACTCACAAAATATAATATATAATTAGAGCAACTCCAATATATTCTTTATTTATAAATAACATTTTATGCATTATAAAGAACATCTTTAGATTTAGCGAGTCAAAATTTTTATGCACTTTAACAATGCTCTATATTTTGACTCTTTATTTTGCTTTTTTCAATACAAATTATTGATTTCTTCCCTTATTTTAGCCCTCGTTTGGGCTCCATTTTAATGTGACTTTTAGAGAAAATGTATTTTGAAATAGAATATGTGGTTAAAGTATAAGATTTTTTTAAAATTTACATATAATATTATTTTGCCCATGTTTGATAATCATTATTTTCAAAAAGTGATTTTTGAATATTGAGTTTTTTGAGTATGTGGTAAAAAAATAAAGAAAGAATTTAGATTTACGTGCAAAATATTTTATTGTGTTAATATATAATTGAAAACGAATATGAAAATTAAAGAGTATTGTTTTAAAGGGATACAAATAATAACTTAATTGAAAAAAGTGTAATTGAAAATAAGAAAAATGTATTTTTTGGATAATTGAGCCCAAACATGGACTTAACTTACCATAATTTTTTATATATCAATGATCAATTAATTTGGGTTGAATAGTTTAAAAAGTATAGTCGATTAAAATCAAATTTTTAATAAATTTTGATAAGTTGTGAATCCCATAAAAAATGTGGTTAAAGTCAATTGTTGACTTTGATTTGAATTTTTTTTTTTTTGGATTTTAATTCAAATCAAACAAGGGCATAGTATTGAAGTATGTGACTTATTAAATGTAATCACCGTTCTTTAAGCCCATGTTTGACTTTCTTAAAATAATGATCATCAAATATGGGCTAAAAATAAATAGCGAGTTTGACCTTCTAAGTTTGAGGAGCCAAACTTACTCTATATTCTAAAAATGTAAAATAGAGTCTCTTGAAATTTATTTTTTAGCATTAACTCTTTAAAATAAAGAGTATTTCATATTTAGAAAGTAATTTGGAGATGTTACTCTACAATTTTACTTATCGGCCATTGTTTGGACTCAATTTTAATTTTGATGTATTTTTTCTCTTTTTTCAGCCATGCATAATTCAATAAGATAATATTACACGTAATTTCAAAACTTTTTCATTCTTTTTAATCATGCCTTCTTCAAAAATTTATTATTTTAAAAAATATTTTTTTTCAAAAATTCATTAAAATGGAGCCTAAACAAGGCTTAAATCCTATAACGCTTATGAAATAAACCATCCAAACACAACTTCAATTCATATTTGGTCCTTGTTTGGTGGAAATTAATATCATAATCTTAATTTAAGATAAAGTAACTAATTAATTTTAATCACACATTTTATGAAATTTACGATTTTTAAATAACACGTTTATCAACTTTTTATCAGAATTTATTAAAAAAATTAATTCAACTCTCGTTTAACTTATCTAACGTGATTAGAGTTTTATTAGAATTAAATTACATGAAATATTTTAATTAAATGAGCATTTCACGTACTCGACGAAATCATACCACCCAAACACGGCTCCCTCAAAAGTTTTCCAATCTCTCTCTCCGAAACCAGAATTTCTCTCTCTATACCTTCTCCTGCTTGGATGGAGGTGGGAGCCTCCATCGAAAGCAAATTCCGTTTATATAACTATAAATATACATGCATACATCAAAACCCCTAATTTTGGAAACCAAAAAAACTGAAAAATTGAAACTTGCTCGGAATTGAAGAGAATTGTTTAGAGATTAAGGAAAGATGTTTACGTGGAGTATTGCAAAGTCGGCGGAGGCGATGTTCTCCCGGTGGGCGATAAAGAGGTTGTGTAAATTCTTGTTGAAGAAAAAATTAGGAAAATTTATACTGGGGGATATTGATCTAAATCAGCTAGATGTCCAGCTCAGCGCCGGCACTATTCAGCTCTCCGATCTCGCCATCAACGTCGACTATATAAACCAGAAGGTGTGATTTTTTGTTTTAATTATCGTTGGTTTGAGGTGAACTTGTGGGTAATTTGTCCATAAGTTTGAGGTGAACTAGTGGGTAATTTGTCCATAGCGTAACATGTTTGTCGGGAATGCTGCGTGGGGTTTGTTTTCTACTTGAATAGCATGTACTTAATTAAACTAAGTTTCATTGACTGTAAGTTAAATTACTCCTTGATTAATTTGAATGGAGAGTAGCATGACTGCATGGTGATTCTGCAGTTAATTCATACGCTAAAGTAGTTGATGTAATGTTGATTTTGATTGAGTTTGAACTTCATTCTTTTCTTCTCTCTTCCTCTGTTTTTATAATTCTCCGGGTGAGTGGTTGGATTTGCACGCTCTTATAGAGAATTTTGTGTTCCTTTATGATTAAAATTTGAAACGTGATAATTATTTGACAAACTGGGAGCTTTTGAGAGTTGATAATTAAATAGAAGAAATGATAGTAAGGGTAAATGATATTGGCAATTCAGAATATTCAAAATTGTGAATCAGTTTAACATTTCTTATAGACCAGGTACACACCATTACCCCCCCCCCCACCCCACCACACACACACACACACACATCCTGAGGCTTATGCAAACAATTGTACTGCCTTTACACCTCTTTTATTTTTCAGTTCAATGAAGCAGCTGTTTCTGTGAAAGAGGGTTCTATTGGCTCATTAATGGTAACTATGCCTTGGAAGGATGGTGGTTGTCAAATTGAGGTGGATGAACTTGAGATAGTGCTCGCTCCTCGTGAGACAAATATTTTTCAAGATGAATCAGAAACTACTAGTTCCTGTCAAAGTCACAAGAATAATCTCAGCCATCATTGTAGAAAGCTTGAGAGTGATGCAGTTAATGGAGAATTGGAAAATGCTTCTGTTGATGTTCATGAAGGAGTTAAAACCATTGCCAAGATGGTAAAATGGTTGTTGACTAGTTTTCATGTGAAAGTTAAAAACCTGATTGTAGCGTTTGATCCCTCTACATGGGAAGAAAAGAAAGAAGGATTATGCAGAACTGTAGTACTTCGAATTTCTGAAGCAGAGTGTGGAACACAAATTTCTGAAGATGCTTCTCCTAGCAGTGGAAACGTACTACATAACTTTCTTGGTTTAAGTCAATTGACAAACTTTGTAAAATTTGAGGGAGCAGTGATTGAGTTACTACGCATGGATGATGATGATCAGACACCTCCTCAATGTTCTTCTGTGACACCTTTTGGTGACTGGTTTTCAGGAAACCATTCATTTGGTTCCATGATTACAATTATTACCGGGGAAAAAGGAGGTTTTTCTGGGAATCTTAAATTAAGCATACCTTGGAAAAATGGTTCTTTGGACGTCCACAAAGTGGATGCAGATGTTCATATTGATCCTCTAGTATTAAGAATTCAGCCTACCACCCTCAGATATGTCATTAGTATTTGGAATTTGTTTAAAGGTATGGGTGCAAAGAGTGAAGGTCATAGTGGAGCATCGAATAGCCATTCATCAAATCTGGACTCTTCTCTACTTGCTTTTTATAAGGAGCCATTAGGCAATGAAGGCTTTGTTACTGGATGCAGTCCTCGTGCAGAGAAAGAATTCGCAACAGATGCTCTGCTATCAGAGTCACATCTTATATCAGATTGGGTGAGTAAAAAACAGAAAGACAAAACTGAAGAAGAACCAGACTTTGGGGCGAGGTTAGTACCCAATTTGGCATATTTTAATCGCTTGTATTTAATAAATAATTTAGCCGCTCTTTGGTGTAGCTAAAAATTCAGATTTTTAGTAGATTTTGATAAAATTGATGAATGTATCGATGAAAAATTGTGGGTCCCATAAAATGTGTAGTTAGAATTAATTGTTGACTTTGACTCGAATTTTAATCTCCTATTTACGTTGCACCCAACAAGGCTTTAATAAGATTGCTTTTTAACGCAGTACAATGAGGTAGAGGTTATATATGTTCTAAGGCACTTGCACCTTCTGCATGTTATATGTATCTATTAACATCTAATCCTCACCCCACTGAGAGAAGATTAAAGAAGTGAAAAGGACATAAAGAGAAAAAGTGAATTGACTAAAAGCACTCTACTAAGAAAATTTCTCTTGAACTAATAGTCATATTTGATAAAAAAAAAAGTAAAACTAGTGATGCATCTAAATTATTTCTCAAAATTTCACTTATCTTTTAATTATTTTCACATCTGCTGGTTCAAGATATTCAATTAGTCATTGAATCGTCTTTATCGATTGGCTCTTCATAATTCCAGACTCTGTCCCTCTTTTTCCTTTCAATAAACCACTGTTGCTGTTGATGTTTAAAGAAACCATATCTATAGTTGTCCATTGGAAGGAAAACCTTCTATACATTATCTTTAATTTGTCTTTCAATTTCACTTCTTTAATCTCATTTGGTTTCAGGCTATACTAAAATATTGTCTGCATATGTAACCAATTTATTTGCAGCATGGACCAGTTCTTTGAATGTGTTGATGAACTGAGAAATTCACAGTCTGCTTTAGGGAACAGCGGTGTGTGGAACTGGACAGGTTCTGTGTTCAGTGCAATAACTGCTGCGTCAAACCTTGCCTCTGGATCTTTACATGTTCCCTCTGGTATGTGCTTCACCGAATATACGTAATTTGTTTCTTTCTTTTCCCTTTTTCATATGAGGAGCTTCGGCAGCACTTAGCTTTGATTCTTCGAGTGTTTATGCTACAAGTTTTCCTTGGCAATCACGGAAATGTTCATTTGGTAGATCAAAGGTGGAGTTATTAAAGATAAATGGTTAGAAATGGTACGACTAAGACGTTCCTAGCATGATTTTTTAGAATCACATGGTTTCAATCAACATATCCAATTGATTCAACTATCAAGCCTATCAATGGAGTAATGGACCCAAGGAAGTTTGGACCACAAACCTCCTTAGTTAATTAATGAATTAGTCTTGGTGCTTTCCTCTCTCTATTGAATCAGGATTACATTATGGAAATCCATAAAATCAGGTTGGCTAGTGTCTGGTTATAAATACTGAACAACTTGGTTATACCTTGTGTTCCTTGTTTAAACTAGGGATATAACGCCCTCAGATGCTGTTGCATTCTAGAGATGGAAGTTTCCACAGTTGAGGCTTGAACTCTTTAAAGTTATTA
Source organism: Fraxinus excelsior (assembly GCA_019097785.1). Classification (NCBI taxonomy): domain Eukaryota; kingdom Viridiplantae; phylum Streptophyta; class Magnoliopsida; order Lamiales; family Oleaceae; genus Fraxinus; species Fraxinus excelsior. Next base: position 27,109,750 of record CM032639.1, on the reverse strand, counting down.
TTCAAAGACATTTCCCATTTTTGTATTTTAGGCGACCCCAAATTTTTTTGGGAATAAGACGAGCATGTATACACATATTTGTTATAGGTAAGCTCATATGCCCAAATAAGACACCCAACATGCTCTTAATTTTTTGCTGTTTCCACTTTCCAATCTTTGTATTTTGATTGGAAATGAATCTGATAGCACTCTATTGTCCAAAGTACCTTTTTAGAGGATGTGTATTGACTTGGAAGTTTGTGGCAAATCCACGTGCTTATAGAGCACACTGTTTAATATATTGGTTTATAGTCCTACAGGTGCATGAAAGTTTCATTGTCTGAGAAACTAATATGTTTTTCTTCCTAACCCTTGGTGCAGAACAGCAGCATGTTGAAACCAACTTTAAGGCCACGATTGATAAAATATCTCTCCTTTTTTCATTCACTGATGAAGACCAGAAGGATTCCTGGAATGCGAAAGATGCTCAGGCTAATGATGATCATCAGTTTCATTATTTATGTGCAAAGTTCACAGATCTATACTTTATCTTCCAGGTAAATTATCGTTGGGCAGATAGTTCTCTTTCCTTTTTCTCCTCTCTATCCACATTAATTTTTCTACATTTACGTAGTATTCCACCACATTAACGGCAATATCTTGGCAAGATGAGCAGGCACGTCCTCGAGAAACGAATTTTGAAGCGACAGTGTATCATATTGAACTAGTTGATCACTTTTGGGCTAAGAACGACTCGATGGATCTTAAGTTTCATGGTCACGATGGCAATTTGGAAAGTCAGATGGTTTTGATCCAAAGAATGCAAAATGGCGTTCAAAGCGCTCTTCAAAATTTTTGTGCATCAAGCAAAGATGCTTTCGATCATCCTTATGATTTCAGTGCTGATTTCCTGCCGAATATCCAGAACATGGATGGTTGTTGTCATGTGGCAAATCAAAAGGAAGGAATCAGTGTAACTTTTCTCAAAACCTCAGGTGTCGGTCAGGGCCAAATCACGATGAACTCACTATCTTCTGATAGCTCACTTATGGGGCCAACATCTTTTTCCTTGAAGCTTCCCCAATTTATTATCTGGGTGAATTTTGGTTTACTTAGCACGCTGTTAAACTTTATGAAAGAAATGGAAGATTGTATTGAAACAAAGAGCGTAGGGAATTCTTCTGCATCCAAGTTGCAAACCAACAAATTTTTGGGGGTGTCCAGAAAAGAAAGTCTGAGGGGTAATGTATTCCTCCAAGATACAAGGATAATACTATGTTTCCCTTTCAAGGGGGGTGAATATTTTAATAGCTACATTTCTTGTAACCAGTTTATTGCTATTGACTTCTATTCGCCAACCCTTAAAGGGAAAAAAGTTCGAGCTGCTAAGCCAATGCCTGTCCCCACTATTTCCAAGAAAAGATATGTTATGGCAGCATCATGCTCCCTACATTTAAATTTTCCTGACCTTCATGTCTACTTCATTACCGCAGCCTCGAAAAAGAATGTTGAACGTGAATTCTGCAGTGGGCTTGAGCCCAGCTTTTCTGTTGATAAGATTATGTCTATTGCTCAAGGAACCGGCTGTCAGTCAGTCATTAGTATGTTTTGGCAGGAGGGTATCAGGAGCGTTCCTGATATGGCAAAGAAAGCCAAGCTTTTCGCGGAGAATGCAAAGAGAGAAGATAACTTTATGGGAAGGGACCGTGAGTTTGCTTCTGTGACCACTGTTAAGGATATGGCAGACTTTGATACTAATACTAAACCAGATATTATTTCGAGCTCTAGATTTATCTTGCATGCACATCTATCTCCTGTTACAATCAATCTTGCCAAATCTCATTACGAGAACTTACATGATCTCTCACATCAGGTGATCGATTGTTTCTCATGCACGGTTTCTGATCCAGGTGGCATTAACAAAGAAATCCCTCTGTTTCAAACTTCCATTTTAGTGGAATGTGACTCTGTAACAATTTCAGTTACTGCAGAAGCAGTAGGGGATGTCAAGCCTTCCATCCAGTACGAACTTCCTGGTTCTTGGCATAGTTTTGTTCTCCAAGTTCACAGGTTTGAATTACTGTCTGTAGCAAATATTGGTGGAATAAGGAGTGCCAGCTTCCTAAGTGTGTCCCATGGTCAGGGAAATATGTGGGGTTCTATTACGGAAGGTCTACCTAGAGAGTTTCTTCTGATCTCATGCAGTGACTCTTCCATGGGGCGTGGTAATGGAGAAGGTTCAAACGTATTGTCTTCTAGGCAATCAGGTATGGACTTTGTACACTTCTGGGATCCAGAAAGCAACGAGAATTATACTTCCATTACTGTAAGAAGTGCCACTATTGTGGCAATAGGTGGTCGCCTGGATTGGTTGAATACAATGGTCTCCTTCTTCAGTTTGCCATCTTCTGAATTGGAACAGGCTGGTGATAACAGTCTGAGGCAGACTCATGGATCTTCGTTTCTTCTTAACTTGGTTGATATCTGTTTGAGTTATGAGCCATACCTGAAAAAATTGGAGGTTGAAGATGACCCCGATCCCATATCTTCTCCACAGAACATCAATGAAGTTATGCCCGAGCAGTATGTTGCCTGTCTGTTGGCTGCATCTTCCTTGATACTTTCTAATAGAACTGTTGTTGATTGTACATCTGCGGAGTATAAGATTATACTGCAAGATCTAGGTCTGCTTCTTTGTTCATTAACTGAGTCGAAAGTTGTTGGTAATACTTACAGTGTAGAACATCTTAGCAAGATTGGCTATGTTAAAGTTGCACAAGAGGCACATGTTGAAGCACTTGTAAGGACAAACTGTCAGAATGGCCACATGTGGGAAGTGGAATGCACACAGTCTAACATCGTTTTAAATACATGCCATGACACTGCTTCTGGTTTAATTAGATTGGCTGATCAACTCCAGAAACTGTTTGCACCTGATATGCAAGAATCAATTGTGCACTTGCAGACAAGGTGGAATAATGTCCAGCAGGTGCATGAGAACAATGATGGTCGGACCTTGAGTACTAATTTTTCTCCTCCAGTTTCTGAGATGTGGGGTCCAAGTGTAGATAGACATAATAAACCAGGCACAGTCAACTTGTTGGATGAAATTTGTGAAGATGCATTTCACCTAGATGGAAACTCCGATGGCCAAGCTAAATTTTTTGAATCACGTCTCTGTGCAGTAGCTGGTAGTTCTCGTGGTGAACAATGTAATTTAACTGTCAATGACCCTTCACCAGTTTCTGATAATTTGCCCCTTGCTGGATCTGTGCCTGTAGTTGGACTGGAAGCTGGTGGGGCATCATTACAGGAAAATTTTCCTGAGTTCATAGAAGAATATTTCTTGTCAGATTTGCGTCCCCTCTCAGAACTGACTTTGAAAAGCCCGCCACCAAATGACATTCTTAAATGCCAGACTGGTGCCAAAGAAGAAGCAAAAATAGGAAATGGTCGATGGTATGGGGAAACCTCGTTAAGAATTTTAGAAAACCATGTTTCAAAAGTCAATGTGCAGACTAATGTCCCGCAACTTGTAGAATGCGAGTCTTCTAGCAGTGATACTGTATATGACGACAGTAGAAAAGTTGTAGGTTGCGTACTTATTAAGAATATGAACCTCATTTGGAGAATGTATGCCGGTTCTGACTGGTCCAACTCTGAAAGAACTGTTCAGCAGTATGCAAATAACAATGGGAGGGATACAACTATATCTTTTGAGCTTGGGTTGTATGCAATAGGGTTCCGATATGATATTTTTACCGATGGTGGAATATGTGCATCTAGACTTTCTCTCTCTATTCACGACTTCTGCATTAATGACTACAGCGATAATGCGCCATGGAAACAGGTAATGCTCAAGTGTTTGAACTTCAGTGCACTTCTATATTTTGCCAGAAACTATTGTCTGATTTCATAATTTGGTTCTACTTCAAGGTGCTTGGTCTTTATCATTCAAAAAAATATCCGAGAAAGTCCTCCTCAAAAGCATTGAAGCTGGATATGGAAGCTGTTAGACCAGACCCTTCAATCCCCTTGGAAGAAAACCGGTGTGTTCATCTTGTTCCAGATATTTTTTTTCCGCTTCTTTCTCATTGAAGGAAATTTCTTGCAGTTTTATATGTTTATTTCTTGTTCTGGAATTTGTTTTAATAGCGCCGATTTATTATTTTCTTTTTATTTATGGAATTTCATACTAAAGCTCCTTAGAAATAGAAATTTTCACATTGGTACATGATGGACTGCAAAGATATAATTTTGCATTACTTGCCTAGTGGGAAGCAAACAAGTGTTCTTGCCGATGATGCATAAAGACCACCCCCGAATGGAGGAAAACATAGTCCCAGTATCTGTTCATGGACCTGTATGGAAAAGAAAAAGGAAGTCTAGGTGTAGTTATATGTCAGCCATGGCTCACAGTTGTTGCATTTTTGGGGGTACTTGAAACACTTGTGAGTTGTAGAACTATTGACAACTAGTAGAAGTGTAATCAAGAAAGATCTCCAAATATTTATGGAACAATACGATGATTCAAAATTTACGTGACCCGAAGGCTGAAATTATAACGGATGTCTATATATCTTTATTGCTTCCCTTGGGCTCCATAATCATGTTGTCATATTCTATACTTTTCGTGAAACAGAAGCAGGGGCATAAGCCCTTGATAGTATTTCCCTTCTTGTCTGTACATGTCTTAATCATATCTGTTGCATTTTTGAAATTATATTCACCTGAATTCTTGATGTTTGGATGAAGTATGCACATCCTTTCTTCAAAATCTCTCATCATTTATGTGCTGGAAATTGAATGTCCCGTTAATTCTTAAATCTAGGGCTGGACAAAACTTTCGAATCGAATCGAATCGAATCGAACTGAATGGTTCTTCATAAGTTAAATACCCGAATGGGTAGTTGAATTGAGAACCGATGGGTTTGTGTTGGTTCTCGGTTCTAAACCAAGAACCGACCAAGAACCGAATCTAAATAATTTTTTTATCTTGAATTAATTAAATTATTTTAATTTTTTATAAACAAATTAGCAAATTAATTAAACAAATAAGCCAAGTCCAGCCAAATTAATTTTTTGTTAGCCCAACATTTGAATCTTATCATTCCTCTTTTTATTCTAATTTCATTTGGTAAGCAGCAGTACACCCACTCCCATATAAACCCAATTTTTTATGCAAGTTGCTTGAAGCAAATGAATTATTGATATGGATCATCGATGTTTTAATATTATTATCTACTTTTTGGTATTTGTGTACATTGAATTAATCTTATTGGACAACTTGTTATTTATATGTTTTTAAATTGAGTTACGTTAATTTGTAAAAGTTATGAATGAACATGTCATTAGTTGTATTGATGTAGTGTTGTTATGAACGTTAAAACATTTAATTATGATACGAAACCGAACCCGAACGGTTCCATAATTGTATTTGGATCCAACGGTTCCGTTTATTAAATACTCGAAAATTTTGGGTCTTCAGAACCGAATCGAACCGAACCGACCCATGTCCTGCCCTACTTAAATCCAACATTGACTTATATGGTTCTTTTCTTCTTATTATCGTGTTTCCTTCTCCAGGTTAAGCATTGCTCTACTTCCTTTGCGTTTGTATCTTCATCAGAATCAGCTTGATTTTCTCATTAGCTTCTTTGGAGGAAAAAACTCACCAGCTGATTTATCCCAGAGTGCTACTTCTCCTGGACCAAATGAAACAGGAAAGTCACCAAAGAAGAGTGCAAATCTAGGAAGTAATACCGTCAGTGATGAGGCATTTCTTACTTATTTTCAGGTAGGTTATATGAAATAATTTCTATTGGAACACTATATTAACCTCAATCTTTATTAGGTGCTGGTTTGGTACTTATGCCCATGATTATCTTATCAAGTGAACAGCGAGTGTTATTTTAATCAGAACTGGTCTGTTCTGTATTATCTGTGCCCTGATCTTGATGCTGTTGCTTGGAATATTTTTTTCATCCTTGCCCAGAATTAGATCTGTGCACATTAGGATCATCCCTTACACAATCAATATCCCTTAACTGGTATTTCTTTTCTGCAGAAATTTGATATTCAGCCCGTCTTTATTCGAGTTGATTACTGCCCACACCATGTTGACTTGGCTGCATTAAGGGGTGGGAAGTATGTGGAACTTGTTAACCTAGTACCATGGAAGGTAAGTTTCTGGTTCATGCATGCAACCTGATAATGCCTGATTGCTTAATTTTCGATGCACAAACAACATAGCTGATTATGAAGCGTTGTGTCAAATTAGTTATGGGCCAATGGGAACAGCCATGTGGTTAGTCCATGTTAAAAATGAATTTTTATCAAACTGCTGAATAGCAGGATCTCCTTTCTTCGTAAAGCCCCTTCTCCAGCACATGCACACCAAGAAGAAAAAAACAAAATATATGAATATGAGAAGAAACGTCAAAAAGAAAAAGGAAATGAATCTGGCAGGGAATTGCATCTAATGAAATTTATGCAAACTATTTATGATCTGCATCTTTTCTTTGTTCACCTCATGTTTTGTAACACATTTTTGTGCTTGGATGGCTATATTACCCATGTGGACTCTTCTAACTTGCCAATAGACAATGCCTTGCATACTGTGGGCAATGCCTTCCTGTTACTATTCCCCCTAAATTTTAACCAAATTTCTTATGGCAAATTAATCAGGATAAGCAGGATTCATCTAATTAATTTTTTTAGTGAATTTGTGGATGAATTCTCTGGTTCAATTTGAAAACTGAGTCTCTTTTGAGTGCAAATCTGTAAGAGTTGTAGGAAATACTCACGTGATCATTTTTCTCCCGAACCTCTTAATTCATATTAAATTCTGACCATATCAATTCTTGATCCTTGTTATATGTAAAAATCCCTTCCCTTCCTGACTTTTTTTTTTTTATCATAAATGTAGTCTATAAAAACCCGTAAATCAATCTAGAATAGCCATGTTGCTAAAGCGAAGGTCAGAATTGCCAGCCCTTGCAAAGTAATTGTTACTTTTTTTGAGATCCATCCTATGTTTCAGTAAAATTCTATGCATAATGCATTGGAATAGCTTCTCATATATAGTTTCAACCATCGCAATCTTACCTAGCATTATTTTATTGAACTCACTGCATTACTATGGCAAGAAACATATTTAGAATTTTGAAAATGAAACTAAAAATGGAAGCCTGTGAATTTTTCTGCTCATTTTGAGATTTGAATCTTCAAATGTTAAGCTCCATTTGCTATTGGCATCTAGTACAGGGGGTTGAGCTACAACTCAAACATGTCCAGGCAGTTGGTGTTTATGGCTGGGGCAGTGTTTGTGAAACAATAGTTGGGGATTGGTTGGAAGATATTTCTCAAAACCAGGTTTTTTGATCATCTGATAAATATTTCTGGCATAGGAATAATGTCATTTATGAAATCATAGGTATTGACCAGTCATGGATTCTGCAGGTTCATAAACTGTTAAAAGGCCTTCTTCCTATTCGGTCATTGGTTGCTGTTGGTTCGGGTGCTGCAAAGTTGGTGACTTTGCCTGTGAAGAGCTACAGGAAGGATCGTAGGTTACTGAAAGGAATGCAAAGAGGTCAGTTGTGAAAAATGACATTTTTGAATTTGTTGATGATAATGCAAGTTTCATGTTAAGGAGGCAAACTCTTCTGCTCTACTTCTCTTTCCATGTGGTTTAGATGTGTCAGAGTTTTGTTACTATGTGCAATCTTCAGAAAGAAAAGATACTTGACTTTGATGAAGTGCAAAGATGAATTTCAACATGTATTCGTCTCTGGTATCTGGGAAAAAATTATTTCTTGAAGAAGTTGGTCTGAGCTTTGCATTAACAAATTCAATCTAGAAAAATGCATGTACAGCATCTGATGTTAATGATTCTTCAAATAATGATCAATTGTTAACTATTTGCAATGGCTTGGATGCATATATTTTGTATGGCTGTAATGTAGGTATCATTTCTAGCCCCTTCATGTGCACGGGGTAGTCGAACTTTTCCTCACAGGTAAAGGTCTTCGGTTGTTAAATTTAATGATGAGAGTTCAATTGTAGTTCTGGATCCTTTGTGAGGTAATTAATCTCAGTTTGGTGAATTAACATGCTCGATAAATTATCTGCACACATGATGTTTGAGTTACACTGGTTTTCTTGTTTATTTTGATAATCATGTATATATTCCCAACTCCCATTTTGCAAAACCTGTATCGCAAATAGAAATTGGAAAAAAAAGAAAAAAGGATACTCTGTGTCCGCATGTATATTAGAAGCATTATTCCGATTTCTCTTGGTCAAATAGGACTGAAAATAGCTTCGACTTGTGCCCGATATATGAATTAATAACTGCATGCATTTAACAAGGCTTATGCACGCGTTGGATGACTGACACTCAGTACAACCTTTTGTCACTTTTTCACCTGGTATAATTACCCCAATATACAATTTTTTTGAAGCCCCTCACGTACAATTTTAAAACCGAATACCCACTCTTTTTGGTGGAACACTGATTTTAAGCTGTTGTTTCAGGTACAATTGCATTTCTTAGAAGTTTTTCACTTGAAGCAATTGGGCTGGGAGTTCATCTGGCGGCAGGAGCTCACGATGTCCTCCTCCAGGCTGAGTATATTCTCACAAGTATTCCACCTTCTGTACCATGGCCTGTTGAAAACAGGATAATGACCAATGTGAGATCAAATCAGCCCAATGATGCTCGACAAGGAATTCAGCAGGTTAATATTGCATCTCTTTAGACTCAGTTTTACATGATGTCGCTTTTCACTCTGTAAAGTTTTTAATTTCCAATTATTTAAATATTTAGGAAAATAATGGCAATTTCATCATTCAACTATTAGAAAAATTCAATTTGGTCATCCAACTAATTTAAAAGCAATTTCATTTGGAATATAAATCTTCATCATTAATTTTTTTGCTTCACTACTCACCTTATTTCACGGGATATTCTCACTATTCAGAAGTGAAATGATGCCCGCAATCCGATGCTAGAGGAACTGAATTGACGGAGTATTGCATCAGCGTGGAAAGTTATTTTTTCTCTTTACCTTCTATTATATTGCCATCTGGGATAATGGTGGTTGACTTTCATTGTTGGTTGGTGTTGCGGAAGTTTGTCTTTATCATAGTTTTTAGAGGAAAAATGATTAGAAATACAAAACATAACGTTTTCCTGTATTTCCTTGTTGGCGTGAACGAACATTTCTAATTGCATCCTTCAAATGCTTGTAAATATACAGGCTTTCGAAAGCATAGGCGATGGACTTGGCAGATCAGCCTCTGCTTTAGTACAAACTCCCTTGAAAAAATATCAGCGTGGTGCTGGTGTAGGATCTGCTTTGGTAACTGCCGTCCAGGGTGCTCCTGCAGCAGCTATAGCTCCCGCCTCTGCTGCTGTACGTGCAGCGCATTGTGCTTTTCTTGGCTTCAGGAACAGGTTATCTCTCTCTCTCCCTCTCTGTGGTATGACTCTTCACTTTCCCTTGTTTAGAACAAAATGGTGGTAATTCTTTTTATGTGCAGCCTTGACCCTGAGCGTAAGAGAGAGTCTTTGGAGAAACACTTGGGGAGAAGCCAGTCTGAAAAGAATTCAAACAATAGATGTGAACCAAGTCAGTAAATTTACTCACATATGATCACATGTTATGGTTGATAGCTATTTATTTGTGCTATTATTTTCTTTGACTGCTTGTAAGTAACATATTAATGGAAAATCAAGCATTCAGTCTTATCATAGCCAATCTAAAGTTCCATAGCGGCAGAGGTGAACAAATAATTTTGAACCTCTCTATTTGGTTGTTATGGTGACTATTCTTTGTATCATGAGCTGCATTTCATTCAGGTAGCTGATACTTTATAATATGCACAATCGTACTCGTATTTTTGCTGTTCAGTGAAATCTAACTTGACATATACATAACAAATATTACATGATAAGATGAGTCAAGTAAAGAATGCAGCAGGAAGATAAATGAGCGTCTAAGTATGATCGAGTGGATAGAAAATTCATCAAACCATCTCTCTTTTGCCCATATTTTAGATTCAGTAACTCATCGTTGAAATCCACTGGAAATCCTTTTTAAAACCGAGCATTGCATTTCTTTCGAGCTAATTTATTTATACATCTCTCCGTGTTTGCAGGTGTAGATAATGTACATATAGGAAGCCCTTTACCGAAATTTTTTTCATCATCAGAAGAAAAATCTGAAAGTGATGTAATTACGCAGTTGGGAATTTAGGTTTTAGCAAACGAAATTCAACCTTGTAAATATTGTTGTTTTATTGACATATTTAGCCATCTTCTGTTGTAATATGTGCGCCATAGTTTTGATCCCTTGTTAACATTTTTTTTATGCTACATAAGTTTGTTTGAAACGATTCACCATTGTATAATCTTACAGTCAAGGATCACGTTCATTACTGATGATTTTGTATAATATATTACAATTTTAGTACTAATTTTTGTATGAACCTTTGTTCAGCGTGTTTTTAATGGACACTGTTGCCGTGAGCCTATTACCAATTAAATTGACACTGTTTTGAATTAGTTTGTTTCTATTGATTGAATTTGAGTTTCATCATGGTTTCTGTTCTATATGTTGCTGGTCATAAACTTGATTTCTTCTCCATTCCTCTCTTAGGGAAAATATTCCCAACAATTTCATGTTGGATGGTTCGAGGAGATTAAACATTCAATCATGCTATATGTATCACATTTTACACCGTGCCGTGTGGCAACAAGTTATTGGACAGTTTAAGAAAATAAATAATTTGTTCACCAATCAAATCATGCCAACTTGGACACGGTTAAAAGTGGTGTACACTTTTGATGTACAAATGGCTTCTCTCTTAAACAATAGCTGCATGAAAGAATTGTGTTGCGATTGGTGGCAGCAGAACTCTTTAATAAGGGGATAATTCTTCTATAATGAATTTCTAGTTAACATTTGTCAGTGTTGATGTAGTTAAGATCAAGGTGTTAAATGAGTCGAGCCAGCTTGGGCTCAGATTTTTGTTTTTTCGGCCAAAAATTGCTTAAACACTCGCGAGTCAACTCATCCGAGCATGTGAGCTGTTTACACAAATTTTTTGTTAGTAGGCTTGCGTACCTAGCTTGGCTTGCAGGTGGGGCAAGAAGAGCCGGCGAACAGCTTGTCCACTTTCCACCCTCAAGTGAGATCCATGATATAGAATTTCTTTAATGAACAACAACATTGAATATAAATGTACCCATGCAAGTGTAAGCATACCTGATTGAAGACGTGCTTCATAAGATTTGGAGACACATCTTAAAATATCAAGAGCAGTTTATTACTACTTAATGTTATTACATCTTGATATTGTCTCACTGATTAATACGTAAGGAGTTAGTTCTGAAACTCTGATAACTACCGGTAGCTGCAACAATACACAGCCAAAAGACATCCCACACGAGTGAAGAACTGATATTACAAAGAGATTCTAACTTGACTCCAAATTAGCATGCCTTACTGAATATTCATAGTACGGTTCATCATGGCCATGAACTCATCTGAATCAATGACACCGTCTCCATTAGTATCCACAGCTCTCACCATCCTACTGCAATCCCTTAGGCTACACCTTTCCCCAAGCTTACGCAGTAACTCATAAACTTCTTCGACAGTTATTTTCCCGTCCCCATCCTTGTCAAATGTACGAAATGCGCTCTGCAAATCCACTGTCTTCACTCCACCTCCCTTCTTCTGCACTTCCACGAACTCGTTGAAATCAATGAATCCATCGCCATCCAAATCTGCAACCTCGAATATCTTCTGCACTTCTTTGGTAAGGAGGTTTCCGTTCCCAATGGCTTTTAGTATCGCCTTATATTCCTCCTGCGAAATCTTGCCATCTTTATTGGTATCAAATCTGTTGAATACTTGCTTCATCTCTTCTAAAGTTGGCGAGTAAATGGGCAATAAACCCGAGTTTTGTCTGTCTCTAGAGAACATTCTTGAGGGTTTCTGCAAGAATTTCTTCTTTGAGAGGTAGTGTTGCATGTCAAGAAAACTCAATTTCGACATCTTTTTTGCTATCTCTAGGGCTTCTTCAGACTGGGGTTGGTTTCAAACAATTCCCAACTGAAAATATATACAAGTACAATGAGAATCTTGTCAAAATTAGAAAGTAGGAGGATAACCTAGAATATTTTTATTTTCTTTTGTCAATGAGCAAGGAATAAAGCATAAAGTGCAAAAATTGGTTTGAGAATTGAAAAGATAAGAATATATTCTTACGTATGCACAAGTTACATTATTGCAATTACTTGATTCTGTGGACTGTTATCGAACATGGTTATGGACGAGGTAATCTTTCTTAATCCTAGGCAACAAAATAGTAACATAATATTCTTCTGAAGGTATAGAATATTAGGATGCATGCATACAAGACTCTTTTGGTATCTTTTGCCTCGATTTTAATTTGTGGGGGAAATATTACAAAGTAGAGTATGACAGAGTACATCTTGTAGACGAATATAAATCAAGATAGCATAAAGGTCGATATGAAAAGGCAATTTAAGAAATAAAAAAGAGGTAATGTACGTAGAATAAATTCTTATTTCTTTTCTTTATGGAAAGGTGTCAATGCATAATGCATTTGCCCGATTCGTGTGCAGGATAAGGACTTCTGTGAAACAAATTGAAATTCATACGATAATAAAGGATTCAACCAACACCTGTTTTGTACTGATTTTTATTTCTAGGTTGACAATAATATAATTTTGAGTTATGTTACTTTACCCAAGTTGCATGACAATAATATAACCTTTTTCATCGAACATTATTCTCAAATAATAGGATGCTAGCAAATGGCGCCCTTTCAACGCATTTGGAGGAAAAATATGCAGAACAGAATACTCATATACATTCGTCGAATTGAAACATGATGAAAATTGAAATAACAAAACCCTTTTGAGATAAGTAACCCAAAAAATCGTTTGCACTAATTTAGTGCTTAGGCACATATTAACTAGGTCATTTTAATCGATCAAATTTCGCTTTTTAACTATACATTTCACGGAACCTGCAAATTTTATCAAAAACTTTAGCAAACAACCTCTTAACCTCCTTCTGAAAAAAAAATTAAAAAAATTATAAATTATTTACAAATTCAATCAAAATTCAATTAATTTGGGTAATTATATTTCCAACCACAATTTTTAATTGATACATTACTTTTATTGTAGTTAAGCTCCTTAATATTTCCTCATTGTAACGATTTGTTTCTTTACTTTTTTTTGTCCAATTCTTATTTTCAACCTTCCATTCATTCGTACTTCTCATCCTTAATGATGATTTATATGCAAATATTTATTTTCATGCTTTGAAATAAGGTGAATATTATTTTGCACTTTTTATTTATTTACTTTTTAAAAATATGATGAAAAATAAGTTATTTTACGCTATTTCAACGGATTTTTGGATATAAAAATGTTATCAAATACAAAATGTGTTAGCTAATGAAAAGTTTGGCAATAAAAATAACATAAAAACTGTTAGGAACATAAGTACTATAATGAGCAAAAATTAAGAACCTAAAGTGCAATTAAAATGTGGTGTAAGAAATAAAAATTGTGGTGTGAATATAATTATCCTATTAATTTCAAATGTATGTTCATAACTATTATTCATTATTATACACACATTTTTTAAAATTCACTACTATTTCTTACTATTCTTATTTGATGCCTACTTTACTGCCGGTGCCCATGTGGCCCGGGCAAAATAAATAAGCCTTTCTTATTTAGAGGGTGTTTTGTGTGGATTAAATTTAGATTTTTAGTAAATTGAAATAGAAGTTTTTGAAATGTGTGATTGAAAAGCTGTGGAACCCATGAAAGATGTGGTTAATATTAATTGTTTGACTTAGATTAAAATCAGATTTTAATCTGTACCAATTAAGGCTTTAGAATTAATCTACTTTACCAGAAGAAATTTTCTAGAAGATGAGTTGGAGTGAAATGATTGAATGCAAAATTGAGCGCGTTTTAAACAATCAAATGATATATCGTCATGTAGAATTATATAAATCATTAAATGGGGCACATAGTATCAAGAGTTTCTTATTTATAAAATTATATGAAATATCCCCTGACAATGCGCCTGTAGCTCAGTGGATAGAGCGTCTGTTTCCTAAGCAGAAAGTCGTAGGTTCGACCCCTACCTGGCGCGTTTTATCATTTTTTCAATTTTGCAGCCCTCAAACTCCAAAATGTTCCACGTGGCAACCAACGTGGCCAGATGTAGCAAAATTCCGGTGATACCAGATGTCCACCGAGTATAATCTCTGGCAAGAATAAACGACCGTAAAACCCTAACCCCCTTTTTATCGGCCATTAAAACCCTGAAACTGTTTCTATTTTGTTAATATAAATTTCTTCATAAATTTTTATTATTTTCGTTCAATTTTGAGCTCTTCTAGCATCCATGAAGGCGTTCGAGGTCGGTGGCACCACTCTTTCTCTTGCTCTCTTCACTGACGTTACCAACTCTAAGTACGCACGCGCTCTCTCTAAATTTCTATACAGATTATAATACATACGAGACTTTCGTTGTTTTCTTAATTATTACTGCGTGAAATTGGGGTTTCTTAAGAAATTTATTACTGTTTGCAGTGATTTAATATGCTATTTGATGTGGCTTTATTTGATTTTGTAGAAAATTGGCATTTGCCGTTAGTTGAATTTTTTATACCTTTGGTTTGAGGAGCTATTAAACTTTTTGGATTTAAAGCCACAGGCGTATCCTTCTGTTATCACCTATGTAGTTTCTGTTTTTTTGGTTAAGTTCTAAGAATATAAGGTGTTTCAGTTGAAGCGAGGAATTAATATTCAACAAAGCGATCTGCAGTTTCCTTTGTGAATATTAAAATATCCCTCTGATTTTGGTTGGTTATTGAAATTCTAGATGGCTCCCAGTTGTTTCCTAATTATCCCCCTTTTTTTTTTTGCCTAATTTCTCGATTTTGTGTTTGTAGATGAGATGCCTACGATGTTATGATTTTTGGTAGTAAGATGGACCAAATATTCATATATCACTTTTTTTTTTTTTTTGCGAGTGAAAATTATGCTTTCTATTTGAATACTATGGATATTTGCATTGAATTTTGATAAAGGAGTGGATTGATCATTTTCATCAGTTTCATTAAAAAAACACATGCACGAGAAACTGTTTCCAACAAATCTTGTTTGTGTATTCAATTGTGCTGGTTTCACAGAGTAGCTTGCAGCTTGCATGATGTTTCCTGAACGATATAAGAGAAAGCTGACACTTGTTATTGTTTCCTTATAAGCTGTTTGCTTGCTACTAATACAAGACACTTCCATAATCCATTCCTGTTTTTCTCTGACCTTATTGTCTGCAATGTTCTTCTCCTTTTAGAGGCATTTATAAAGTCCAAGGACATATTTATTCCTGTAAAAGCAACGGCCTGTGTGAAGTCTTCATAAAAGTGGTCTCCTCTTTTAACCAGAATAAATTCCCTATTTTATTTATTTAGCACTATTATTAATTTGACATGTATTCACATTATTCTCGTGTTTTTTAAACATTCGGGATCTCTCCTTTAAGAATCTTCTTGGTGATTTTATTTGGGGGAGGGTGGAGAAAAGATCAGTTAATATTGAAAAATTTCGAGAAGAAACTGACCTAGGAGTTTTTCTGCATCTGCACCAAATGTTGAGATTAATAGTAAATTTTGATTCTTGTGAGAGCTTTGCAATATCCCATCATAGTGTAGCTTCCTGGAAATCTTTATTGAAATAATGAAATTTGTAGCCCTAATATTTTCTTATGCAGAGAACTGCTGGATTTGATGCAAGCGGGAACACTGGAACCAGAAATTGCATTGCTGAATGCTTTACTCGTAAGCTCTAGTCTTCTGCATAGCATATTATCCAATATCTTTCTCTTCCTCTTAATTTTTTGGAGTTCAGTATTTTTTTTTTGGGTCTAATATTCAATTTCATCTCGACACAATCAAAACAGATACCTGACGTTTTCCCTGTGCTTGTCGCTGCTCATAAGACACTCATATCCAAGTCAAGAGAAGCACTAACAACAAGGACTCTCCATTCTGAGCTTGTTTACAATTACTCAGGCTCTAAGCATGTAAGAAGCATCTTTCTCAGTTGCATGGTTTTGATATTTAAACTTTTCGATGATGTTACTGCTGTTGTACCAGATATCTGAATCTTTGAAAAGATGTGGTATATCTGACAGTACAAGTTACATCCTTGTGGCTCGTGTTGGTGCATCTGCTGATGAGGTGAGACCAGCACTTCAATATTCTGGATTAAGTTTTAGTCTCAAATCTTGACAGCGATAATATGCTAGCGAAAATCAGAAAAAGGCAAAGCAAACACAGATTTATATGGGTTCACCCTCAATATGAGAACTAAATCCCCTCACTGCGACTAGTTTTCACTAAAATTGAGAAGTTTACAATATAGTAACCCCACTCCCTTCTTCTGTACATCAATAAAAGGACACCCTGTAAGTTCCTTCATATACAGTAGGAAATTATGGCAAACCTCGTACGATATGAATGCCAATATCAATATGACCCCATAATTAAAAAATCACAGTCGAGGGTACAGGTTTACAGTATAATTAGGATCCCCCAGTGTCCAACATCATGAACTATATAGAGTTGGTGTATTTCCTCACTTACCAAAGCTTCTATTTACTTTCCTAAAAGAGCAAGGAAACTGTTATTGTTTGACCAGATAACAGCCATAAAGGAACTAATCAAGGGAGCAGAAATCGGCTTGGAGGAACTAGAAGGACGAGCAAACCAAGCCCAGATACAAAAGGTCAGTCCTCTCTCTGTCCTGCGCCCTTTTGCTTCTTTTCTCTAATCTATATATGTTTTTTTGTGGTGATGTTTGTTTCTTTTGTATTAACCAGCACTACAAAATACCGGCCTTGGAGTTGGGAATATCTTCACTTTCAGATGCTATAACATGCAGGATTGCAGCACGAGATGCCTTGTGAAGGAAAACAGTCCCCTTCTTCGTGTGTTAATTTGGGCTTTGTAAAATGAGTTTCTCTCCGTCTGACATTTACTTTTCTTCTAATAGAGAGATATACAATGCTTTCAAAATGATTTTTCCAGTGTAATTTTGTCCTGGTGTAGATGTGAACATAATTGGAGTTTGAAGTTGTGCACTTGCAGAGTTTCATACTATAAAATGTTATAATCAGGCTTTTTGTGCTTGTTTGACTAAAATATTAACTTAAAAGTAGATAAGTTAGGATCGAATAAATTTTTGTGGTTAAATTTGAATACAAGTAAATAATGATTTGAAAGTATTTGCTTGTAATTTATAAACCAATGTCATGGGGGTGACAAATGGGCTGAACGGTTCAGTTGCTCAACGAGCCTAAAAAAATTGGCAAGTCGAGTTTTGGCCCACTAGCTTGGGTCGTTTTTAATTACAAATGTGACCAATAGGTAACTTTTCCCCCTAAAAACACCAACTCGACCTCAATTTTTTAATACTACAATTCTGTCTACATTTTAAATTCTCATTCAATTATAATAATTTGATTTTTATACAATTTGTTCTTGCGATTAAATCACATTTTTCGAATTTCTTCTTGGATTATTCTTGTTGTACATAATTTTTTATATAATTTTCTACCGCCCCTTATGGGAGCGCCCGTGCTAGAAAATTATGTACATGTAGCTTGATCCTACATTATTTTATTGTGCAATTCAATTGATATCCTACGTTCTCTTTACAGTCTACATTCTTATTCTAATCTCATATTTAATTCAAATTCCAAATGGATCACATTAATTTATTGGAGACTAATGAGTATGAAGGAATGCTTGGTCCCTCCAACCCAAAACAAAGTGCTCCGCTTCCTGTTCGTCTTTTCCATTCAATCACATTTTTAGTGATCTTATTCCCTGTTTGATTGCGCCTCTTTTACATTCCATTTTCCCACTTTGTTAGTGTTTGATGGCGAAACATTCTTTTCCATGATTTGTGGGAAAATGAATTTCAGGTTTTGGCATGATTTTTTTTTTTTGGGCAATCGAAATAAATTTCATAACCAATTGTAAAAAGAAAAAAAAAATTCACTTTAATGGACAATTTTCATGTAAAACAAAATCAAACGAACACTAAATCTCGATGAAAAAATGGTGAAAAAATAATTTTCGAGCAAACTTTTATTTTTTTTACTTTTTGGTAATGGTAACAAATTTCATTATCAATTGTAAAAAAAAAAAAAATTAACTTTAATGAACAATTTCCATGTAAAATGAAGCCAAACGTGAACAAAAACATCCAAAATTTTAAAAAAATGAAAAATTATACCAATCAAACACACTTAATTAACAATTCACTGGAAAACAAGTTTTAGACAATTATTTTTCCTGTAATTCATTTTCTTTCCACCAATTTTTCATAATTGCAATCAAATGGACGTTACGGACCCTTAGTGGCATTTCGATTCCCCACGACTTTAGCAAGGAAGATGTATATGGAAGCTTTGATCCAATTGTTTTGGATGACATTGAGGAAGAAGAAATGCATACAATACGTTTAAATAGCAAAAGGCAAACCTTGAAACAGATTGCTAAGTGTTGGAAATAGTATTGCAAAGAAATGTTAGCTTGTCAAAAGGTTATCGGAATGACCCACCAAAATAGTCATTATAAATATTGTTGGTATTCTTTTTCGTATCCATTGTGTTTGACGTACTTTTAATTTAATTGTGCAAAAATAAGTTAAAATTAATTGAAAGTGAGTTCAACAGGATTAAGAGCGCTATAATCTTTACTACGATATCCCTAATAAAAAAAAAAAGCATTTGATGAGTATTGTAAATAACGTGGAATGGAACCCAAAATATCTGTCACTCATACATGTCAACTTATCTTTGAGCCCGTTTGAGAAACGAATGAGAATGAAAAATATAGCTGTTATGGGCCCCACACAAGAGATAGAAAGTTTGAATTTTAATATTGATGTGATGGATAACGGTCATATTTTTCATTTTAATGAAGAAAAAATGTGGCTCAAACATGGTCTTTTTCTAAATCTTACGAAGGCTAAAAATATCTTATTGCTATTTATTACAACAATTGACAAGTTCCCGAGTTCTCGCTCACTGTTATCATATTACAATAAATTTCAGAAAATAAATCTCACCATTTTTTGTGATATCGTAGTAAGCGGTGTGACAATGATGTTAACCTAATAATAATTAAAGCGCCGAGTAGATGACGAGTGAGCGAGTCAGTGCACACAACTCATCAAATATATCCTATCAAAATCCAGCCCACAATGATTTGACTCAACTACGTGGAACTTGAGTCCACAACTCGGAGTGAATCCCACTGAATAAGTCCACAAGCGTGGGAATTAATTTTGCCGATAAGCAACTTCAATTTTAGCACGCGGGATTTTAAAAGACAATTTTTTTTTTTTTAACTTGTTCCAAAATCACGTTTTAACTTTTTTTCAAAACTGTATCAAAATAAACCAAACACGTCTCACTGTTTGATTCCCATTTTTTTTTTAATTTTTTTTTATGCAAATGCATTTTGAAATAGTATTTAATAGAGAATGTGTAGTTAAATAATAAAGAAAAATTTTGAATTTACGAGCAATAATATTTTATTAAAAAATGTATTGTCGAAAATAAAAAGTGGAAAAATATATCTTGAAAATAATTGGATTATCCTAAACAATAAGAAAAGGGCAAAGCCCTTTGTACAGAAATTTGGTGCCCGGGTTTTGGTGCCCGGGTCAAACCCGGGCACCCCCCTATTGGTGGGGGGCTACATTTGGGTGCCCGGGTTTGACCCGGGCACCAAATTTCTGTACCGGAAGGGGGGCTCGAAAGAAAATGGCCAAGTGGGACCCCATGTCTACATTTCAGGCTGTATATATAAGCCACGTGATGAAATTAACAACCTACGAGTTCCAGATCTGGAGTTCGCGTGGATCGATGTTTTATTCTTAAAATCTTAATTGTTGTCAGTGATGTTTTCAGGCAGAAAGTTCAAAAAATTGCTTACACTAATTATGTGTAGAAAAGCTATTACAAATTTTATTTGGTACAAGAAGCCCAAAATTAATTAAAAAAAAAATTTAATTGGGCAACCGCAATTTCCATAATTAACTCGGGCCAGAATTAGAGAATCCACCATCCATTATCGTCATCCATTCTTGAATTTCATCTTTCTCAAAAAGAAGATGCCAGAAATCCTCGTCGCTGCTTGTTGTTACATTGCTGACTTCGAAATTATTAGAGATGGGACTTAGTTTGCTATCGTTGTTGCTCGTTTCAACATGCATTATAGAGTTTTCTAGAATTTTCTGATCATGAGAAGATGAAGTCGGTTGATGAGTCGCCGACACCTGCTCCACCGTTTGAGTGGCGGTGTAATTAGCAAAAGGAAAATTAAGTTTCGCTCTTGGACCTCTGAACTCAATAGCCGCCTTATCATAAGCCCTGGCTGCATCCTCCGCCGTCCGAAATGTACCCAGCCACACTCTCGCCGCCTTACGTGGGTCCCTTATCTCAGCTGCCCATTTTCCCCACGGCCTCTGCCTCACACCTCTGTAATTCTTCTTCTTCTTCTTCTGCAACCCAATTTTCTTCTTCTCGTTTTCTTCTCTTCCAAACAAATTGCATCCCAAACACCCTTTAATTCTGCAAGTCTGACAACTTTCTGTATCCTCAGAAACCTGAAAAACTTGCTTCCTCGGGTAAAACTGTGAACTGGAAGCAGCTGAAAACTCCTGGTAGGCGTCCATGGCGGAAGTGTCGGCGGCGCCACCAGTTATGACGTTCTTCAAGGCTTCTACCATTATTGAAACTTCCTCTTCACTGGTAAGTCGAGTTCGCATTTGCATTCTGAATCTTGGTGATAAAGATTTTGAACTTGTTAAGAAAATATCTGCGAATTGTTTTTGATGGAAAAATTCTGGGGGACAAAAGGGTATATATAAGGAGTAGAAAGTCAGACATAGAAGTACGCTGATTTCACACGGGGGTTTTGGGTCAAAGCGGTTTCTGTTGGAGCGTGGGGATGAGGTGGCTGGTTTTGAGTTGGCAGTTTGACCGACTTTCAATGTGAGAAAATGATGTGGCTATTGTCTCAGGCATGAGGTTGTAATAGGATGACGGCATTGAAAGGTGGACGTGGCAAAAGAATGGTTCTCCAGCTTGAAATTGACACTAGTGGTCTCTATTTTGACTGAGAAGGTCTTTTAATAGAATGGGCCCTAAAGGGTTTATTAAAAGATTGGGCCCAAAATGGCCTGTTTAAAGTAGGGAAAATTACACAAATAGCCCACGATTGGTCCTCAATTTTTTAAAACTCAAGTCGTTTCCAAACTCATTTTCAACTCCACAATTTATGTGATCCCTAATTTTTAACTACATATTTCATATAACTTTTATCAAATTTATTAAAAATCTAGTTTTTAGATACCAAACGGGGCAAAGTCACACAAATTGTAATTTGAGTTAATTTAAATGTACATTCCTGGATGACATTGTTGTTGACATTGCGTGAATTGTCAAAATCTGTGTCATTAATTGTTTCAAGCGTTGTTAAAGTCAAATGTATAAAAAATTGTCAATGTCACTCATGATATTAAAGTTAATATACATGTAGCAAGATTGTTGTAATTTTCAACTGAAATTATAAAAACTTCAGCAGCATTACGGTGAACCAATATCTTATCGAGTTGCTAAACCTATAATTTCTTACTCGTAGTGTTTGTTGACTTTCATGGACGTATAATTTTCCAATAGTTGCACTCTGAACTTTATTGAAGTGCATGACTAACAATGAAAAGTTACATTACACATTATACATGCTATGCATCCTTCTCAGTCTCAATGTGAATAGACATCGCATAAAACAGCCATAATTATTCGAAGAATACAAAGGAATTGAGAATCAAGAAAGTGAGATTAATTGTTCATTTTCTGCAAAACTTCATCAAATAAATTATACAAGAAGCACCTATTATTTGTACATCAAAGTCACAATATACCATGTGAAATATTAGATAGCCCTACACTTTTTCTGTAGTAAGAAAAGAAAACACGGACTAGGAATATTGTAGAGAGTTTCGTCCATCCTACATGAGTAAAACCAATCGCTAACAGAAGCAAAGCTTCAAATCAAGAGCAATTTTACCAAGCTAAATTACTTTATAAAAAAAAACTTGAGCACATCTTCTGACTAGTCGTCATCCTCCGAATCTGTAAAGGGGATTGGTTAGTGTTATTAACTAGATGTAGATAAAAGTTTTCCAAACAAATCTTTTGCTCATGATGCGATATTTCTATAAGAGTGCATCAAAGTCATCACTAGATGAGAAAAATGCAAGTTCAAGAAATACTATTCTGGTCTCAAGTCTGGCAAATATCCAAACGCGATGTCCAAGAGCATATCACACTCTCATGTCTTTTGACTGGCTTAAGTTACATGCTTATGTAGCATCATAAAAAGGATTCCTCGGAAGAAGATATTGAGGGATTTTTTCAGCATTTCTATTTCAATAATGCTATTCATGGTGGGGACTATCGGTAGTCGCCACATGTGGCATACATTTGACATTTTGTTATTTGATGCATTAATGTGGTAGTTTTTTATTGCTTCATGCATCAACTATCAAACTGCCACATATATGTCACGTAGGACGACTATCGGTAGTTATCACTATGAATAGCATTACTCTCTCTCTCTCTCCCTCCCTTTTTTTTTTGTTTTTTCCTCACGAGGAAAACTTGTAATGATATAACTGTAATCTGCATATTTGAATGAAGGGTTTTGGAAAGTAAGAAATTGCCTCTAACTCCCTTATATCAGTTCTTCGGTAACTTCGTTATTAAGTGAAAATGGCATAGATTTCCATATGGTTTTCGCATGAAGACAAGCAAACGAACCAAAAGAAGAAAAGAAAAGAAAAAAAAAGCAATATATCAGCGGCAATTAGCCAAGGAGGGAACAATTAAACATAAATTTGAAATAACACAATTTGATGCCTACCTGATCTTATATCTTCTCCAACTTTTCCCCTATTGTTCAGTTGCCTTCTGATCATTGAGCATATTAGAATCCACCAATAAACGTGAAAAACAAGCAGCATCAATAGCATTGTATTGAAGACATAATATATTGCCATGTGATATGGTTCTGACGGGTTCAGGACTTCGCATAAGTAGTAGCTGGGGAATGGCAACCAAAAATTGCAATTAGAGGACGTACCAAATATTGTAATTTTACAAGAAGAATCAAATTCGAAACGAACCTTGAGGATCTTATAACCCAAAATGGAAAGAATACCAGCCTTAGTGTAAACCATGAGATGGCAAACAATCCGAAGAACACACTAGCTCCAAGCTCATTTTCAGAATATTTAAAAACTTTAGCAGCTTCAAGAAATACATCACTTGCATCATGCAGTGCAAGAATGACTGCACCTATCCGAAAAAACCTATATAAAAATGAACATCCATATACTCTATTAGTTTGAATATATGTATATTTTAAAATTTGAATAGGAGAATAAATTATTTTTATCTTATGGAGCATATTAAATAATAAATATGCTTTTAATGCTGATTTGTTCAATCAATGGAATCAATATTTCTGTGGTAAGAGATCATTAAACAGATCACCACTCCATTTTGATACCCATAACCTAATGTATATAGGTATGCAGTGAAAGAGTCAAAATATAAAGGGTTGAACCGGATGCCAAAATTAAGTAAATAAATACACACAAACAATAAAATATTATAACAAAAAAAAAAAAAAAAAAAATATATATATATATATATATATATATTTTAAAATTTTTAGTACTGCTAATTCTAAATAAATATAAATCCACATTTGTCAATTAGATTTATTATCATATAGTTTATTTTAAAACTTCATAAACCAATCATTAATATGTCCAAAATAATTTACTTTGTTCATTCAAATTGTTTGTACTTTGGGATCCATGATTTAAATCCATGCTATTATAGAAAGAAGTAAATAATTAAGTAATAATTTAATATTTCAATTGGCTATGCATTGTAGCTTTTATCCATTAGCGGGCACTATAGCTTTGATACTTATCCCACACATCAGACGAGGGAAAGAAATATGGATGAGGAGTTGCTTTTAAAAGCAGCAATCCTTTGACTGAAATCTCAGTTGGGCTTGCCATGGAATGTGAGCCCAATCAACAAAATTGAAAAAAAAATTGTTAAAAAAAAAACCCATAAATAATCGGTAAAAAACCGTGACGCCGGTTTTTCTTTTTCGGTTAATATATAATAACCAGACCAGATTTGAGGCCGGTTCCCCGGTTTTTCAGATTGAACCGGCTGGTCCTGTCCAGTTTTCATAACATTGGTTATTCATCTGTAGATTCACTTGAGTGGAAAATGCATACCAAATAATCCTGATATCCTACTCCATTATGCAAATAATCTTAAAGTTGCTTGTTTGTTCAGAGGACTTCATGCCATGATGATTAGATGCAAATAATTGGAACCAGAGATTAATATAGAGGAGTGATGCACGGACCTATCTTATTCCCTTTCTTTACTAATCTGTAAAATCGGTCAGAAGTGCAATATTTCAGCAACAATAAGAAGCAGTTGAAGCAAAAAGATACCTTGCCATGTATGAGCAAGCAATCAGAATAACAGTGACAACATGATGAGACATCATAACAGAGAAATCCTTTCGCCTTGTTTCCCAGGTAAGGAGGGCAGCAGAGCTATAGACGTAGAAGCCACATTGGCACATATAAATGAGGGTCAAAGGAGGCCTGAAATGGACAATGCAACAGCTAAGTTTAGATATACAGCACACCATCAATACATGTATGTATTGAAAGGCACACAACAATGAAGTTTGGCAGCCTTGTTAGCATGACATTGGTACATGTGTATGCAAGACTTGCAGTCTATTCATTGCATCAACAGCCAGTCTGGATTCTCGTCGAGCAATTAGAGATTGACTGTGCATGGGACGCAATGTTTCATCACTTTTGTTGTACAAGAACCATCTTAAATTGAACGAGATGAACCTAAAATAAAGTATTTTTTTTTTCTTTTGCAGGTAAGAACATGCACAGATGCAATCACGGAAACAAAATGTCTGCATGTGATAGGCCGTTCTAATAGAAGGCAAAAATTACACCGAGACAGCAAAGTTGGAACAATTAAGTCCATGACCTAATATTTCATGTTTTTCACTCTGCATTAGTTGTCAAAAAACGACAGTGCCTGATCTCAGTGCTCTTCTGATTTATATTCAAAAGGAAACAAATTCAATATCTTAAAGTAACAGTATAAACTTGATAATATCATCTTCAGAACCATATTAAGAATAATGATTTCAAAGTTCATTTATTTGCTTTGCAAAAAGGATAGATTTGGAAACTTCTATGTCCTTCTTAAACCTATTTTCCACAAGATTAAAAATATTATCTGCAAGTAGAATCATGGTGGTCATAGAGATCATGGACCAAACCTAGAATATGCAGGGCAATGTAATAGCATTATTGGAAAGATCATTATGGGAAACCAATTATTTATTTTTGGATGGACATCATCTCTACTCAACTCAGAAAATCCTTGTCATGTAGTTATTTCAGGTAGGCTACATGGATCTATTTTCCACTCCACTCTATCAATGGGTTAAATCATGAAGGTTCAACTCTTTTTAGGCCACCTAACAAAAAAAATTATATGACGATAATGTGGTGTGTAAATCCAAGTTTTTTATAAAGTGTCAAAATATTCTAATGGAGTTTCCGTATGATCTCATGCTCAACTGATTCGTTCATCTAGCAATATAAAGAGTCAATTACACAATGTCAAAGACGTCATCGGCAAGGACAGCAATTTTATCAACTGTTGGAACAATATTAAGGAAATGTACTATCACTTACTTCAGCTCTTGATTGGGCCAACCTCTAAAGTACTCCTTTATATCCCTGAACCATGGCTCATGGCAGTTAACTGATAAAACACAAAACTCAACAATAGCATAGTATGTGAGTTTCCACATAGACTCTGAAAACTTCACAATTTTTGCTCTTGTAGCGTCATTAATTGTCCACAGACCATCTCCACTTCTAAACAACCAGATCGCCAACCTCTGGAACAGTGCAATCAACAGTGAGGAAGAGACAATTTTCCAAAGAATTTTTACTATTTTTTAGTGGTTGCTTTATCAGCAAAAATTAGACCTCATTATTGGTGCCATTCATATTATATTTCTAACATAATCTAGGATAGAGTCTGGAAAACATTTAATCTTGTTTTAGTGGAAACTACTCTATTCCAAATAAACTTGATCTCGGTTTTGTAACCACAAATCAATGAAGTTATCAAGATTTTGTATGGGTAAAGTTTTAGTTCAAATTTACTTTAACTATGCCCAAAGCTGGACATGGATTCAACAAAATCATGTCTCAGTTGATAGAGTTATGTTCTTGCAATTGGTTGCATGCCTGATTGATTACTCATAAAAAGTGAGCCACCGGTTTTGGTACAAGTTATCAAGATTTTGTTTGGGTAAAGTTTTAGTTTAAATTTACTTTAACTATAACCGAAGCTGGACATGGATTCAACAAAATCATGTTTCAGTTGGTAGAGTTATGCTCTTGCAATTGGTTGCATGCCTGATTGTCCATTTGATAATGAAGTAACTTGTACCAAAACCGGTGGCTCACTTTTTATGAGTAATGGGGAATTTCCTTTTATCTAAACAAGGTGTATTTTTCTTTTCTTTTTTTCAATGTTGGCTGCCATATTTTATCTCCTCAAGAAGCAACAGACATCTCAATTATTTTTCAAAAATTTAATTACTTACGATTTGACTGCTAACCTTGCGTTAAATAAAAACTTCTCTAAAGAGAATCTTGTTATATGATCAAAAGCAAAGAAAGTATTGTAAACACAATCACAAGACTTTTCAAAACCATTTAACAAGTTGATTGAGCTAAAATGGATCTAAGCTAAGCACTTGATGCTTTCAGGTTTCAGAAACACAGGTAGAGAGGAAAAAGAAAGAAAAATGCTAGGTATTGATTTACCTTCTTAACATGGCCAATTCTAACCAAGTAACCAAATAGTGGTCCAGTCCTTAGATCCTATGCAATATCAAGTCAGATCACAAAATCTTAATAGAAATATACACCTTTTTGGCCTTTTTTGACTAGTCCAATTCTGATGGTATTGGCACTCAAAAAACTTTTAGACACTCCCTCTCAATGAACAAACAAAATGTTAAATTTTATCATACTGAATCCTATCAGTTCACCAAAGAATATCAATTGAATTATCAATTCGTGTCATAGAGCACTATCCTACACCAATTTTGGCAAATCAATCCAAGCAAGTTCAAGAATTTCATAGTTCCAAATTCTATAGCATTATGTAGGTTCTAATAAATTATGAATCCTAAAAAGACCTGGCCAGACATTGATACTTGCTATTGCTTCTTTTACGCTCACTTATCTGGAGTCACGGTTTTCAGCTTTGACCACCGTTCACTCATTTTTCATTCATTTCTTCCAAACAAGATATTAAAGCATCAACCATAATTAAGTTAATCAATGTTTACATAAATTTACTAAAGAATAGAATATGAACAAACTATCCACAAGTGCCCAACTTGAACTAAAATAAATAAAAATCGATTAAACAACATAAAATCTTAACACTGCTTAAGACTTTATATACCGAAAAAGTACAAATCAACTAAAGATGAACTTACGCGAAAGATGAATCTATCAAGCAAGAACCTGGCGACGACGAAACCAAAAGCGAAGTATAACGCAACGAAAAAATGCCAGACGTTTGGGACAGCACTTTGCTTCCAGATCGAGTCCATTACACTATTCCAGCCTCAGTTACTCTCCATATTCAATCACTAACTATCTTGAATGAAAAAATATTATAAATTCCAACACTTGAACAATTGAATTGTCAAGAATTTATCAGTAAGCAAAGTGACTGGCCGGATAATCAGTAGAGAGAGAAAATATAGATCGAGGGAATGGACCGGTGGAGACGATGAAGATCCCGTAAAAAATTCTCTCTCGTGTGAAGCTTGGGGATATTATTGAAAATAACCAAAAATCAACCGCAGCCTTTCCAAAATAACCTTTGACTCTTTGACTATTTAAAGGTAGTAAACTACCAAAAATACTTCTCAAATATAAAATTTACAACTAAAGTTATCATGGTATAAAGAAAATAACAATTAAGTCTTAAAAGATTTATTCTCAAAATTAATTTAACTATGACTAATAATTATAAAATGAAAAGACCTAGAATTAAAAGAGTTCCATATAAAATTAAAACAATTGCGAAAAATAAAAAAGAAATTGAATTTGAAAATGAAATTAATAAAATAGGATATCAAGAACAATTATACACTGTTCAAGAAATATTAAAATGTTTTAAAGAAAATTTAATAGAAAATTTTGTCAGAGGAATTGTTAGATCTATAATCATAAAAGATATACAAGATATAATGATAAATTAGAAAAATGGAAAAAGAATATCTCAGAATATAATATACATTTTGAATCAAATATAGATATAATAACAGATCTTGATATTATAAATTTTCAAACATTATTTAGATTTTGAAGAATTAATTAAAAACCTATAGATGAGGACACCTATCACAAATAGATTACCCCAAGAATATAAGAAATTAAGGTTTAATTTAACTTTAATATTTTATATATATATAACTAATAATAGATTAGATCTTGACAAATTAAAAGAATACATAGAATATACGATTATTTAAAGATTAATTAGATTTTAGATTTTAAGATTTTTAAAAGAATTATTTGATTTTTGTTCGCTCCAAGTAGCAACCCTTTTATTGGTATCAGAGCCATAGAGATCATGGACATTACAATTACAAAAACAGATTGATATTACAAAATAGAAGAAAGAAAATGAAGTAATATATTCTTAGAACATATTCCTAATAAATTAAAAACAATAACATTAATGATAATTAAAGAATTACCTCGAGAGATAAAAGAACAAATTATAGATAACCTTATATTAGGATCATTATGGAACTTGAAAAAGAATAAATTATGTTATATTGCAAAAACTATGAGTGATAGAATTATAAAAATAAATAATAATTATAAATTAGAAACAGAAAAAGGAGATTATATATTTTTAGAACATATACCCAATAAGTTAAATAATAACATTAAGAGTATTTAGAGAATTACCTATGGAAATTAAAGCACAAATATATATATATATATATGAGAAAATAGTAGAAACTCTTGAAAAAGAAGAGATCAATTTATATTATAAAGAAAAATATGAATCACCCTAAACGATTTATAAAACAAAATAGTTTTTAGATAATTAATGGAATTAATGGAAATAAAAGAAATTTTAGATAAAAAAATTAGTAAGAGTAAGAGAAATAAATTTACAAATACAAGATGAACTTTTAAAACTTGAAAAAATAACAGAATCACAACAAAAATAAATATTAAAATTAAAACAAGAAAGATATAAAGAAAGAGCAAACTATTATGAAAAATCAAAAGAATTAACAAATAATAAATATATAAAACAAAAATGTAATAATGTAATAAAAGATTGTAAAGATACTGAATGTAGAACATATTACTTATGTCAATCAAAGAAAAGATAATAAATTAAAAATATTAATATGTGAGTATATAGAAAAATTAAAAACACTAATAAAAATATTAATAGATGATGTTCAAAACATAAATAATGAAATAAAAGAAGTAAGAAATGATATTAATATTCTAAAACTTGAAGTAAGAAAATTAAAAGAAAATAATAAAGGAAAAGAAAAAATAATAGACAAAAAACTTATAGAAAAAGAAATGCCTAGAATAGGGGAAAACCATACTGTATAAGAAAATATGAGAATAGAAACAGGTAGTATGGACGATGAATTTAGGAAAAAGATTTTACCAAAAATAATAGAAGAAGAAGAAAAAATGGAAAAATCTAAAGAAAAAGTAATGGGAAAATTAGAGATTAAAGAAAATCAGGATAATATGGAAAACAAAGATGAATAAAGAATTAGATTTTCTTATAGAAAATTTTGATCAATTAAGTTTAGAAAATTTAGATGAATATCAAGTCCTAATGAATATTGGAGGAGGACCGTATAAAGTAGAATCCTCTAACAAACAAGAAATACTAGACCCAGATGAAAGTTATGCATCTATATACATTAAACCATATAGACAATATTATGAAAAAAAATAAGAAATAGGCAACCACCAAGAGGAAACAAATATAATAATAAGTTTGAATTAAATGATAATTATGATAAACCTGTTAATCATGGAGGAGCAAAGTTAGATTTAGATTGTAAAATAGATATTAAGAAAGCCTTAGTAACTTGGGCAGATTCAATGATATTATTCTTTTTATATAATAAAGATGATACATGGGAAAGTACTGAAAGAAGAATAAACTTCTTAATAGCATCATTTGAAGGAAATGTTAGGAATTGGTGGGATGTAATAAATAATGATACAAAGATATTAATAAAAAGAAATGTACAAATAGAAATAATAAAATCAGATAGAGAAGGTATAGAAAGATTAGTAAACTATACTTCAGATAAATTTTTAGGAGAAGATTGGATAAGAAATTTTGATGGAGAAACAATAAAAGAAAAAAAAAATGTTATGATAAAATTAATAAACCTAATAATATGTGATATGTGTAAAATTAAAGAATATAAATGTGAATTTAAAGAATATTGCTATATCCAATTTTATTGTAATGAAAATCAAGATGTATATAAAGATGTGTACTAATAAGTTACCAGGATCATGGAGAATATATTTCAGAATAGAATTTGAGAAATATATTAAAGAAAATCCTGAAACACCTAGATCTTTAGAATCGAGAATAAAATTTTTATTTGAAAAACTTGCATATATATGTCAACAAAGACAATTGATGAAAAAAATCAGAAAAATTAACTAAGATATGTGGTGAAGATATGGAAAAAATCTACACAATGAGGATGTAATCCTGAAAGGAAAAATATTAAGAGAAAATTCAAAAATAAAAAATTTAAAAATTTTAGAAATTTTAAGAAAAAATACATAAAACCTAGAAGAAGATATTATAAAAGGAAATATAATACAAATAGATAACATAAAAACAGACCTTATAAAAAAGATAAAAGTCAATGCAAATGTTGGAATTGTGGAGAAATACGACATATAAGCCCTGATTGTAAAAAGAAAAAAGTTAAAATATTACAAAAAGAATATTTAAAAATAGAAAGTGAATTAAGTGAAATATCAGATATTGAACAATATTATAATCAAGAAGTATATATGAACGAATCAGATTCAGAAGAAAATAATGAATCAAAATCTAAATAAAGAAATTGAAGAAATAGAAAGAGATAATATAAATAAACAAGAATATGAAGGAATAGAATGTTATGGATTAAAAGTAACATTTGATAATAACAAATTCAAGAAAATGCGAAAATTATCTTTAGATTTAAAAATAGGAAAATGGGAAGCCTTAGATAGGATATGAAAAAGAAAAAGAATAACAATAAATGAATATTATAAAATTGAAAAAGCTATAAATGTTAGACCAACTCAAGAAACACATAAATTAAATCTTTTAACAAAAAATACAGTAGATGAATTATTAATAATTATTAATAAAAAATAAGGAGAAAAAATTCAATATGTTTATTTAGCAGGAATACAAATAATGTTTAAATCTTTATTTAGGGAATGAATAGATTCACCGTTAACAGTAAGTTTACATGATGGAAGAATAATAAATTTAAAAGATAGTCATTTATGAACTATAGAATGAAACTTAGCATAACAATATTTAAAAACTTTTTAATAAAATCATGGAATGAAAATAGTAAAATAAAGATAACAGGAGAAAATACACAAATAATTAATAGTGCTGATAAAGTAAGTATAATACTTGGAAGTAAACAAGTAATAATAAACAAGATAAATAGTTATAATAAATTAGAATGTGATATCTTATTAGGAAATGACTTTATACAACAATTTCGATATTATAAACAAAATAATTATATAATTACAAATATCATGTGCACACTTATTAAAAATCTTAAGAAAATTTAGACCTTATAGAGTTCAGTCGCTCAGCGTGGTGATAGATGAGAGAAAAAATCAATTATAAATAGGGATATAAATAAAAAAACTCTATACAAAAAAATCTTAAAAGCATAAATAGAAATAAGTATAAAGAAAATTATAGAACAATTAGAAAAGACATGTGGAGAAAATTCATTATTATTTTGGAAATCATACCATCCTAAAACTAAAATAAAACTAACGGAGAATGTTATAATTAGAGTTAGACCAATGATGTATACTATATAAGATACACAAGAATTCAAAGTCCAAATAAAAGAACTACTATAACAAAAACTTATTAGATCTAGTAATGAACCTCATAGTAGTCCAGCCTTTATGGTTATGAAACATTCTGAGCAAGTTAGAGGAAAAGTCAGAATGGTAATCAATTATAAAGAATTAAATAAATATACTAAATTTGATGGATACTTTTTACCAAATGAAGAAGTTCTAATAAATCTTGCAAAAAGAAAACAATATTATTCTAAGTTTGATTGTAAATCAAGTTTTTGACGAGTTAAGATGGAATAAAATAGTATACAATATACTACATTTAGTACACCTCAAGGTAAATATGAATGGTTACTAATGCCTTTTAATTGTAAGTTTGATGAATTTTTAATTGTATATATTGATGATACATTAATATGTTCTAATACCAAGGAAGAACATAGAAATCATTTAATACAATTTATTAATGAATGTAAGAAAGAAATGACTGTCTTTTAAAAAAAGAAAGCTATGATAGAAAGACAAGAAATTGATTTTCTTGGATTATCAATAGATAAAAAAGGAATAAAATTGCAAACCCATATATTCAAAAAGATAGAAAGTTTTCCAAATAAATTAGAATCAAAAGAACAAATACAGAAGTTCTTAGGATGTTTAAACTATGCAGAATGATTTATTGAAAATCTTTAAAAAAAGAGAGACATAAAATACAAGTTTTACTCAGAAAAACAAATACTAAAGGATGTAGTGAAGAATATACAGAAATAGTTAAATCATTAAAAGAAGAATGTAAAAATTTATCAAAATTAAGATTACCAGATGAAAAAGGATAATTTGGTTGTTAATACTAATATTTCTGATAAGTATTGGGCAGCCATATTAAAATCATATTTAAATGAAATTTACAGGTATTCAAGTGAAACTTTTAACCAAGTAGAAATAAATTATACTACTCATGAAAAAGAATTGTTAGCAATTATTAGATGAATAATTTTTTTTTTCATTATTCCTATTATTTAAAAATTTTATTATTGAAACTGACAATTCTAATGTTACATGATTAATAAGTTATCAATGGAGACTCAATATATGAGATTGCACAGATGACAAGTATATTTGTCATTTTATAATTTTGATATTATTCATATTAAAGGTATAAACAATTATCTTGCTGATTTTCTAAGCAGGAATATCGAGTTTGGAGATGGATAATATCAAACAGGTGATATCAGAAATAAAATCTGTGGCAGCATTTGCCAAAGATTAAGCCGATAATATAAAAATTGGAATGGAGACATTAGCTGAAACCTTGAGTTATAATGTTAAATTATTACTTGAGATCAGTGAATCCCATACTAAAGTTACCAATGAAATAAAAGACCGAATTGATGCTTTTGAAGCACAATTAGAGTCTTAAAATACCAAAAATACAAAGATTGATACTTTAGCACAATCTCATGATACCAAATAGGGAATACCAAAAATACAAACAGGTATACAGCAAGGAAGCAACAGTGGACCAAGTCAAATAAAAAGAGATACAATCATGGAAAGTCCCCGAAAGGTGACAATAAAAAATGATGATAAGCATACAAGGGTAATCAACATCAGAGCAGATGAAGATGATGAGACCCCTTTAACGCCAAAAGAAGAAGAATATAAAGTTTTTGTAAAGATTGTCTATGAATTACAAGATGATGAATCTTATTTCATCTCCCCAGGAGAACATGTCTACCCAAGAATGATCATTACAAATGATGGAGACCCTAACATTGTCAAGGTGGCAGCAAACTATGGATTCTTGGACTTAATTTATCCAGGAAAAGATTTAAAGGAAATTGAGAAATTTGATGATATCTTCCGAGGAGAAGTTTCAAAATTTGCCAAATGAAGACCAATATATCTTAAATTTTACTCAATTAGTTCAGAAATTGATGGAATGATATATTATCCCGCAGAACATATTATTACAGTCGGATATGTAGGCCGAAATTTCCAGATTGAAGTAGGCCAAAATAGAAAGCCATTGCCAAATATTAATAGATCATGGATGAGATCCCGAAGAGTCATAGGGATGAAAGTTCTCTATAATATGGCAAAAAAATTATATGATAAAAAATTTCAATGCTTATGCCAATATGAATGATTGACACTCATGACAAATAATGGAAAAGAGAAATCTTCAATTTTAAAAGAGTATATCCAAAAATTTGATATTCATCAGATGTATGGAAGTCCATCAACCATACAGGAATCGTGCCAATTAAGGGAATGTCCCACATGCTACCCAAATGAAAATAGGACAAAGATATAAAGAGATAAGATGTCTCGCCACTATTCCAAGCATTATTGAAGAATTTTGCCAACTCCATATGAAGATAATAGAGGAAAAGAAGATGTGAAAGAAAGATGGACAACTGAAATTATGTAGTGGAGATACTGTTGTAATAATAGAACTCCATTAGTGGAGTATGAGATAATGAATGATGTAAGAGGCCAATAATCGAGCCTCATGTAGTTGTATAAATAGAAGCATTTGGGCTAAGATAGATGCATAATGAGCTAGAAAAACACTTGAGCTTTCAAATTGCGAGAAAGAAAACACTTCTGTCTTTTGATATAATCTTTGTACCAATTTCAGAATATCAATAATATTCCATTTTTTTTTCATAGAAGAATGAGTTTCTAAATTTTCATTCCCATAGATTCTTGATAGATCTAAGAAGAAACTTTTTTTCTTTTTTTAACAATAAAAACAATTTTTCTTTAATCCAAGTCTAGGAATTTGTCATTGGAAACGATACAGTGAAAGCAAGAAGCTGAAATAGCAAGGATCCTGTTAAGGCAAGAGGTCGTTGAAGGGAACAATTTGCACATTCAGAGCCTGAAGGTCACTCGATTCTAAGAATAAAGATCCAGATCAAAATTAAGGTAAAACTACTATTTCTTGTTAAATTTTGAAAGATTTTTTCTTAAGATCTTAGAGAATCGCAAGGATTATAAATGTTTATGATTATTCATGATGTTTGGATGATTAATGTTTATGTCATTGTTTTATAATAATTTTCATGATAATAGTATCCAATCATGCCAGGATATACAATTAAATGATTAGACGATTTGTTAGAAATGATATTAGAAAAAATAGGAAGCATTAAATCCCAACTAGAAAATATAGACAATATGTCTAAAGAATATGAACAAAAAATAGCAGATTATGCTAATACATTAGATCAAAGAATGAATTTATGTTTTAAATTCAGAATATGGGAAATACAGAACAGATCCGAAACTTACTTTAAAATAACATGTCTTGCAATAAAGAAATCTATTTCATTCAGGGTAAAATAGATTTTTCTATAAAAACCTTAAAAGGGCCATTTGACCCGGCTAGTTTGAAAAATCTCCCGAAAACTTGATGCATTTTACTAGTGGGCCAAAGGCATCGAGTAGATTACTAGGAAAAAAAAAATCATAAATCAGAACTATCACTAAATCAATTTTCAACCCTTAAGTTTAAAAATTGTAAAAATAGATATTTGTTAATTAATTAAATATATTTTATTAATTAAATATATTAAAATCACAATTATGTAATTCATGGTCACGTATGTATATTTATAAGTCACAACTTATTTATTAGTCACATTTTATCAAATTAATTGCAAAAATTTGTTCACGAAAATATGTTTCGGATTTAAATAATCGAAAGTGCACGGTTCGTTAACAAGTAATAAAGTGAAAATTCAAGAATTTCAAGTATCGTTCCCATGAAGGATTGATGTAACGTAATTTCTATTATCTCGACCTTAACCGAATCTATGAAACTCAAGATGATTGTTTTTTGTGATTTTTTATAAAACTATTACTAACTTGTAAACTAAACTAAGATTAGGAATTAAATGCAAAAGTGATGGTTGAATGCAAAAGTTGAAGAAATTAATGTATGAAAAAAAAAACGTACTAGGATCCCGAATCACCAATCAAGTTCACTTTTAATCCCTATTTCACAATTTGATAACACGATGAATTGGTTGAAAAATCAATTTTTCTAACTTATCCAACAATCTCTTTCAAGTAGAATTGAACATATTCTAACATACCATTTGACTATATTTCTATGTCAAATGCAACATACAAGAATGCACGACGTTTTGTAAACACCTAGAGATTCACGTAAATCATATCAGTATATTTCTATCCTCTATGAACTAAATGATGATTAATACCTTGTCGAGCTTATTTCCTTCTTTCGAATGCATAAAATAAGTCATCACACTCGTACAACTACTGCGCATATAATTGTAGAGAAAAAGTAGTATATATAAATCATTCAACATCCATCAAATGTGTTTAAATATCAAATTGCAAAACAGAAATTAAAAGATCACAATTTGAGATTCATCGTTCACCTAGTACATAAAAAGTCTAGCCTAACATGGATAAAATAAAACAACAATAAAAGTAATAAATAGAAAACATCACCAAAGAACTAGAAGTTAAAACTTGAATTTTGAATCTTGAAGTGAAACCTTTGTTCTAGCCTTCTCCTTGCTCTTCACTGGTGTTTTTTTTCCTAAGAATGCGTAAACCTTAATTTTGGACGAGTTTAGGGTTAAATAGAGTCTCAATGTATCATTCCATTAGTGGTTGGATTGAAAAAAGAAACAAAAATTTCTCGTGCAAAAAACATGTCTTGCCATCGCAAGGGGTATGCCCATGCGATCGCAAGGGTTAGCGGATTTGCCCTTTGGAATTCCTGTTGAGGCTTGGGAGGATCACATGGTAATTCTACCATGCGATCGCATGGTAGTTCTAACTTCTCCTTAAGTTCATTTTGGTCCCCAATCTTCCTTCCATCCCATTTTCGGCCTTGCTTCATTTTCCATCTACTTCTAGACATCAATGCTATCGACAATTAGCTCCTTAGTGAAATTCCATGCTCAACTCATCATTCAGTCAACTTTGAATAATTGCATTTCAATCCTTGAACTTTCATTTTCTTCCATTTAGGTCCTTTTCGCCTTTTTTCGCATACATTTCATTCATTCCATCAAAGTAGTCCTACAAACACAATTCACATCGAATTAAGCTATATTCAAGCACTTAGATAAACGAATAGTCATGTTTTGTTGCATAACTAAGTGTGCAAAACACACTTATCAAATTCCCCAAACTTGAATTAATGTTTGTTCTCAAACAAGATAATGACCTAACTCTACACAAAACATGGTTTAACATCTTGCCGTATCTTAGGATCAGAAATCAGTAATCAACAAATGAATAGTTTCCACAATGCAAACTCAAATCAACCTCCACCTATCACATGCAGAACTTGATGTGTATGTGTGTGCATACTCAGGAAAAGCATACCAAACTGATGATGAGTGCAAATCCCGACCTACAGTAGTTAATTTTTTTTCTTTTCTTCGCTCGAGAGATTCACACCTCCCAACTTATTCTTTTCACTCAAAGATCCATGGGTGTGTTCTAGAGTAGAATTTTGATTTACTTAGTTCTTACCCTATTTTGGTTTGGATACATCTCGCGGTCATAAATTCACATTTCAACAAGTAGGGCTTCTCCTATTTCTTTGATTGTTTCAACCGTTAAGACTAGACTAGGTTACTTGCTTCGCATCAGAGATATAATTCTATCAACAGGATGTCTGGGGCTAATAAATGCATTTCATACATAAAAGCATGTAAATTATTCAAAAATGGATAGAATTCTTTTTTTTTTCTCACATCTTTCATTTGCTTTCTATATAATCCTTGTAGTGAGCGTTAGGCCGATGATTCCTAAGTCAGATGACCATAGATTACTAGGTTTTAAACCCTTACATGCTTAATCACTCGAGTTATATAGGCTCGAACAAATGTCTTAACGATTCAATGATTAGTCCAATGCCCATTTTCTTTTAGACACTCAATTTCTAGAACTAACATCTAACTTGAAAATTTTACCTCGCTTTTGTCTCATTGGTCTAATCCAATCCACACAACATAATTTACACACATGGAATCCCTACTTATCTCAATGTTCCCATATAACAGCTAAATTATCTCCAAACTTCTAAAATGATGGTTTTTTTTCCGAATAGTACAATAGAAGTTTTCGGGGTTCACCTATCATATACACTTTACTCAACTTCATATATCCTATCATTAGCTTAGCACGCCTAACACAAGTATTGTGCGTAAAAATGTCAAGTCTCCATATGAACAAGTATTGATCAATTTAACATGCACAATTTCCACAATTCATAGCAATATTGCTTCCAATATTATCATCATTACCGAAAAGGCCATTAAACCTACACAATCACACAAAACATAATTAATGAAGTAGACAATTTTTTTAAATATCAAGCACTCAAACAGGCAACAAAGTAGAAAGCTTACGGTAATAATGAAAAATGAATGCAAAAGCCTTAGATTGACATACTAATGCTACCACACCCTAAACTGAGCCCAACATTGCCCCAATGTTGAAAATGTAAGGTTAGATACAAAAAGTGAAGGACAAAGCTAATAGAAATCAAAAGAGGGAAATAGGAAACTCCCTGATCAAACGGGAGATGGTGATGGTGGTGGAGGAAAAAAACTGGGTTCTTGTGGTGGAGGCAATCGTGCAAGAATCTATCACATAATCTCTGACTATTCCTGGAGTAGTGTGGACTGCCTTCGAATCAGTTTCGGATGCTCTTGAAGTAGACTTGACTATCTTCGTACTTCAGCCTCAAGGCTGCCCAAGAGATCCACTGTCTCATTGGCTCGCAGCTGTATATCATCTACCCATCTAGCATATAAGCTCAATCTCCCAGTCATTGTCTCGAATGCTCTTCTGGATACGAGGGCTTCCCTACTAGTATCAGACGCCAAAGTGTAGGTGGCGAGGGCGTCGGCCCACACCTGTTGTATGTCTGTGCTCAAAGCCACAATGGCCTGCTGTAAACTCTGTATGTCTCTGCTGCAGCTAGTCATGGTGGCAAACATCTGCCTCAAGATCTGTATGTCGACCCCAACATGTGGTTGTGGCGGTGCTGCTGCCTGTGGCATATCCATGTCCTCATCCCCATCACCCTGCATATGCGGTTGCTGTCCTTGGGGAGCTCTCCCATGTGCTTCCTGGTGCTTGATCCTCGCTCTATCTTGAACTTCCAGTGTATTGCATTTAATGAATGGGATGGACTTGACTGGAAGTTCCCCTACGGAGATGGGGACTCCAATACGCTTACATATGCCGATAATAAGGCTCGAAAAGATCAAGGAATTTCGACGATCGCTTGAAAGTCCCAAGGTATGGATCTGTTCATAGATGACGGAGGTGAGATCGATCTTTTGCCCCCAAACCAAATGATAAAGTAGGTCGGCTTTAGGATTTGGGAAAGTGGAGCGGTGTTGGGTCAGCTTAATGTTATAGCAAATGAAGAGCTATAGGATGGTGATGGATGGTGTGAGTTCATTCTGGAACCATTCCGTTGTGTCTAAAGGCCATGCATTCTCACGCCCTATTAAAACCTCTGCTAGCTCAAGCCATGGAAAATCCCTAGGTATTGGGACGATATTATCCCATGTAAGCTGGTAGAAGTCATGTATCACTTTTGGTGTAAACATTACCCATTTTCCCCGAACCCACGTCTGGTGATGGTGTTTTGACCCAGGTGTGTCTATGTCCCCGTTGAAATTGTCGTAGAATTCTCGGACTAGACTGTCGTAGACAGGGTGCGGTCTATCCGCCAATTTTTCCCACCCATAGTTATGCACCAATGTAACCAATTCAAACCCCGGGAAATCCTCTAGTTTCACCAGTCTCTTAACACGCCGAAAATGTATTCGACTTTGATTACGGAAAGTGTACGGATCGTACAAGTAATAAAATGAGTTTTTAAGTCCAAGTATCGTTCCCACAAATATTGAGTTAGTTCGAGTTTTACCTATTTCGACCTTAACCGAAACTAAGGAAATTAAATGAGATGATTAAACTATGGAATTATCTAAATTAGACTATGAATGCAAGTTAAATGAAAATGAACAACTAAATGCAAATGTTTGAAGAAATCTATGAATGAAAAGTGTACTGGGATCCCGAATCGCCAAGTAAGTTCACTTTTAACCTTTATTTCACACTTTGATAGCACGACGAATCGGTTGACGAGTTAATGTTCCTAAAATATTCAACAATCTCTCTCGAGTAGAGTTAAACCTATTCTCACATACCATTTGACTATATTTCTATGACAAATGCCAATATACAAGAATGCATAACGTTTTATGAACACTTAAAGACTCACGTAAAATATAGCGGTATATCTCTATCCCCTATCGAACCTTACGATGATTTATACATTGTAGAATCTATTCCCCTTCTTTCGAATGCATGAATAGACCACCCAAACTCACATAATCATTGTGCATATAATTATGGAGACGATAAAGTGAATATAAACCATTCAACATCCAACATTCGTGTGTAAAATCAAATTGTAAAACAAAGAATTAAAAGTTCACATTACGAGGTTCATCGTTCACCTAGTACAATAAAAGCCTAGCTTAGCAAGGATAAATTAAGACAATAAAGAAAATATTTAGGAGAAGACATCATCACCCAATTCTTGAATGTAAAAGTTGAGATCTTGGATCTTGGAATGAAAATCTTCGTCCATGCCTTCGTTCTTACTTAAAAAGGTTATTTTCTCTCTAAGAAGGCGTAACCCTAGCTTCTGGACGTTATTCGGGTTATAAAGAAGTCTAAAATTCATTACCATAAGGAGTTGGATTGAAAAAGGAAACAAAAATTTCTTGCGCAAAAACATGTCTTGCGACCGCAATGAGTATTCCCATGCGATTGCAAGGGCTAGAAGAATTGCCCTTGATAACTTCTTGTTGAGGTTTGGGCGATCGCAAGATAGTTTACCATGCGATTGCATGGTAGCTCTACTTTGCCTCAAGTTCATCTTGGTCCCCAATCTTCCTTCTATCCCATTTTCAGCCTTGCTTCCTTTTCTATCTACTTCTAGCCATCCATGCTATTGAAAATTAGCTTCTTACCGAACTTCCATGCTCAACTCATCATTCGGTCAACTTTTGAATAATTGCAATTTAGTCCCCGAACTTTCATTTCCTCATTTTAGCCAATTTTCTCTATTTTTCCTCTAGTTTCCACCATAATCTTCATTGTTGTCAACATAATTTACACAAATTAAGCTCTATTCCGAATGTTTATCGATAATTATTCATGTTTGTGAACCAAAATAAACGTATAAAAACGCTCTTATCAATTCCCCCAAACTTGCATCATTGTTTGTCCTCAAACAAATTCATAACTTACTTCCAAGTAACACATGGTTCAACAATTTGCTGTATCTCAGAATTGGAACTTAGTAAGAATACATGAACAATTACGGCCATGAATAATCAAATCAATCTCCACATGTTATATGCAAAACTCAAAGTGTGTGTGTGTGTGTAAATTCATACCAACATTTTAGGATCATGTTTGACTCATACCCGACCCAATGTAGTCAGGTTTTTCCTCTCATCGCTCGAAAGATATACACACCCCAAACTTATTTTCACTTAATTATCTCAATGTGTGTTCTAAGGTTGAGCATATTCACATTTATTCATTCCCCTCTCTTAGCTTAGATAGATCTTACCATTACAAGTTCACACTTCATTAAGTAGTGACTCTCCTATTTTTGATTTCTTCAACCTTTGAGATTTCTCTAAGCTAATCGCCTCTCATTAGAGATATAGTCTTATCAACTAAATGTCTGGGGCTAGCCAATGCATTTCATACATAAGAGTATGTATGTTATTCAACAGTGAGTAGATCTTTTTTTTGGCATCTTTCATTTTCTTTGTATAACCCCTGTAACGAGCTTTATACTGATGACTCCCAAGTCAGATGACCATAGGGCACCAGGTTTTAAACCCTTGCAGGCTTAATCACTCGAGTTATACATGCTTGAACAAATGTCTTTGCTTATTCAATGATTAGTG
Source organism: Fraxinus excelsior (assembly GCA_019097785.1). Taxonomy (NCBI): domain Eukaryota; kingdom Viridiplantae; phylum Streptophyta; class Magnoliopsida; order Lamiales; family Oleaceae; genus Fraxinus; species Fraxinus excelsior. Next base: position 27,067,300 of record CM032639.1, on the reverse strand, counting down.
CAACACCCATTTTCTTTTAGACACCCAGTTTCTAACACTATACCCTCACTTGAAACTTTCACTTCGTTTTCATCTCATCGATTTTTAAAATCCACACATAATATCATGCACAGAACCCCTACTCATCTCAGTATTCTCTTGTAACAGTTCAATCTCATCCAAACTATTCTAAGAAGTGGTCATGGTTCAACACAAAAGAGGTTTTCCGGTATACAATCTATGTTCAACTATTTCTGAGCAACGAGTCAAACACTTAGCCCAATATGCAAGCATAAGTGTCACGAACAAAATAAATCAAGTCTCATATAAATTGATCAATCTAATAATGCACATTTTTCATCATCCATGGTCCGTACATAGTCCCATATCTAAGCATCATAGTCAGCAGGATTGTCAAACCCACACAAGCACACAAAATTTTAAACTACTACTAAAAATGCAACAGTAAAACTTAAAACAAATAACAAATGGATTTTTTTTATATATCACTCGCCAAACATACAAAAAATAGTAAAGACATTTGTACCCTCCCCCAAACTTAGATTGAACATTGTCCTCAATGTTTAAAAAATGATAAAATACAACTTAACATCACATAACGCTAAGGACATTTCACAAAAGATAAAGAACAAAGGGTAAGGAATACTCTCCTGATCGAAGGAGATGTGAAGGTGAAGATGGTGGAGGAAAGACAAGTGTGGACCATGCATAGGCTCTCTTATTATCTGTAGAGACGATGAAAAAGTAATCTTATTAAAAATTATAAAAAAACTTGAAGAAGAAATTACCAATCGAATGCATAAGGCAAAATGAATAAAAGGGTAGAAACGATGGGTGGCCTCCCGTCCAACGCTAGTGTATAGTCTATAGCTCGACTATTCCGTGTTAGTCTGTTAAAGTACGTTGAATATAGCCCTGGAGGTCCTGATTAGCTTCTTCAATGACATTTTCTTTCTTACTCTAGTGTTCCTCCAAACTTTAGCCTTATCGTTATCTGTGCCATACGCTTTTCCTTCATTAACTGCCTCGAACTCAACAATGTAGACTTCTTCTCATGATTTTGTTTTGGTTGAAAATGGACATTTTGGTCATCAATGGTGTTTGAAAAGTTTTGAAACACAATGTTATCCTGTACCACCTCCTCTACCACGTCAATTTGATAGCAACTATCTGACTAGACATGATAGTTCATATCATTAAAAACATTGAAAGTGGTCAACTCTCAAATTTAACTGCTCCTTTTGCACATCTATTAGAGCTCTGTTGGTAGCTAGGAATGGTCTGCCCAAGATAAGTGGGATATTCTTGTCTTCCTCCATATCCATAATGAGAAAATCGGCTGGAAAAATGAATTTGTCTACCTTGATTAGCACGTCCTCAATTATCCCTATCGGATGTGCCAATGATCGATCAGCTAAATGCAGTGTCACCGTGGTTGCTTTGGCTTTGCCTAGTCCGAGTTTCCTGAAAACAGATAGAAGCATTAGATTAGTACTTGCACCAAGATCACAAAGAGCTTTATCAAAGAAGCATTCACCAATAGTGCAAAGTATAGTAAAACTCCCTGGGTCTTTCAGTTTTGGTGGGAGATTTTTCTGAATTATGGCACTACACTCCTCGGTTAGCATTACTGTTTCATGGTCCTCTAGCTTTCGTTTCTTGGAAATAATGTCTTTTAGGAATTTGGCATAGCTAGACATTTTGAATAGTGCTTTCGCAAATGGGATATTTATGTGGAGTTTCGTGAAGATTTCTAAGAATTTCTTGTACTGTTGCTTCCATTTATGCTTCTTCAATCGTTGTGGGAATGAAATTGGTGGCTCGTAAGGATTTACAGAATTATTTAGCACTTGTTGTGATTTTTCTGAACTTTCTCTTATTGATGTCTTCTTAGTGTTGTTAACATGATTCTCACTCTCTTTTTCAGGAGATTCCACTTGTTCTGTATTTGCACCCGATCTCTTGACATGTATCTAGGTAGCTAAACTCCACTTCGTGTAGTAATGGCTTGAACATACTCCCTATGATTTATTTATGTGTTACCGAGTAGATTACCTGGTGATCTGCTAGTCAGTGCAATAGCCATTTGCTCCATTTGAGCTTCCAAATTCTTTATAGCAGAATTTTGATCCTGAAGTATTGGTTACATTTTTTTTTCATGAAATGGTTGTTGGCTTCCATGTATTTTGCAAACATCTCTTCCAATTGAATCTTTTTTTCTTGAGGCTGAAATTGGCGCTGTGGCCTCTATTGATTTTGATTGCTTCATGAAAAATTCAGGCACTTTTTCCAACTCGGATTATAAGTATCTCCAAACTGATCGTTTTGTTGATGTTGCCCCCACTGTGCAAAACCAGCATCATCCACTCCTTGTACTAGAATTGGGCAATCTGTTACTGTATGATCAGCCCCACACTCTTCACAACTCAATCTTCTAATTTGCGCTACATTGGCGGTTTGTGACATATTTTCTGCCTTGTGAAACAATGAATCATTTTTTTGCAGATAAGGTTGAAATAGCATCCATTTCATAGATCCCTGGTGCCTTCTTTTGAACTTCCCGTTCTGATGACCACATTGCTGAAGTGTTGGCAACTGTCTCAAACAACTTTAATGCATCATCAACTAACCTTGTATACACGGAATCATTAGATGACGAGTCGATCATGCTTTTGAAATATGGAAGTAGTCCAGTGTAGAAGTATTAGACCTGAAGTCCCTTGCTGATCCTGTGATGTGGGCATTTCCAAAGCATGTTCTTGAATGTACCCCAAGCTTCATCAAATGACTTAGAGTTGCCTTGATGAAAAACAGAGATATCATGTTTCAGCTTCGCAATCTTGGCTGGTGGAAAGAACTTGGTACAGAATTTTTGTGCCAAGTCATTCCATGTCATGATGCTTGCAATAGGTTGAGAGTCCAGCCATTCAATTGCCTTATCTCTCAAAGTATGTGGAAATAGTCTCAATCGGATAGCATAATCTGAAATACCTTGTTATTTTAAGTGTTGGCACATCTCCAAGAGTCGAGAAATGTGAGTGTGCGGCTTCTCTTCAGCTCTCTTATAGAACTGATGCCCATTTTAGAACAAATGTATGACGTTAGTCTTCAATTGAAAGTTCGACTGCCCAAATGGTGGATAGACGATGTTGGACTGACGTTGAATGATATGAGGAATCATGAAATCCCCTACTAGCATGTTTCCTTCATCCACAACTTCGTCTTCATTGGTTGGAACGATCGGGTTTTCTTGTTTGTTAGCCATTTGGTGTTGTCGTGCTTCTCGAGTCTCTCTTTGCAATCAGTGGAAAGTGCGTTCAATTTCAGGGTCAGTTGGAATCAATTTAACTCCAGACGATCTTGGCATACAATCCTGAGAACCGAAAAACAATAACACTCAGTTACTAAATGGAATAAATAACTACGAAAACGAGAAGGAACAAAACAACAAAAATGTCGAATAAGTGTCAAGATGATTAATAATAAACTAAATCTCAATCCTCGGAAATGGCGCTAAAACTTGAAACGCAAAAAATGTATTCGACTTTGATTACCGCAAGTGTACAGATCGCTCAAGTAATAAAATTGATTTTTAAGTCCAAGTATCGTTCCCATAGAGATTGAGTTAGTTCGAGTTTTACCTATCTCGACCTTAACCGAAGCTAAGGAAATTAAATAAGATGATTAAACTATGGAATTATCTAAATTAGATTACGAATGCAAGTTAAATGAAAATGAACAACTAAATGCAAATGTTTGAAGAAATCTATGAATGAAAAGTGTACTGGGATCCCGAATCGCCAAGTAAGTTCACTTTTAACCTTTATTTCACACTTTGATAGCACGACGAATCGGTTGACGAGTTAATGTTCCTAAAATATTCAACAATCTCTCTCGAGTAGAGTTAAACCTATTCTCACATACCATTTGACTATATTTCTATGACAAATGCCAATATACAAGAATGCATAACGTTTTATGAACACTTAAAGACTCACGTAAAATATAGCGGTATATCTCTATCCCCTATCGAACCTTACGATGATTTATACATTGTAGAATCTATTCCCCTTCTTTCGAATGCATGAATAGACCACCCAAACTCACATAATCATTGTGCATATAATTATGGAGACGATAAAGTGAATATAAACCATTCAACATCCAACATTCGTGTGTAAAATCAAATTGTAAAACAAAGAATTAAAAGTTCACATTACGAGGTTCATCGTTCACCTAGTACAATAAAAGCCTAGCTTAGCAAGGATAAATTAAAACAATAAAGAGAATATTTAGGAGAAGACATCATCACCCAATTCTTGAATGTAAATGTTGTTGACCTATGATTTCAATATAACTCCACTTGTTTTGATTATAACAAACAATACACTTATATTTCTAATAAGTTTTTGTTTCTTGAGTTTTTCATGAATATATTCTCTTAAGCATTCAAGAGTCAAATCGTCATCCGTTGAAGAACAAGTAAAAAATAAAGTCTCCAAGAAATCAAGAACATTGAAGATAGAGTTATTTATCGAACTTCATTTCTATGTGTAAAGGTATAACTTGTTAATATTTAGCAAATGGATAAAAGCTCAAATTAATTTTTCATAATCTATTACTTTCATAAAAATGATTTTCATTCATATGAATTAGATTTTGAAAAAACTATTCAAAAAAAAAAAAAAGTCAAAGTCAACCAGTTGACTTCGGTCGACCGAAAGTCACCGTTTCGAAATTATAACGGTCTGATTTGCAACGGCTATATTTCGATCAACCGAACATTCCGATCGACCGAACTTGCTCAACCGAACTTACCCGAGAGTGTCTATTTTTGCTCTATAAATACCAAACTCTTTTCCATTCAATCTCACCAACTTACAAGAGATTTTTGAGAGCTTATTTATTGATATATTATTGAATTTACTTGAGTTTAAAGTCTATATCATTTATTTCAAAAGAGTTTCTTGATCGATTTAATTTATCTCTTTCATCTTATCAAGAAGTCTCTCTTAGCAAAGAACTTTTCATAAAACCTCATCTATTCTTCATTCTTGATTAAAGTTTTCTTTGCCATCACTTATTTAAGTGTAAATCTCTCTCTATACTTAACTTTGTATTATTTGTTAAGAGAGATTCATCGGTTGAAAGCTTTGGTACATTGATCCTTACTATTGCATCATTTATTGATTATCAAAGTTTTGCAACTTAAAACACTTGAACTTAAATATTTGCTATCTATTGAAGTGTTAGCCCAACTCTCTAAATACTTGACTTGATTGTATCACTTGTTTAGAGAGTTCTTTCAATTGTAAAATTGCAACTTATACTTTGTGGTTTCGAGAGCCCTTGTGAAAACTCCATTGTTGTTAAGGATATGTGCTCCTTGTTGTAAGTCACCTAAGGATAAGTGCTCCTTGTTTGTAAGTCACTTAAGGATAAATGCTCCTTGTTTGTAAGTCACTTAAGGATTGATACTCCTTATTTGTAAGTTGCCATAATATTGCATTTGACCTTGCTCGTGATGGAGAGCTCGGTAACGGGGATGTAGAACACATTGTGTATCGAATCCCATTAAATTGACTTGTTATCTTTACTTATCGCACTTTACTTTATATTGCCATTTATATTGTGCTATATCCATACTTGAATTAAGATATCGTACTTGCATATTTACTTGTTATATTATACTTTGCATTTATATCTTGTGTATTGAATATTTTTGAGACTAAGTGTCGAAAAAGTTTCAAAAACCAATTCACCCCCCTCTTGGTTAGTTATTCTTAGGTTATCAATTGGTATCAGAGCGATGTGCTCTTATTTTTAAAAGATTACATAATCTTGAGTAATGGCTAACCATATTTCTCAAAGTCTTGAGGGGTGTTCTACAAATCGTCCTCCTTTATTTGATGATACAAACTATAATTATTGGAAAACTAGAATGTCTATTTATGTTCAATCAATTGATTATAGTATTTGGGAAGTTATTGAATTCGGTCCTCATAAACTTACCAAAGTGATTAAGGTTGATGGAAAACCGGATCAAACAATTGCAAAACCTAGGGAAGAGTATGATGAGGATGATAGAAGAAAATTGTCCATGAATGCTAAAGCCAAAAATCTTCTCTTTTGTACTTTAAACATAAATGAATTCAATCGCATTAGCACTTGTGATTCCGCACATGAGATTTGGCGTGCTTTAGAAGTCACACACATGGGCACAAACAAAGTAAAAGAAACTAAGATAAATCTCTTGTTTAAAGAATTTGAAAACTTTTTCATGAAACAAGATGAATCCATTGCTAGCATGATTACTCGTTTTACCGATATTGTTAATGGCCTCAAAGGTTTTGATTGAAAATTCACTAATGGTGAACTTGTTAGCAAAATGCTTAGGTCTCTTTCCGAAGAATAGAGCCCCATAAGAATGTTGATAGAAAACACCAAGGATGTAAGCACATATCCTTTAGAAGGGCTGTACGGAACCTTGATGACTTATGAACTCAACAACGCCGAAATCAAGGAAAAGACAAAGAAAAGCAAAGAGGAATCAAAAGAGCCAATCAAGCGCCAAATTGCTTTAAAATCGGCAATTGAGGAAGAATCAACAAACAACTACATGAGTGATGAAGAGCTCGATGATCTTGTCCTCCTTGTCAAAAAATGGAGAGGCTTTCGTAACAACCGACGTTTCCAAAAGAAGGAAGACAAATGTGAAGAAAAGAACAAGAAAATTGTGTGCTATGATTGTGACAAACCCGATCACAAAAGAACCGAATGTCCCAACAAGAGAAGATTTCCCAAAAAAGAAAGCTCTACAAGCCACTTGGGATGAAAGTGAGGATGATGAAGAGGAAAATGAAAGTCAAGATGAAATTGCAAACATGTGCTTCATGGCCATCGAAGAAGAGGTAAACACAAATGACACTCCTACTTATGATGAACTATCTACTTCTTATGATGAAATTATTGAAGCCTTTGAAAAACTTGCACTCAAACATTCCACTCTCAAAAAACAACATGTTTTACTAAAAATCGAGACCAAAAGGATTTTGAAAATTCAAAAAAACTTTGAAAAAGAAAAGATTGATATTGATTCCCTAAGTCAAGAAAATTTGTCTCTAAAAGAATTTTTTTTAGATTTGACCAACATTGTGCATAAATTTACTAAAGGAAAGAAAAACTTTGACTTTCAAGAAAATAAGTGGGTTCAAGCGTCCACTAGCACTAACACTAACTATCAAGGACCCAAAGTTAAATGGGTACCAAAATAAAAAAATTGAATCAATTATTGTAGGTGCCTTCAAAAGTGAAGAGCAATTGGTTCCTAGATAGTGATTGCTCCAAGCACATGACCGGAGACAAAACACTATTGTCAAGCTTCAAAAGAAAAGATGGAGGTCAAGTTACTTTCAGAGATAATGCCAAAGGAAAAATCATAGGCATCGGAAATATCGGTAATCACTCATCTCCTTCTATTGAGAATGTCTTATTAGTAGATAACCTCAAACATAATTTACTAAGCATTAGTCAACTATGTGGTAAAGGTTATCATATCAAATTTGACTCTTCCAAATGCCTTATTAAGGATGCTACATCGAAAGAGGTATTGTTCGTAGGAAGCCGAAGTAAGGAAGTTTATGTCATTAATATTGTTTTTGAAAAAGAAATAAAATGTTTGTCAAGCTTTAAAGATGACACTTGGTTGTGGCATAGAAGATTAGGCCATATTAACATGGAACTAATTTAAAAAATTTTAAAAAATTGTTTTGTTAAAGGTTTACCAAATTTGAAATTTGAAAATGACAAGATTTGTGGTGCTTGCCAATTTGGAAAGCAAACAATAAATACTTTCAAAACTAAGCAATTTCTTCAACCACAAAACCTTTACAACTTCTCCACATGGATCTTTTTGGACCATCAATAACGGCTAGCTTAGGTGGTAAACATTATGCATTCGTTATAGTTGATGATTTTTCAAGATTTACTTGGGTCATATGTTTGAGTATGAAAGATGAAGCCTTAAAAGCTTTTAAACACTTTTGCAAGAAAGTTGAAAATGAAAGAGGCTACACTATTTTAACTATTAGAAGTGATCATGGTGGAGAATTTGACAACCATGCTTTTGACAATTTTTGTAATGAAAACGGATATGAACATAATTTTTCGGCTCCTAGAACTCCTCAACAAAATGGTGTAGTAGAAAGGAAGAATTACACATTGCAAGAAATGGCTAGGACCATGTTAAATGAAAATAACTTACCTAAGTACTTTTGGGCCGAAAGCCGTTAACACCGCATGCTATATTTTGAACAGAGTTTTGGTTAGTCGTAAGAATACCAAAACTCCATATGAACTTTGGAAAAATAGAATTCCAAACATTAGCTATTTTAAAGTTTTTGGTTGCAAATGTTTTATATTGAATACAAAAGAAAATTTGGGAAAATTTGATTCAAAATGCGATATTGGAATCTTCATTGGATATTCACCTACTAGCAAAGCTTATAGAATTTTCAACAAAAGAACTCTAGTAGTAGAAGAATCCATAAACGTTACATTTGATGAAACTAACTCTCTTGATCAAGAGAAAGGTATTGACGAAGATGTAGGTGTGGAAACTTCACTCCAACAAATGAGTATTCAAGACAAAAATGAAAAAGTACCAAATGAAGATCAATCAAAGAAGTCCAACAATCAAGAAAGTGAAGAAAAGTCACCCGATACACAAAATGATCCCGCATTACCAAAGGAATGAAAATTCACCTCTTCCCATCCAAATGAACTAATTATTAGCGATCCATCCAAAGGTATCACTACTAGAACTTCACTCAAAAATCATCCTAGTAGTTGTGCTTTCATTTCTCAAATTGAACCAAAGAATTTCAAAGAAGTCGAATTTGATGAATTTTGGATTCTTGCAATGCAAGAAGAATTAAATCAATTTGAAAGAAATCGTTATGGGATTTGGTTGATAGACCTAATAATCAAACCATTATTGGTACAAAATGGGCTTTTCGAAATAAACGAGATGAAAATGGTATTGTTGTACGTAACAAGGCCAAATTAGTGGCTCAAGGTTACAATCAAGTAGAAGGTATAGACTTTGAAGAAACTTTTGCACCAGTTGCTAGATTAGAATCTATTCGCATGCTTCTTGATTTTGCTTGTTATAAAGTTTTCACTCTCTATCAAATGGATGTCAAAAGTACATTCTTAAACGGTTTTATTCAAGAAGAAGTTTATGTTGAACAACCTCCCGGTTTCAAAAATCACAAATTTCCGGAAAAAGTGTTCAAACTTAGAAAAGCTCTATATGGGTTAAAACAATATCCTAGAGCTTGGTATGAAAGATTGAGTAAATTTCTTATATCAAACGGTTTTCATATGGGAAATGCGGATACCACACTCTTTATCAAAACCAAAAAGGATGATATGATTGTTGTACAAATTTATGTTGATGATATTATTTTTGGTGCCACTAATATCTCTCTTTGTGAAGAGTTTTCTACAAGTACGAGCAAGGAATTTGAAATGAGTATGATGGGAGAACTAAAGTTCTTCCTTGGACTTCAAATCAAACAAACTAATGAATGTATCTTCATTAGTCAAACAAAATACATCATAGACATGCTCAAGAAGTTCGATTTCGAAAACTTAAAACAAATGAATACTCCAATGAGTACATCAATCAAATTGGATAAAGATGAGAACGGCACTTCAATTGACATCACAAAATATCGAGGTATGATCAGATCCCTTCTTTACTTAACCGCTAGTAGACCTGATATCATGTTTAGTGTTTGCTTATGTGCTAGATTTCAACCCAATCCTAAAGAATCACATCTAAGCGTCGTAAAAAGAATATTTAGATATTTATGTGGTACTAGGACTTTAGGCCTTTGGTATCCAAAAGGCACACACATTAACTTCATTAGCTATTCAGATGCCGATTGGGCGGGTTGAACCCTTGATCGAAAAAGCACAAGTGGAACTTGTCATTTTCTAGGCATTGCCCTTGTGTCATGGTTTAGCAAGAAACAAAACTCCGTTGCACTATCAACCGCCGAAGCCGAATACATATTGGTCGCTAGTTGTTGTGCTCAAGTTTTATGGATGAAACAAACTCTTAGCGATTTTCACTTAACTTCTGAAAATACACCTATTATGTGTGACAACGTTAGTGCTATAAATTTATCAAAAAATCTCATATTGTACTCCAGCACAAAACATATCGAAATTCGACATCATTTTCTTAGAGATCATGTGCAAAAATGCGATATTTATTTGGATTTTGTTAGTATCGATAAGCAATTGGCCGATATTCTTACAAAACCTCTTGCTCTCGATAGATTTTCTTACATTCAAAGAAGTTTGGGTATTATCGATGAATTCGAAATATGTGATTAACTTGTCCAAATTAAAAATGACCATAAACCAATTTATTTTAAGCCAAACTGGGTGTTTCGGTCAACAGAAATCGAAGTTCGGTCGACCAAACTTTGCTAAAGAAATTTTTCTTCCTCAGACAAGTTCGATCAACCGAACTTCCCTATTCGGTCGACCGAACAGACCAGACCAAGTAACGTTTTCTCACCTTGTTATCATTTTTTCACAATTCTCAACACCCTCTCTCTCTCACACTCGAAAAACCCTCTTCTCCTCTTCAACAATCACTCATTATTTCACTCTTTCTCTTCAAATTCACTCCATATTTCATAATATCCTTCACCTCCATCTCACTTTCTCAACAAATTTTAAGTTTTAAATCCACTTTTCATCAAAAATTGAAGATTTGGGTATCTAGGGTTCTCCATTCCAAATTTATAATTTCTCTTCAATTACTTCTTCCATATCATATCTAAGCACATACCCACTTCATATACTTGTTACCCATCCATTTCCAACCATTTTCAACAACTTTTTCTTCAAAAAATTTGAAAACCCAAAAATCTCTCACTCTATAAATCAAAAAATTGCAATTTTACCCATGCCTCTAAAGAAGAAATCAAAGCAAGGGGAAGCAAGCTCGTCGATTGTTGGGGATGACACACCTATGCCCGATCGTTTCAACGATTGTCCCATTTTACTTGGTAAGTCCATCGATTTCTTCGAATTTACTACCAAAGCCCTTTCCTTTAGACTAGAAGAATACTTTGAAAATAGTGGATGGATGAATATTGTTACTATCTCAGAAAATGTTTATCCTAACTTAATTCGTGAGTTTTACCGTAATCTATCTTTTATTCACTCATTCTCACTTGCGATATTAAGGGTAAACGAATTAATCTTGATAGAAATACTATTCTAAGAATTCTCAAATTAGACCGATGTGAAAACTTTGCCTATGATCAACACTATTTCGTTAGATTTGAGGGTTATAGTGAAATTAATGCTTGTAGTAGAGTCACCGATCGACCACTATCCACCGCCATGACCTTAAACCTAAATCATCTTACTATTCCTTGTAAGATTCTTCATCGAGCTATTGCACTTATCATTGTTCCCCGGAGTGGACACTTTGAAGAGGTGCACCACCTTGACTTGTTTCTTCTTGACTCACTTCTTGTTGGCCGAAAATTAGACTTTCCCTATATATTCTTGAATCACATTCGTCACGTTCACAAGGCCGCTAGAGTTCTAGGCTTACCTTATAGCATGCTTCTTACTAAGATTTTCCAACATTTCAAAGTGCCATTACACGATGAGCCTTTCCTTAAACCCAAACATACCGACATCATTAACCTTAAAACCCTTCACCGCATGAAAATCGTTAAAGATAATGGGCAATGGGTGTGTCATACTCAAGGTTTCGACTTAGAAGAAGTGGAAGAACTGGAAGGTAATGGTAATAGTGATGACGACGACAATGTTTCTCCTCAAGCACAACATAGGCTTCTCCTCCACATGTAGCACCGACCTCCGGCCAACATATTTCCAACGATCAATTCAACATTTTACAAGGCCAGATTGACTCTCTTAACACTACTGTCAAGCGCTTGATTAAAGAATGGAGCAAATGAGTTTGTCTCAAGAGGCTTTCTTCGCACACATGTATTCTATTTTTCCTTGAGTGCCTCCTCCATCGGAGGAAGATTAAAATATTGTCTTTTAGGTTTATGCTTGCTTTCCTTATGAACTCATTTTTTTTCTCATGTCATGACCTATGATTACTTTCACTTTGCTTTTGTTCCTTTTTTTTTTTTTCTAACTTTGCACCTACGCCTTATCTAAGGGAGAATTTATTCTAGCATCTTTGTTCCCATGCTTTTTGATGATGACAAAAGGGGGAAAAGTATCAAAGATATGTGATTGTAATTAATGACTTGCTATTTGATTATGAACTCTTGTTACTTCCTTTGCTTGTGTATTATGCAACTTATTTGAGAGTTTACTTATTTCTATACATTATTGATGGCTTCTAAATGTGATTTATTATATCAATGAATTGTGGATGTGTAAAAGATTGGAGGAATATATTGTACATCTTTACAAATCACATATTGTTTGCCATAATCAAAAAGGGGCAAATTGTTGACCTATGATTTCAATATAACTTCACTTGTTTTGATTATAACAAACAATACACCTATGTTTCTAATAAGTTTTTGTTTCTTGAGTTTTTCATGAATATATTCTCTTAAGCATTCAAGAGTCAAATCGTCATCCGTTGAAGAACAAGTAAAAAAGAAAGACTCGAAGAAATCAAGAACATTGAAGATAGAGTTATTTATCGAACCTCATTTCTATGTGTAAATGTATAACTCGTCAATATTTAGCAAATGCATAAAAGCTCAAATTAATTTTTCATAATCTATTACTTGCATAAAAATGATTTTCATTCATATAATTAGATTTTGAAAAAGCTATTCAAAAAAAAAAAAAAAGTCAAAGTCAACTAGTTGACTTCGGTCGACCGAAAGTCACCGTTTCGAAATTATAACGGTCTGATTTGCAACGGCTATATTTCGATCAACCGAACATTCCGATCGACCGAACTTGCTCAACCGAACTTACCCGAGAGTGTCTATTTTTGCTCTATAAATACCAAACTCTCTTCCATTCAATCTCACCAACTTACAAGAGATTTTTGAGAGCTTATTTATTGATATATCATTGAATTTACTTGAGTTTAAAGTCTATATCATTTATTTCAAAAGAGTTTCTTGATCGATTTAATTTATCTCTTTCATCTTATCAAGAAGTCTCTCTTAGCAAATAACTTTTCATAAAACCTCATCTATTCTTCATTCTTGATTAAAGTTTTCTTTGCCAACACTTATTTAAGTGTAAATCTCTCTCTATACTTAACTTTGTATCATTTGTTAAGAGAGATTCATTGGTTGAAAACTTTGGTACATTGATCCTTACTATTGCATCAATTATTGATTATCAAAGTTTTGCAACTTAAAACACTTGAGCTTAAAATTTGCTATCTATTGAAGTGTTAGCCCAACTCTCTAAATACTTGACTTGATTGTATCACTTGTTTAGAGAGTTCTTTCAATTGTAAAATTGCAACTTATACTTTGTGGTTTCGAGAGCCCTTGTGAAAACTCCATTGTTGTTAAGGATATGTGCTCCTTGTTGTAAGTCACCTAAGGATAAGTGCTCCTTGTTTGTAAGTCACTTAAGGATAAATGCTCCTTGTTTGTAAGTCACTTAAGGATCGGTACTCCTTGTTTGTAAGTTGCCATAATATTGCATTTGGCCTTGCTCGTGACGGAGAGCTCGGTAACGGGGACGTAGAACATATTGTGTATTGAATCCCATTAAATTGGCTTGTTATCTTTACTTATCGTACTTTACTTTACATTGCCATTTATATTGTGCTATATCCATACTTGAATTAAGATATCGTACTTGCATATTTACTTGTTATATTACACTTTGCATTTATATCTTGTGTATTGAATAGTTTTGATACTAAGTGTTGAAAAAGTTTCAAAAACCAATTCACCCCCCTCTTGGTTAGTTATTCTTGGGTTATCAAAGGTTGAGATCTTGAATCTTGGAATGAAAATCTTCATCCTTGCCTTCGTTCTTGCTCAACAGGTCGTCTTCTCTCTAGGAAGGCGTAACCCTAGCTTCTGGACGTTATTCGAGTTATAAAGAAGTCTAAAATTCATTACCATAAGGAGTTGGATCGAAAAGGAAACAAAAATTTCTCGCGCAAAAACATGCCTTGCGACTGTAAGGAGTATTCCCATGCGATCGCAAGGGCTAGAAGAATTGCCCTTGACAACTTCCTGTTGAGGTTTGGGCGATCGCAAGGTAGTTTACCATGCGATCGCATGGTAGCTCTACTTTGCCTCAAGTTCATCTTGGTCCCCAATCTTCCTTCTATCCCATTTTCGGCCTTGCTTCATTTTCTATCTACTTCTAACCATCCATGCTATTGATAATTAGCTTCTTAGTGAACTTCCATGCTCAACTCATCATTCGGTCAACTTTTGAATAATTACAATTTAGTCCCCGAACTTTCATTTCCTCATTTTAGCCCATTTTCTCTATTTTTCCTTTAGTTTCGACCATAATCTTCATTGTTGTCCTACAAACACAATTTACACCAATTAAGCTCTATTCCAAATGTTTATCGACAATTATTCATGTTTGTGAACCAAAATAAACATATAAAAAACGCCCTTATCATCTCTCTGCATGTATTTGCTAATGCGAGATGACGTCTGTGTATCTGATACGAACACCGAGGCCCAGAAAATGCCGCACACCCTCTTCAGGTGTTTGGGTACGAAAAGTGCCAGAGGTGGAAGCAACCTTCTCTTTGCCTTTGGAAGTGCGTTTTGGTGGCATCCTGCATGAAGGAAAAGAGTAAAAATCAGTTCGGATAGAGTGCAAAGCAAGAATGACCATAGACAATATATAAATTTCCCAAACTTGCTTCAAAACATAAAGAAATAATGGCAGGTGTGTACTTAAAGATTTAAAAGTGCAAATATGTGAAGTACCACCCGTAACTTAGCTCAACACAGGATGTGAAGTATGCAAATCATGTACGAAAATCGAGGCACGAATATACGCAATGAAAACAACACCAAGCATGGAAGAATGGGATGAACTCGATGCTCATGGATTGGAAAGGTAAGTACGGGTATGAGATGGCAAACATGTAGCAAGAGGTGAACAATCCCAATATCAAGTTGAAAAATTGGAAATTAAGTAAGTAAGATTGTGAACGACTAGGCACCTTCGCCCTATGATACCGACATGAAAACTTCAAATTCTCCCGATCGACATTCGGGTAAATAAAAGAAGATAACTCTGACAACGACATATCCAAATTTGGTGCCAAACAGAGGTCAAATGGTTGGGGGAACTAGGGGACAAAGTAGGGGACATGAGGTACCGTGAACCTGGCTATGTCAAGGTCATGTACTGTGCTCATGGAGTTGGTGTGTATACATAGAAATATGCATGATAATCAAGTGTTACAAGAATGTAAAAGCATATAGAACACATGGTAGTGCACAAATGTGGAAGAATTAGCCTAAGTGTTCATTGAGATATTTTATCAAATACCTTACTAGTAACCCAGTTCGAGCAAGAAATTGGGAATAATGGCAGATGATCTAAAACCAAATTTGAAGCAAAGCAAACTCAATCAACATAACCTCCCTCCAATAGCTACATAATCCCCACGCCTCCATCAATAGGAAAAACCTAACAAAGCTGAAAATGAGAAGAGTGCGAAACTAAGGCACAAGAGAGGAAAATCATACCTTGCGTCGGATGGAGAAGAAGGACCCCCTTTTGGGACTCGGTGTGTGTGAATCATGGGTTGAGGTGCTAGAGTGGTGGTGTTGGAGTGTGGGATGGTGCGTGTGTGGCCTGGGGTATGTGGAGAGTCGTGTGTGTTGTGTTCGGTGTGTGGGGGTGTGGGTGTGGGTGTTAAAAGAAATTGAAAATATGGAGGTTGTGCCCTCCATGCGACAGCATGGAGTTAATGGTCAGGGCCAATTGAGGCACTGACTTACTCTATGTGGTTACATGGGTGGTAGGCCCATGCGACCGCATGGACTATCGGTACACATATTTTTTTTAAAAAAAACCAATGTATAGGAGTACAGTAGTGTGGTGTAACATGAAATATGGTAGACAGCACATGCCAAACCCAGAAAAGCTCAATGTGGGTTAGTTGTCACTAAAAAACACGAATTTTAACCCCCGATGCCACTCGGTGCTTCAATGCTCTCACTAATTGTCAAAACTCATTTGCAATTCACCGTGTGTACGTGTGAGCTGTGAAAACCATCCCAAAAGAAAATATATACCTGAAAGCACAAGTGGATCCCGAACAACACAACGTTTGATCCTTTAGCCTCGAAACACGTGATTTTTTTCACAAAATTTTGGTCAATGATCATGTGACACCCCTAAATGGATTCTCAACATATGATAAACTGTGTGTAATCGTGCTTGCACTCTTAAGGATCGATAGGGTTGATGGACAACCTAACATGCCTAGAATGAGATAAAACATAGAAAAAATTCAATTCCCACCAAAAACCTCTTTTTACTCCACATTTGCCAAAATAACAGTCCAAAGCTCTTGCAACATGTCCAAACCTATTCTAAACCTTGAATTGCACGTTGATGCAAGAAAGTGGTTTGAAAAAGCATTTTGTAACTCAAAAGCACATTATGACCTCAAAATCTCAAATTCTGGTCATTGAGCCTACCCTGCACATCCGACACTCCCAACAGATATCTAATCACATTTTAAACTACCCAAAGTGCGTGTTGGCTGTGATAATGCCTGTAAAACTACTCTTAACCAATAAATCACCTGTTAATTCGAAAAACTCATAAAATTGTCTCATTTCCTAGATAAGCGTAAGTTTGATTCCCATTCACCTAAAAATGATTTTTAACACCACATAAGACACGATGATGCAATCAAAACTAATATGACCAATGCATGGAGACTTTGTGAACTAACAAGTGAACGATGACCTAAACTAACAAGTGAAAAATGCTTAAATGACTTCATAACGCAAAATAAGTAAAAGGCTAAAAACGATGGGCTGCCTCCCATCCAGTGCTAGTTTATAGTCGATAGCTCGACTGTACCGTATGGATATCACTCTGGCGACTGAAGATGAACGGTGGATTTGTCTTTCGAGAAATCCTCGCTCTAATAGTGCTTTAAGTACTGCATGTTGACTTTGAATTTACCATTGCTCCCATGGGTAATTTCCACAGCTCCATGAGTGAACACCCGTGTGATAATATACGGACCAGACCGCCTTGACCTCAATTTTCCCTGGAAAAGCTTCAGACGAATATACATGTCATGAAACTTCTTAGTTGGTTCGCTCCTTTTAGATTTTGGTATTCTCATAAGCTTCCTGACGAAACTCATCCATTTCATTCAATTGAAGCAACAGCTGTTCACCCGCTGCTTGCAAATCCAGATTCAACTTGCGAAGTGCCTAATAAGCCTGATGCTCCAACTCCACCGGAAAGTGGCATGCTTTTCTAAACACTGAATGTTGCTCTGTAAGCCTACAGAGCATTATCCAACTTTTGGACCAATCCTTCCATGAAGAATTCACCGACCTCTAGTATTCTCTTTAACTCTCTGTTGGAGACTTCAATTTGCCCGTTGGTCTGAGGATGATATGGGGTTGCAATGTGGTGTTTGACTCCATACTTGCTCAGCAACTGCTCAAACTGAAGATTACAGAAGTGTTTGTCCCCATCACTGATGATAGCCCGTGGTGTACCATAACGAGTGAAAATGTGCTTCTTGAGGAATTCAATCACCACTTTTGCATCGTTGGTAGGCAATGTCACTGCTTCCATCCACTTAGAGACATAGTCGACCACCACTAGTATATATTGATTGGGGAATGATGATGGGAATGGTCCCATGAAGTTAATCCCTCAGACATCAAACAACTCCACTTCCAGAATGCTTGTCAGATGCATTTCATTCTTTCTTGAGATATTCCTCGTGTGTTGACACCGATCACACCTCTTTACAAATTCAAAGGAGTCTCTAAACAAGGTAGGCCAATAAAACCTTGACCGTGAAACTTTTGCTGCTGTTTTGGAAGCCCCAAAATGTCCCGTATACGCTGAAGAATGGCAATGCTCCAAAATCTGCTATACTTCTTCTTCAGACACTCACCGTTGGATAATATGATCTGCCCCGCGCCTATAGAGAAATAGATCTTCCCAAAAGTAGTATTTTAGATATGTAAAAAACTTTTTTCTATGATGAGCGAAATACTTTGGTAAAGGAATAGACTTAGCCAAATAGTTGACAATATCCGCATACCAAAGTGCAGTCACCACACTGAGGATATGTTCATCAGGGAAAATCTCATTTATCTCCACTGATTCGTTTGGTCGACTAAGATCCAACTGAGATAGATGATCTGCCACCACGTTCTCACTACCCTTTTTATCCCTGATTTCTATGTCGAACTCTTGTAGTAGTAATACCCATCGTATCAATCTTGGCTTAGTGTCCTTCTTTGTCATCAGGTATTTCAATGCTGCATGGTCAGTGTAGACAACGACTTTTGACTAAACCAAATAAGGGCGAAATTTATCAAACGCATACACAACTGCCAATAACTCGTTCTCTGTAGTTGCATAATTCATCTGTGCATCATTCAAGGTTTTGCTGGCGTAGTATATCACATAAAAGATTTTGTTTCTACGCTGTCCCAAAACTACTCCCACGGCGTAATCATTGGTATCACACATCAATTCAAGTGACAATTCCCAATCTGGTGTGACTACCACTGGAGCTGAAGTAAGCTTCTCTTTTAGGGTGTGAACAACTGTCAAACACTCATCATCAAAGTCAAATGGGCTGTCTTTCAACAATAAGGTGTAGAGTGGCTTAGTGATCTTCGAGAAATCCTTGATGAACCGTCTGTAAAACCCGGCATAACCTAGAAAGCTACGAACACCATTGACAGAAGTTGGTGGCGATAATCTCTCAATGACTTAAATTTTTGCCCTATCCATTTCAATTCCCTTCGCTGAAACCCGATGTCCCAATACAATACCTTTTTGCAACATTTTGCACCATGAAGTGACATTTCTCCCAGTTTAATACCAGATTCGTTTCCCTACATCTTTCTAAAACCAAGTTCAGATGTTCTAAGCACTCATCAAATAAAGACCCAAACACAGAGAAGTCATCCATGAAGATTTCAATGAATCTCTCAACCATGTCGGAAAATATAGCCATCATGCATATCTGAAACGTGGATGGAGCATTGCATAAACTAAAGGGCATCTTACGGTAGGTAAAAGTACCATAGGGGCATGTGAATGTGTTTTTCTCCTATTCATCCAGTGCTACTGGAATCTGATTGTAACTTGAATACCCATCGAGGAAACAATAATGTGAATGGCCTGCCAACCTCTCCAACATTTGATCAATAAAGGGTAGAGGAAAATGATCATTCCTAGTAGTTGTATTGAGTTTGCGATAGTCAATGCAAACCCTCCATCCCGTAACTGTTCTGGTAGGAATAAACTCATTCTTCTCATTAGGCACAACTGTAATTCTCACTTTCTTCGACACAACTTGAACTGGGCTAATCCATGCACTATTTGATATAGGATAGAAAATGCCAGCATCCAAAAGCTTTAATACCGCAGCCCGAACCACTTTTTTCATATTTGGATTTAACCTCCGCTGACTCTCCACACTTGGTCGAAAATTCTCTTCCATGATAATCTTATGCATGCACAATGAAGGGTTGATCCATTTAATATTTCCAATGGTCTATTGTATTGCTGTTTTATGTTCCCGAAGTACCCGACATAGTTTCTCTTCTTCCACTTCGCTGAGTGAGTTTGATATAATCATTGGAAGAGTGCATGATTCTCCCAAATAAGCATATCTGAGGTGTGTTGGTAGTTGCTTGAGCTGTAGTTTAGGCGACTGCTAAATGGATGGTACATGTTTTTTAGTTCATGTTCCAAGTTCTTCAAAATTTGGCAAACGTGGTTTTCGAAAGTATGGTTGGTTAGTTGGTTTCCATAAATCGTGCACAAGTCTTAATCTCCAGTGAATCAGAATCTATTGATTGAGAATGAGCTATGCACGCCTCATATGCGTCTGAATGATGTTAAAATAAGAATGTATCGTGCACCACCTTGTTAATGACATCAATTTTGAAACAACAGTCTACCTCTGAAGGAAACTGCATGGCTTTGAAGACATTGAAGGACATTTTCTATTCACCCAACCTCAAAATTAGATGCCCCATCTGAACATCAATTAGTGCTCTGCCCGTGGCCAAGAACGGTTTACCCAGAATTAGTAGAACATCTTTGTCTTCCTCCATATCTAATATGAGAAAATCCGCAGAAAATATGAATTTTTCCACCTTGATGAGCACGTCCTCGATAATTCCTCTCAGGTGTGTCAAAGATCGGTCAGTGAGCTGCAACGTGACCGTGGTTGCTTTAGCTTCTCCTAGTCCAAGTTTCCTAAAAATAGACAAAGGCATTATATTAATACTTGCACCAAAATCACACAACGCTTTATCAAAGAAAATATCACCAATAGTACAGGGCACAGTAAAACTCCCTGGATCTTTTAGTTTTGGTGGAAGTTTTTTCTGAATCCTGGCACTGACTTCTTCAGTTAACATCACCGTCTCATGATCCTATAGTTTGCATTTGTTTGATAGAATGTCCTTCAAGAATTTGACATAACTAGGTATTTGGAAAAGTGCATTAGCCAATGGGATGTTTATGTGCAGTTTTCTGAACACTTCAAGAAATTTTTTGTACTGCTACTCTATCATTTGCTTCCTTAAGCGTTGTGAGAATGAGATTGGTGGTTTATAGGGGTTCACCGAAGTATTCGACTTTTTCTGTTGTTCTTTTGGAGTCTCTTGTACTGGTGTCTCCCCGGTGTTGTCAGCCTGCTTCTCATTCTATTCTTCAGAAAACTCCATTTGCTCTTTATTTGCACCCAGCCTCTTAACATGTATCTTAGGCAGCTGAACTCCACTTCATGTAGTAATGGTTTGAACATGTTCCCTAGGATTTATTTCGGTGTTGCTCGACAATACATCGGCACTCTTCCTGTCATAGAAAAAACTAACTGTCCTACTTGAGTTTCTAGATTCTTAATAGCTGCACCCTAATTCTGGGAGTTTGTTTCAATTTTCCTCATGAATTGATTTGTGGTTTCCATGTATTTATCGGTCTTTTCCATGAACTTTGCAAACATGTCTTCCAACTGGGTTTTCTTTTCCTGCTGAAACTGCCTCTGAGCCCGATTATGATTAGGATTGTGATTCTGGTTTCCATCCCAAGAGAAATTTGGGCGATTTCTCCGTCCTGGATTGTACGTTTGAGAGTAAGGGTTGTTTTGCCGACGTTGATCCCATTGAGCAAAGTCCATCTGTTCCATTCTTTGTGTAAGGATATAACATTCGGCTGTGAGATATTTTGCTCTACATTCTTCACAAATTGACTTTCTGACTTGTGCTGAGTTTACCGTCTGTGTTATAATCTCCATCATGTGAAATAATGAATCAATTTTTGCAGACAATGCCGAGTAGCTATCCACCTCATACACTCCAACTGCTTTCTTTGTGCCTACTCGATCGAACGACCACATGGATGATGCATTCTCCATTCTCTCGAACAACTCCTAAGCTCCCTCGATTAACCTTGTAATTAGGGAGCCATTTGATGAAGAATCCACCATGCTTCTGAAAGTTGGAGTTAGTCCCATATAGAAAAATCTGGCTCGTGTTTTCTTATCGAACCCATGTTGAGGACACTTCCGTATCATGTTCTTGAATTTGTTCCTCGCTTCATCAAAGGATTCGATGTCATGTTGCCTAAATATTGATATGTCGTGCCTCATTCTCGCCACTTTGGCTGGTGGGAAGTATTTGGTGCAGAATTTATGAGCTAGGTCGTTCCAAGTAGTTATACTTGCCACCAGAAGTGAATTGAGTCATTCAAGTGCTTTATCCCGAAGAGTGAGTGGGAACGGCCTCAGTCTGATTGCATCTTCTGATATCCCTTGGTACTTGAAACGTTGACATATATCCAAGAAATGGGATACACGTGTATGTGGATTCTCATTGGCTGTCCCGTAGAATTGATGTCCATTCTGAAAGAGTTTAATGACAATTGTCTTCAGTTGAAAGTTTGGCTGCTCGAATGCTAGGTAGACAATGCTAGATTGTCTTTGAATAACAAACGATGATAAGAAATCCCCAAGCAAAGCATCCTCATCATCGTGTGCTTCAGCATTGGCTGGAGCTGTAGGTTCTACAATTGGTTGCAGTTGTTGATCAACCATTTGTATTTGCTCTTGTTTTTCCTGCTGTACTGCTCTCGTTATCTTCTGTCTTCGATGAAAAGTCCGTTCGATTTCCAAATCAGTTGGGAGTAATTCACCGCCAACCGATCTTCGCAGGCAAGACCTAAAGAAGTGAAAAGAGTTAGTATACCAACAATCTCTTCCAAGTAGAATTGAACCTATTCTAGTACACCATTTGACTATATTTCTATGACAAGTGCAATATAGAAGAATGCATGACGTTTTGTAAACACCTAAAGATTCACGTAAAGCATATCGGTATATTTCTATCATCTATGAACTAAACGATGATTTATACCTTGTCGAACTTATTTCCGTTCTTTTGAATGCATAAAATAAGTCACCACACTCATACAACTACTGCGCATATAATTGTAGAGAAAAAGTAATATATATAAATCATTCAACATCCATCAAATGTATTTAAATATCAAATTGCAAAATAGAAAATAAAAGATCACAATGCAAGGTTCATCGTTCACCTAGTACATAAAAAGTCTAGCCTAATATGGATAAAATAAAACAACAATAAAAGTAATAAATAAAAGACATTACCAAAGAACTAGAAGTTAAAACTTGAATCTTGAATCTTGAAGTGAAACCCTTGTTCTAACATTTCTCCTTGCTCTTCAATGATGTTTTTTTCTAAGAATACGTAAACCTTAATTCTGGACAAGTTTAGGGTTAAATAGAGTCTCAAGGTATCATTCCATAAGTGGTTGGATCAAAAAAGGAAACAAAAATTTCTCGTGCAAAAAACATGCCTTGCAATCACAAGTGGTATACCCATGCGATCGCAAGGGCTAGCAGATTTGCCCTTAAGAACTTCCCGTTGAGGTTTGGGAGATCGCATCGTAATTCTACCATGCGATCGCATGGTAGTTCTAACTTCTCCTCAAGTTCATTTTGATCCCCAATCTTCCTTCCATCCCATTTTCGACCTTACTTTATTTTCTATCTACTTCTAGCCATCCATGCTATCGACAATTAGCTCCTTAGCAAAATTCCATGCTCAACTCATCATTCGGTCAACTTTTGAATAATTATATTTCAGTCCCCGAACTTTCATTTCCTTCCATTTTGGTCATTTTCGCCTTTTTGCGTACATTTCATTCATTCCATCAAAGTAGTCCTACAAACACAATTCGTATCGAATTAAGCCATAGTGAAGCACTTATATCAACGATTAGTCATGTTTTGTTGCATAATTAAGTGCGCAAAACGCACTTATCAGTCACAAATTATTTTTCGATCACAAATAAGAAAATTTATATAAGTCGCAGATTTTTTTACGGTCATAGATTAAAATTTTTATAGGTCACAAATCAAAAAATTAATCGGTTACAAGTCACAAGTCACAAATATTATGAGTCACAATTTATTAGTCAGTCACAAATTATCAAATTTTTTAGGTCACACGTAATTTCATGGTCACAAATTATCTTTTTCATTTGTTACATATTATTTATTGGTCACAGATTAACCAATTTAATGGTTACAGTCGACCAAATAATTGATGACCACCACCAATACTTGCGACTTCCGACAGCACCACCATCACCGTCGCGTTAGAACCACCACCATTGCTGCCAAACCACCACAATCACTGCCGCCACCACAACAGCACTACCACAAACAAAATCGTCACCACCAGATCCAACAAAAGAAAATCTTAAACTCGCCACCACTTCCATCCCCGTCGCTACCACCAGTTCTACAACCATCCCTGTCGCCGCCAACAACACAGACATCACCACACCACACCACAACCAACACAAACCTGCCACCACATCCACCTCCGTCTATGCCAACACCATTATAAACATCACCACCACATCACATTACCGCCGCCGCCACCAGATCGCACCAACTGAGAGACCTCACACTACCCCAACCGCTATATCCATCACCACAAAATCGCAACCACACAAGACACCACCAACAAAACACAACCCAAATCTGGTCGCGGTGTTTCGCTTGTGAAGAGTCATTGAATGTGTGGATCTACTTCGCAAATACAGTTGCTTCTTTGTGCCGCATCGAACACAAGTCATTTCACAGCCGCAAATCGTGGCAATTCGAGCTCCTTCTAGTCGGCTAAGTTGCGGTTGCATGTGTTTAGAGAGGACAGTGAGACATGAGGTTTTGAAAAAAGATGAGAGGTGAATGAGCGACGACTCACTGCGCAGCGGCGACGCTGCCGTTCATGGGAGGGAAGGGAGTAGTGTGTGTTAAAATTAGGGTTATTAATTAGGGTTTAAAATATATTACTTGATTTTTGAATAAATAAACTTTAGACATGATTTTTAAAAATCAATCTATAAACACTTGGATTTATGTAAAGGAAAATTTCGTAACTAAGATGTTCAGTTTTACCAATTTGAAATTTAAGAGATAAGTTTTAAAATTTTATTTATAAACTAATTAATCAAACATATATTTTAGTAATTAAATATATTAATGTCACAATTCCATGTAATTTGGTGACAACTCACAAATTATTTTGTGATCTCAATTCAAAAAATTTATAGGTCACAATCACAAATAAAAATTGAAATGTCACAAATTATGTTACAGTCACAACTCAAAAATTTTATATGTCACAATTTGTTCATCGGTCACAAATCAGAAATTTTATAGGTCACAAATTATTTTAATGTCACAATACAGAAATTTTATATGCCACAATTTGTTCATCGGTCACAATAAAAAATTGAAACGTTACAACTTATTTATCAATCACAAATCACAAACATTATAAGTCACAACTTAGTAGACGGTCACAAATTATCAAATTATCGTGCACAAATTAACAATTTCTTAGGTCACACATTATTTTTTAGTCACAATTTATCTTTTTCATTGATCAAATATTGTCTATCGATCACAGATTAATCAATTTAATAGTCACAAACAACTAAATAATCTGTGACCACCACCAACATTTGTGACTACAACCTCACCACTGCTACCAACAACTAGCAACCAAAATCCCGTAGTCGGAACCACCACCTCAGGACAGAAAACCATCATCTAAAAATATCGACATTACCACGACCACGACCACGACCACCACTACCCACAACCACCACCAAAATTAAAACCACATAACCACTACCACTACCACCCCCATCCCCCATCCTACAACCTAAAAAAATCCCCCACCTTACCATCATCGCCGCCACCACCATCTCCATCACAGCCGTCACCACAACTACCATATCCTCTATCTTCATCCCAACCGCACCACAACCATCAACCCCACTAAAAAATTCCCAAACCGCCACCACATCCAACCAAAGTCACTGTCACCCCAAACACCACCACCACCACACCCCCATACACCACCACCATAAACACACCAAAAATTTCAAATCAGATCTTGGAGATGTAGGTCCCGGCCACGGCACACAACAAATCTCGACCACGCGTGCGGCTCCACATCTGCGACATAGTGTAGTGGCTGCATGCAGTAGCACCACTACAGTCACCAACAAAAATGACCACCATCGCCACCACTAGATCTAACAAAACCATTCCCCGCCTCGCCACCACCACCGAATCCAATCAGCCACAACAACCACGGCACCACCTCAAACTGAAAAACGAATATCGAAAGAAAGAGGAGCTGAATCGCCTGAAATCACTTCGTCGTTGTCGCCATCACTACGGCGCCACGACCAACACCAACCAGGCATCACAACCACGACACCACCTCTCCCTCCATGCTGCCAACACCGTTAGAGAGAGAGAGAGATGTAGAACCACGGAACGACAGTCACAGCCTTGTCCGCCATATTGTTGTTTTTCTCACTGATAACTCCTTGAACTGCAGCCTCGTCGATGGGCACAGTGTCTATTACCAGCGAAGAGAGAGAGGGAAGGACGGGAGGGATAAAATTAGGGTTTTATGTTTGGATAATTATGATTTAGAGGGAGAAGGTAGATGAAATAGATAAATTAATATCTGATTTTTGTATAAATAAAGTTTATATCTGAAATTTGAAATTGAAACATTAAAATTCTGGTATTGTGTAATTTCCACTAGATTACTTAGGCACCTACCAGTCCATGGGCTTGACCCCACAATCTTTCCTGACAATTAAAAGAGGTTGCTCTAAAAATGCAACCAATTAGATTAATACACTGAAAACACCTTTCAAAACCGTAATTAATACGTTCACCGAACCCCAAAACCGTCCAAACCCCATGAATTTGTTTCTACCATCATGAAATTCTGAAAGAAGATGTCAAATCTCTCTCTCTCTCCTTTTCTTTTCTTTTGTTAATAGCGTACTAATGATTTTTTCGAATTTTTTTAATTCACATGTTTTGAACCTTTGATTGCTTCGTTTTGTTTCTTGTTTTTAATAGGGTACCAAGAATTTGTATTTTGCCAAATGTGCTTCGGTTGGTCATTGCTTATTTTCATTTATCTCAATTTGCTCATCTAGGTTGATGGGATTTGGAAATGGTAAAAAGTTGCGATCTGGTTCTTGTTTGGAAGTTTTCTTTATCATATTGAAGTGGGGTTTCTTTTTATTTTGGTTACAATGGGAAATTAGAGAATTAGTATTTAGCGTTATTTATCCTTTTCTTATTGCATATTTTGCCCTTTGAGCCAAGATTGAAGTCATTTTTCTCTTTTTTTGGTTTTATTCTCTGTTTTTTTTGAGGTCGATTTTATTTGTGGTTATGCCCTTTGCTAATTTAAGATTGTGGGTTGCTTAACAGTATTATGGCAACTATATTTCCAATTATTCTTGTTCTTCTTAGATTAGTCTCTCTTGCAAATTATTTTCGAAATTCGAATTTCTCGTACAAAATTATTTTTGACATTTTTTTTACTTTGTTTTATAGAACTTGAACTCGTTTAATTTCTTATCAAAATTCATTTCTTTACTTTGAGATTGGTGTCCAAATGTCATAATTATAGTTGATGTTGATTATTATTTGTCATCGTTTTGAGTTATTGTCACTTTTTTTTTTAAACTAGTCAAAGTAAACGCGCGTTGCACGTTATTCTGAAATGCATTATAAGCAGGGACAGATGTTGTAGGAAACAGTGCCAAATTGTAGCCCGATCAAGAGTTAAGGCCCCTTTATTTGTTTGGTGTAAAAAAGACTTATGTTGAAAAAATTAATGTGTTTATTTAAAATAAAGAATAATTTTTATACATTTAGTAGAGTGTGTGAACATGGCTTTGGTTATAGATAAATTATGCATGCATGCATGTATTTATTTAGGCAAATGTATTCAATGTATAATTATCATTGTGCATGCATGCATTTGTGTAGGGTTAGAAATGTCCAAAAATGATTCCATGTAAGGTTAGAAACGTTCAAAAAATGATTCATTCTCCCAACATCAGTACTAACACCCTTTTGAGAGAAACAGTCATATGGAAACATAGAGAAAGTAGATTAAACATCCCATTGATACTTTTCTTTCTTGTAATTAACGAATATGCAAATTATCTACAAACGTGGGAGGCAAAGCTTGCAAGTCCTCCCTTTCGTGTTGTATTTGTCAAAGGTTATGGACTCCATACGATAGACAATAACAAAATACATTAAATTTGAGGGACGATTATGGTTGTTCGAATAAATTGGCAATCTATTGGTGTTTGCTTGTTTTTGTTTTTTGAAACTTCTAAGCCATCTTTGTTGAAATTGCTCACTTTATTCACTATAGTGCAAAAGCCACCAAATTGGTTTACGGTAAAAATAAAGGAAAGAACGAAAATTCCTCACTCAAAAGTCAAAACCCTCAGAATTTTGATATTCCCTTAATTCAGAAAAGAGAGCCACCTTAGTTCCTTTTATTTGAAAACGAAAAATAAATGATCAAACACAAACTAACTAAAATAATTAGTCAATCCAAATTAAACGAAAAGACCATTTAACATTGTGTGAAATAAAAACGAAAGAATAAAGCAATACCCACCAGATAAATCTTGCTGCCTTCACTACCAAATTGAAGCAACTCTTTGGCCAATTCAAGCGCGTTTACTAAAGAAGCTAAAGATTTAATGGATTCATCGGGCAACGAGTCTTTGCTATTTCGAATTTCTTCAAACATTGGAATCAACAGCTTCAACCTCCGAGCTAGATTTGTATACTGTTTCTTCACGATGCTTCTGTAATCAGAAATTGTTGAAATTTCGTTAACTGTTTCGATTAGTTTATGTGATTTTTGCAAAATCGACATCTCCAACAATGAAATTCAATAAAAACCTCAGATTTCTTATTCCTGATCATTCAAAATATAAACCTCAAACAGATCTGTCAATAGCTTTCCAATTTTAGCTTGAATCTACCCAAAAATTCAGAAAAAAAAACAGAATAGTTAGCCACAAACACATCTGTCAATAGCTTTCCAATTTTAGCTCGAATCTGCTAAAAAATTTAGAAAAACAGAATAATTAGCCACAAACACACCAAAATGAATCAAACACATAAATTAAACCAAAAAAATCATTCCCTAGATGACACATTTTGATAAAAACCCAAAGCATTCAACAAAATAAATACAATACAGTTAACTCAGATTAGGAAATTACCTTGGAAACGAAAAGATAGGATCTTTGATAATTTAAATCAGGAATCAGTAGATTTATGCGTGTATATAGATGTAAGAAAGAGAAATACGAGAAAAATTATAGGGGGAATAAATTTTTTTTTACTAAGTTTGGAGGAGGAGTGGATGACGACTCTTGAAGATTGAAAAAATGAAGAATTAAAGATGATTCATTCATTGATTGGAGTCTCGAGGAAGATGACTCTTCCTCTTCCTCAATTGGATATACAATGTATAATAAAATGAATTTACTATCCTTCATTCATGTAGGGCTAGAAATGTCAAAACAATGATTCCATGGAGGGATAGAAACGTCCAAAATATGATTTCCTCTCCATGTGATATTTAGATATATTATAGATATTTATCACTTTCTGAATTTTTGTTACTTTATTAAATATCTTCCAAATTCAAATTAATATATTAGTCAAATGAAGTAAAACATGATCACAAGAGACAACATGTAAAGGTAAATCACAATTCTCTTGATCTCTTATAAGGTTTTAATTGATCTTAAATATTATGTCATTTTTTTTAAGTTTTTATAATTTTTTTTGAGTTTCTATCACCCTTTTTTTTTTTTAGTTTTTGTGACTTTTTTAATTCCTGTCATTTATTGATTCGATTCCGAGGTTTTGATTAGCGTTTTGTCACTTTTTTGAATTTTTGTCATTTTTGAGTATTTTTTTACTTTTTTTAGTGGTCACTTTTTTTTTATTGTTTCACATTTGTATTAATTTTCTGACACTTTTTTTTTTAATTTCTATAATTTTGTTAATTGTTTGTTACTTTTCTTTTTTGAATTTCTATCACTATTTTAGCAATAAAAATTACTTTTTTAAAAAAAAAAATAAAAGTGATATTGTATGATTAAAAAGTGAAACTTAATTTTACGTAGTATTTTTTATTTTCAAAACACTTAACATATGATTTTTCAAAAAACTTCCAATTTTAGGAATATTTTTGTAAGTCGCCCCAAATAGAAAGTGTACAGAGAAGGGCCAGAAGTGAAAATAGTGGAAATTACATTAGAGCAGATATTTAAGGATCACACTTCAAAAATCAGATGTGAAGTATATTTATTCAAAAATCATGTGACAATTTAATATTTTAATATTAATAATTATATTACAAATTCAACACCCACCAAAACACTCACCCCACCTACTTTCAAACCCCAAGGGCCTGTTCTCTTTGTTGTTTTCAAATCATTTTCAGTTTTCAGTTTTCGAAAATACTGAAAATACATTTACTTACCTATTTTCAGAAACGAATTTCCAAAAACGAGTTCAGAATTTACAAAGAAAATGGAAAATGCCAAAAAAAAGTCGTTTTGGCTATTTTTAGTTAAAATAAAGCCAAAACTTCAAAACGTTGAAAATATCTAAATTTTGACAATAGCAAGATAGCTTAGTTGGGAGAGTCATGAATTTTCTGAAGGTCACGAGTTCGATTCTGTTTCACCGCAGTTCAATACAAAGGAGTTTTTTTTTTTATGCATAGCACAAAATTTTTCAAATACATTAGTAGGTGGCTGAGACTCGAACCCGGGTCACCAGCATGGAATTTCAATGTCTTAACCAAAATAGCAGCCACTTTTGCTTTGTTGTATAAGTAAAAAGACTATATATATATTGAATAATTAGTTTTTCAAAACTAGAAAGTAAATGCTTTTCTTCATATTTTTATTTTTGAAAACAATTTTCCAAAATGACAAAAAGAACGCGTTTTTAGCATTTCAAACCGGACACTTAAAACACAAAACTCAAAACTAAAACTGAAATACGAAGAGAATAACCCCTAAATTATTTTAATCAATTATCTCTCTCTCTCTCTACGAAGTCGAAATCCTCCAACTCTCCCTCTCAAAGAAGCCATATTCTCTTATCTCACTCTCCTCAAGAAGATCTGTCAGTAATGTTGTTGTGCACAACGCTCAAAAGCGCTACGAATGCAGTGAGCGTCAATGCTGCTGCGGTAGTAGCACTACGCGTGACTTCGAGCTCCAGTCGCCATCGTTGCGATAACCCTGTGTGCGCTACTCTGCACGCTATGGTCACTGCTGTAGCGACAACGATATGGATGTGGTTTTGGGGACGGTGACGATGTGGGTGTAGTATTTCTTTCCTCCGATAAGTCTGGGATAACTCTGTGCTCTCTAAGAGCTACAACTGTCGCTGCAGCCGTTGTGACGTGATGTTGGCGGTAAGGTGGTGGTGGTGAAAATCTGGAGTTTTTTAGGGTAATTGGTAGTGGTTTGCAAGTTGTGGTGGTGTTTGTCGTTGGGTGGTGGTGGTGGTGGTTGTGATGTTGGTTGCGGTGTTGAGGTGGTGGTGAAGTTGGCGGTGCTGGTCGACGACGATGATTGTGGTGTTGGTGGCAGTGGATGTAGTTGTGGCGACAACAGTGGCGGGGTGGGACAAAGAGTATTTGTGACCAACTATTTAGGTATTTGTGACCGACTACATGGTTGATTTGTAACCAAGTATTGGTAGTGGATTCAGATTGAGCGTGGGGGTAGGGGTGGGGGTGTTTAGTGAATGTAACCAACTATTTGATTGTAATTTAGAAATTCAATAATTCATGACTGAAAAATAATTTGTCATCAACTAATTTGAAAATCGTGATTGTTAAATAAACCGCGACCTATAAAAATTGTAATTTGTGACCTATAATATTTTTAATTTGTGACAGGAAAATAATTTGTGATCAATTAATTTGATAATATGTGATCAATAAATAAGCCTTGACTTATAAGTATGTAATTGTGACCTTAATATATTTAATTAATAAAATATATTTAATTATTTAGTTATCACATGAGATTTGAAAATTAAACTTATTGTCTAAGTTTTGAATTGACCTATACTTTAGATATGAGATATGAATTTTCCCGTGGAAATAAACATCTTTTAGAATTTGATCTCCCTTCCTTAGTAGATATATTATAATTTAATGGTACAACTTTTTTACTTCTCTTTATGTTCGGCATTTGGTTTACCATGTGAGTTGAGATTTCATAATATGATTTATACTATTTAGTGATATACGAAGACGAACTAAAAACAACTGAATAGAGGGCCAAATCAATCACAACGTAAAGAAGAAAGTGGAAAGAGTTCGAGAAGGGAACCTATTTTGTGGCCTCGCCCTACAGGAGATTTCCCATCCCAAGCGGGAATGGAACGGGGCACGAGATTTCCACGTCCCCTTGATCACCATTAGAACATGTTTGTGATTTGTATTGTTTTCGAGAGATTTGATATAAATTGATGACACATGGTAGTAAGCAACGTAGAGTCTTACAATAGATATATCATTACATTCCATAAAATTGCTAGGTAATGATCTTTATGATTTAATGCATGCTTAAATGTTCACAATTTAATTAGAAATAATTTAGTTCATTTATAGGTATAGAATGGATTAGCCTCGAGAGACTATTAATAATATATAATTTAATTTTTAATTTAAGGCAAGAATTGACAATAATGGATAATTAACAAATGATTCGTGTATCAGCAGTGGATTTGTCATCCTGGCGGTTTATGACTCTAAATATCCTCATGTGCCCACTTAAGATAATTTAATTTGTAACTCAAAAGGAAAAAAAAGGAATCTTCAAAACCACAAGTTAATATTTTGCTTTTTATTGCGATTAAAGTAGGGCAAATAACCAATTTCCGTGAGATAATACTCCCTCATCACTTTATTACTTGATATGATTTGCCAACTTGCAAGATAAAATCGATAACGCATAGTCTCGATCAAGTAGATGTCAACACACATTGAAACCTCAACACAACGTTACACCTTAGCATCTTCCCATTTGTTATGAAGTGACGTGTTTGATATAATTGGGGGACAGCCTAGAAAACAAGAAGTTCAAAAAAGCTAATATCAACTCTAGAAATGTATGATATAAAAACAAGACAAATCGAAGAAACATTGTGGGCTTTACTCACAGGACTTCGAGAAGGGAAGACCAATATCATTACTAATCCGTGTAAGAAAAAACCTAACACACAATGCAGTTGCGAGATATCCTATTTCACCTTTATACATGAAATTATAGCAAGTGAAAAAAATAACGGAGTACAATGTCGCAGCTAGATTAGAAAAGACGAGCTATGTACCAACATGGACTCCTGCAAAAATGAATGTCAGAAGGGACGAGCAATCCACCCAGACGAGATCCTTTTTCTCAGAATTTAGTCAGGAAAGCTGCAATTGACCACGAATGCAAGGCAAAAGCATCATGACATCAACCTATACGAATATGATTTCAACCTGGCACATGGGTTGCTCTCTATGTAATTCTTAAAACTAGAATCTCACCGCCTCCCCCTATGCTTTTGGGTCTCTCAGATTTCCAAATTGGTAAATGTTTCATAGACTCGAACTTCCAAAGAACAGCAGAATTAAAGGCCTCCAACGTCAAGTTGTCTGACCTTCACAGAAATATCATCCGAGAAAAATCTGTGACCCAATATAAAAAGGTCTTCAGAATGAAAATGTAGGTGAAAATATAACAGTTACTTTTCTACGCACGGCACTTCCACGAGGAAGAAGAATCTACTAATTACGACTCACAGATAAGATAACATGAGGTTGGTAAACTAAGCCACCGGCTTTCCCTCATTATGTGGCAATTATAATTTTTTAAATAGTGTTTTTCAGAGAATGTGTGATTGAGAAAGAAATTTTTTTCGATTTATGTGTAATATTATTTTATGAAAGATTGTGTAGTTAAAAATAAGAGAGAAAATAATAAATTTTTAGGATAGTGGGGGCCAAACGGGTGCTAAGTCCTTGTTTGATGGACATTATTGGATAAAATAGTTTTGTAATAGTGAATCATTGGAGAATGTGTTGTTAAAAAGTAAGAAAAAGTTTTGAGCTTGCGTGCAAAATATTTTATTTGAAGAATGTGATTGAAAATGAATTTAAGAAAAAATGAGTCTTGAAATTATGGGAACTAGATAGAGGCTAGATAATGAAAGGAATGGGAACAAAATGAAGTTTTACTATAGCTAAACGGATGCTGATTACTACATCTTATCCGACAAGCTTCAAGTATCGATCACGTAGCAGCCAATTAGCAAGTCTCGTCAGACCTGCACAATACATCACTATTTTACTTGATCTAGCCTAGGCTATAACTAAGATAGCCGAAGTGATGCATCACCTCCGCCTAGGTGCTATGTAAATGCCGATCCTCCATGATCTAGACGAGGTGATATAATCTACAACAGAGTAAATTCGAGGTAATTAACCTCTTACATGAGAAGGCATCTCCCATTTAATCTATTTCAAGAGATCCTCCGTACAAGATCTCCTCTATGATTAATTAATGTGGCATCTCTGTAGTATACGCCTCACAGTCAATTTATCATTCTACTTTTAGAGGTCAGCCTAGGGCTGATGGAGTGATTACTTAGGAAGAGACACCTTGGCCACCAGGATGAGACCACATGTCTTTTCATCAAAAGGTAACCATTCCTTCTCTTATGTTATGAAAACTCACACTTAATGCTATTTGAAAGTAATGCAATTTTACACTTCCACAGTAATATTGCTCTCTCGTTGTTCTCTTATTACCCTGATGCCCGTACATTAATGTGACTTGTGTCTTTTGTCCATTCCACACCTAAATATAACTATACAAATTGATTGATTTGACAGTCGGAGTGTTCGGGACTGCTTCCCTCACCTCCAAAAAAGGTCATATGCTTCTAATGATTTGTCCGAGTATGTAGGAAATATACCACGTGGACGTAATGACAATGATTTGCACAATAAGTTTCTCGTCCCTCTTCTTCTCTTTTATAGAAATATTACAAGATATTTTAGGATACAATATCTATGAAAACTAGCTATTATTTACATGGTAATTACGTAATTAGATAAATATAAATAATATACTAATACCCTCCTCAAATTGACGGTGAGTCCATAAGCATCAATTTGCTGACTAGATAATTATGACGGTGGTGGATGACGGTGGTGGGTCAAGGATTTGGTGAAGATATTTGCGGTTTGGTGAGTAGTGGAAACATGAGGAAGAGCTATGATCTTGGAGTCATAGGCGACCTGAATATAATGCCAGTCCGCTTCAATATGTTTGATGCGTTCATGGTACACTGGATTGGCTGCAATATGAATGACACTAGTATTGTCACCATGGAGAGGCGTAGGGTGTGATTGAGAGAAACCAAGTTCTGTAAGGAGACTACGCAACCTCAGAACATGCATCGGACATACAACCCATCCAGTCAGCATCACTATAGGCCATGAGCTCAAGAGACGACCCTCGAGGGAAGAAGAGTCCACGATGAGGAGTCCCAATAAGATAGCAAATAATGCGACGAACAGCTACCAAATGAAGATGACAAGCGGCGTCCATAAACTTGCTTACAGTATGAACATTAAAGGAAATATTTGGACGTGTGATGGTGAGATGTACAAGATTACCCACCAACTTCCGATAAAGAGTCGGATCAGGAAGAATATCGCCTTCATCTTTATATTTAACATTAAGTTTCAAAAGTGTATCAACCGAAGAGGCTTCAGACAGATCACCCAACCGAATCAAGTCAAAGATACTACATGTACTCTTGTGAAAGAACAAAGATGCGTTACATTGACTCTGAGTGACTAAAGGAGAAAGCCAAAAGAGTATGATGAAACTTGTCAAACCAAGCCCGAGGTGCCTGCTTAAGACCATATAAAGAGCGTTTTAGCTTACATACAGAGTCATCGAAGGGAAGTGGCATGCCGAAGGAAGTTTCATGTAAATGTCTTGAGATCTCCATGTAAAAGAACATTCTTTACATCCATTTGATGAAGAGACCAAGACCGAGAAGCAACAAGAGATAACAAGAGTCAAACGGTGGTCATTTTAGCCACTAGAGCAAATGTCTCATCATAGTTTTTTCCATACTCTTGACGGTTACCCAAAGCAACTAACCGAGCCTTATAGCGCTGAAGAGAACCATTAGAGTGAAGCTTGACCGAATATACCCATTTATTCCTAATGGGTTTCACAGTTGGTGGACATGGTACAATATCCCAAGTGTGATTGGCTTCAAGAGCTTCAAGTTCTGTGTTATTGCCTGTTGCCAACATTCTTATTCCATAACCTATCTATAAGATGTTAGAATGGAAATCGAGTTAAGAGTAGCAGTCATAGAGTTATGGGAAGAGAAACCATACCTATCTGGAGGTCAAGGAACATGAGAGGTGCGACGAAGAGTGATAGGAGGCGAAATATCAACTTGTAAAGAATCTAATATCGGAGGTAAAGGATTAGGGAGTGTAAGGAAACAAATGTTTGAGAATGAAGCTAGGGATTTGTGATGGTTGCGGCATGCCTGTGAGAGTAAACGAGATTAGGCTTGTATCGAGAGAATTCTATAGGGAAATCGGGCAATACAGAGAACACAGGAGGAGAGACAACAATTTCGGAAGTGAAGAATATTGTTTTTCAAAAAAAAAAACATTACGGGAAATCCTAAGCTGATGTGCGTTAGGGTCATAATAAACATAGCATTTTTGAGTCCCACCATATCCCAGAAATGTACACTTGACAGATTGAGGTGTAAGTCTTATCCTTTCATTCGGTGGTAAATGAACAAAACAAACACATCCAAAGGGCCGAAGATGAGAGTATGTGGGATGATGACCAAAGAGCTTATAAAATGGAGAAACATTATCAATAGTGGAAGAAGGTAATCAATTTATGAGATGAACAATGGTAGATAACGCTTCACACCAAAAACGAGAAGGAATAGAAGACTCAATCAGAAGATCTCTAACCCTGTGAAGAAGATGACGATTCTTGCGTTCTGCCACTCCGTTCTATTGAGGAGTAGAAGGACAAGAGCGCTAGGAAATAATCCCTTTGGTTTGTAAGTAAGATTGGAACGCATTTGACATATATTCGTTTCCTGAATCAGATCGTAAGATCTTGATAGAAGAGGAAAATTGGTTGTCAATGAAAGCAGTGAAAGACTGGAAAGCAGAAAAAACCTCACTCTTTGCATGAAGAAAATAAACCCATGTGAAGCGACTATAGTTATCAATAAAGGTAGGAAAGTATTTAAAATGTACATGAGATATGACATGTGCTAGACCTCATACATCACTATTAACAATATCAAAAATATGCGAAACATGAGAACCAAATGAAGGAAACGATAAAACATTGCTCTTAGCAAATTTACATAATGCACAATCAAGTGAGAAAAATGAAGCCGAAACATAATTCTTATTACCAAGTAAACCAAAATTTAACAAATGATGTAATACATTAGAGTTTGGATGCCCTAATAACTTATGCTAATGAAAAATATCGATAGTAGTAACATTACAAGCAATAGAAAAAAATGGAACATGCTTCGGTATAATAGGAAAGAGACATCCGTCCTTAGGCCTCCCATGATCGTCATCTGGACACCTGATCCTGCACAAGATAACCAGAAGAAGAAAAAGACATGGTGCAGTTGTTATCAACAAGTTGACCAACAGATATAAGATTAGTTGATAAACTAGGAGAAAGTAAGACATTAGGTAGATCTAGTGATATGTCACCCACGGCCGAAATAGGAAGAGTATTACCATCGGCGGTGTGTATATGGAGTGGTCTAGTATATGGTCTTATGTTACTAAGTAATTGAGTATCATGAGTGATATGATTAGAAGCACCTGAATCTAGTAACCAAGAAGGAGTATTTGATGGTTTACCTGAGACACCTAATGCACACAAAGCAGAAATAACCATTTTTCGGATCATCTCAGGGGTGAAGGAAGGCTAGGTAGAATCGTGAGAGGCTGGAACTTGAGTGGTAGCAATTGACGAAGCAAAACTTGATGCTAAAGTGGCCGCAACAACATAACCTGGTTCGATTTTACGGGGAGGGCGTATATGGCACTCTTTAATGATATGGCCAGACTTCTTGCAATAATTACACATTTTTCTAGGACATTGAAGAGACATACAACCAAACCACTTACAGCTGTAACATTGAACATCAAACATATCTCGAGTTTTGAATTTTCCTTGAGCAGCATACGCAACAAAAAATTGTTGCTTGATGATGATGTTGTTCCAACGAGCTATGAGTAATAAGTCGATGTTGCTTTCTTAGTAACTCACCCAAGTAGTCATCCAAAGTTGGAAGTGATTCACAATTCATAAGGCTAGAACGAATGAGTTTAAATTCACTTCGCAATTTCATGAGAAACTGATCCCTCTTGGTAACTTCATGTACAACTTGAATTGCCTCCAAACTGTCAGGTGAAACCGAAGCATAGATAATATCTATGTACTCAGGCCAAAGATTAGAAAAAACTAGAATAATATTCTTCAATAGACCGAGAGTCCTGAGCAAAATTTGCCAATTCAAACTCCAACTGAAGCCGCCAAGCATTATTGCTTTGAATGTAACTTTTCTTCAAGCACTCCCACATAGCACGGGATGACTTATAAGGTCTGAGATTAAGAACAATTTGAGAATCAACAGATCCAATGATCCCAAGCCATAAGATAAAGAATCTTTTGTTTCCAAGCCAAATATTTGTCCTTTTCCTTTTCTTGATCGGGAGGAGGAATACTCCCGTCGATATGTCCCCATAGCCATAGATCACCTTTACCTAACTGAAAATTAAATACTGAAGAAGAATAGTTTTGCCAGTAAAACGAATGCAAACATACTCATTCTTATTAGTTGACATAATGAAATCGGGTATGGTCCAACCAAATATTTCAGCCCAACTGATAATGTATGAAAAACAAGAGCCCAAGTGTAATTGACCAACACTATTCAATTACTAGCCCAACAATAATCAATTAACTCCAATAGCCCAAATACAACAGTCCAACACTATTCAAATAATTGTAGCCCAAATCAATTGTATTCAATAGCCTAAATACTGCGCCCAACACTTCAAATAATTGAAGCCCAAATCAAACAGCCTAACTCTACAACCTAACACTGTAAATAATTGAAGCACAAAACAAACGGCCCAACTCTACAACCCAATTATCGAATCACTCACCCTTAGATCAGTCTACGAAGGTAGAAGAAACTATATCGCCAGAGGTCGAAGAAATTGAAGAAACTTTGCATCACCCGAGAACAAAAGAATCAATTGAAGGTGTACCAAGAGTTCTGCAACCTAACACGGATGCCGAAAATATGCTGCAATCAAGAATCGACACCCGAATTGAGAAGAAAAAAAACTGCAACCAACACCACTATGATGACGCGATCTGGGAGACACGACGCGAGATGAAGATCGGCGACGACGGGAGACGAAGACTGAGACTGGATGTCGGACTGAAAAACAATGGACGCAGAAAATTCGAAAAATCCAGATGGTGGCTAAGAAGCGAGCGTCGATTACTGAGAGTCAATCACCCAAAAAATTCACGAATGAGTAAGTAAATTAGGGCTCTGATACCATGACAATGATTTGCAGAATAAATTTCTTGTCCCTCTTCTTCTCTTTTATAGAAATATTACAAGATATTTTAGGATACAATATATATGGAAACTAGCTATTATTTACATGGTAATTACGTAATTAGCTAGATATAAATAATGTTCTAATACGTAAGTTGAGTAAGAATATATTGGCCACATCATCAGAGCAGAAACCGAGGTCAACACTAATCATATATATAATAAAAAAGCAGGAATAACATGTCGAAGTTAGTATTTCTTTTAATTCTCTCGTCTTTGAAAGTTGTGCTTCATACTTGGTCACACATTTTACGAGTACTAGGATTGTAAAGGGTTTTACTTTTTAGCTGTTATTAAATAATTTCAAAAATGAGAGTAAGCAATAATA
The DNA here is from genome assembly GCA_019097785.1 of Fraxinus excelsior. Lineage (NCBI taxonomy): Eukaryota > Viridiplantae > Streptophyta > Magnoliopsida > Lamiales > Oleaceae > Fraxinus > Fraxinus excelsior. The sequence goes on along the minus strand of CM032639.1, from coordinate 27,027,524 downwards.
AATCCATAAAATAGCTGCTATGTACAGTTGTACACTATAAATACCTTAAGAAAATGGATTCCAATTCAAACCTCCCTCTTTCCATCGCATAAATGTGATATGTAGTCCTAGAGCCACTCGTACACTTGCAGGGCCGTTTTATAAATTCTGGACTTTCCTCGTCTTTCTCCGGATCTTTGTAGCCAAATAAATGCACAAACGGCAAGATGAATGAACTGCCGCCATATCAATGAGGGCCTTAAAAGAATCAGACGGCCCTTCAAACTTCCACCTGGACAGAAAGAACCCAATTGAGACGAGGCCATCCAAAAGTAGAAAAATTCTCCCTTCTGTTCCCAGGAAGAAAAATCAAATAGCAAATAAATAATGATATGCAAAAACAAGTGCGGAACTTGTAACATAAGCAGACAAAGAAAAAACAACAACAAACTTTTTTCTTTTCATTTTAAGGGGATCTAAGAATTTCACCCCTCCCATTGAAAGAAGGCTCGAACCGTGGTCATTCGCCTGGTAGGCTTCGCTCTTAACAATTGAGCGCCAACAGACTTGTTTAGTTTCTGTACAAATGCTAGAAAATGTGCAACAAAATAATGGCAAAGTCATCAGTTTATTGCTAACCTTAATGACTCGTTGTATGCACTGGGATTTTCAGCAAGATATTTCATGGTCTGGGCAACAGAATCAACATCTTTTAGCTCCCTAATATGCAACAGTGAACCCGAAGAAGGAGCAAAGTCTTGGATATTAGGTGCACCAATGACCACAGGGATAGAACCTAGAATTTTTGTAGTCCCTTCATCAAATAATAGCATCATAAAAAAAATCGCACATTTATTTTTGTCGTTTCCAACTTAATTGGATGTTTTGAATAAAAAATTTAAGCAAAATATTCTGATATTTCAACTTCTCTTGGGTACAAAAGTATTGGAAATCTCACGAACAAATACAGACATTATATGAACAGTATATTCTTGGTTCCATTTCTTTAAGAACTATGTTAGACAGTCTCAAAGTTTCTACATTTTCCACTGCAAATAAGTGCAAAGAAAGGATCGTCAAATGAGTCAATTTTATATCTCGGGTGGGGCTAAACAACATTACTCATTTTAAAACCAGATTTTAATTGTTTGTTTCTGTAAGAATATTGGCCTTCAATCTCCTCTATTCCGAGCTCAATTTCACCAAGAATCAACACTCAAAAAAATGACCCAAGACACCTTCAAACTCTCTCACTTTGGTTGCTACCAATAAGCCCACTTAGAACACAAAGGGGGAAGGTGTTTGTAGCCACCAAGGCCGAGCCACAAAGGCTAAAGAGCATGGAGAAGATCACAAGGCAAACTTCAAAGAACGGAAGCACAAAGCATGGCATCCGAGTTCTCTCTATTGCAAGACAAACACACTTCCCAAATGACCAAAGCAAAAAGAAGGAAATATATATGGTTCACTTAGGGCATAGTGATGGGCCGGCCCAACAAGAGAACATAGAGTGGGCCAAAACGAGCCATCCATTGAGTGAGAAATCGGGTCATGAGCAACTCTAATTAATTAGACTGCTTCCAATGACCCAAAATAGTTTTAAGGTCAGATCATAAATCTTAGATGTTGATATAATAATTATCCAACAACGGTTTTACATCATCGGCCGGATTTATTGAGTATCAAAACCCAACAAATCTCCACCTTGATTCCCAATAAATCTACAAGCAACCAAAACACAGTTTATACTTGCACAATCAAGGTAACCAATAAAATTGGTATTTCAGACCTTACCTCGTGTTTCAAACTCGAAACATATACCATACTTGCTTCATGTACTCAACAGAGCTAAGATAAAAAACACCCAAGTAGAAACACATAATCACAGAAATCAATCAAGAGCAAATAAACATGCGATGAAGATATCATATAGGATAACACAGATCTTTTAAAAAAATGTTTACTCAGAACAACATATTAACACGAAATCAATCAACAGGCCAACACATACGCAACAAATGCATAAATGACCTCACGAAGAAGATCTCACCACACTTATCCTATCCCATTCTGTGTTGTTCACTTATCAAGAAAACGCATCTCACCTCATCGCCCACCATGCTCACTAGACTAATTACTCAAAAACAAACTCATGTCTAACAGGTGAGTCTCTATAGATCATAAGTTCTCGGGGATAATCCTCTACACCACATCACTTCTCCAACCTAAATGGATAATGGGTTTCCACCTAACAGAAGTGATAGAAGTGCCTCTTTCGCACTCCACCTAACTGCTGGTCGACCAGCAAAGCTGCTAGTCGACATTCGACCAGCAGTGCTGGTCGGTGGTCAATCAGCCCCACGGCTGGTTGTGAGGCGTTTTCTGTAGTTTAATGATTTCCCATCAGCCGAGTGTCAAGTTTTTCGACCCGTTTCTCCAAAACGCCATATAAGGTCGATCAAATCCTTAATCCAAAATGTAGAAATTGGGCGAGATGCCGCGGGTGAGGAGGTGCTTCTTGAGATTCCAAAGAGTTATAGCTTATACAACTCCCCTTCTAAGTTAGAAAAGTCGCTTAAGAAGTATGAGCAGGTAGATAACTACATCTATAGAGCCCCTAAGCCCTATGAGACACTTCCCGGAACCGACCCCCGCGAGGTCGCCGTTTATAAAGACATCATGGACGGTGGTTTTCGCTTTCCCATTCATCCTTTCTTTGTCTCATTATTTAACGAGTTCCACCCTACTCCTAGCCAAATAAATCCCAATGCGTGGAGGAAATCGCTTTATTTTCTATACGTTTTCCTTAGCAAGAAAATTCCTCTTTCAATCGATCTCTTCAAGTGCGCTTTTGAGATGCACGAGTTAGCCCAATCCAATGCCTTTGTTTATCTCACCGCTCGGATCCCGTTGCAGTTCCCCAAGTTTAGGAATTCCAACAGCGGGTGGAAGTCCCGATTTTTCTTTATTTGCCCTCCTAAGGACCAATTTCCTTTTAACAACTATTGGAGGCGCCCTCTAATCCGTCATTTCAATGGTGAGGTCAAGATTACTCCCCTATCAAAACACAAATCGAAATGTTGATCAAAATTCCACCCCTCACGCCTGATCTGGTGTCAGTTCTGACAACGATGAACATGTTGCTAGTCGGGATCGGTAGTCCTACTGGTAGGTCTTTATACCCGGCTTGTATATATTATTTTTGATAATATCTCTTATTTTGTTTTCTACTCATTGAGCTTGATTAACTCGATTGTTTGTATACAGGTATGGATCTTGACTTGGACGAGGTGCTGAGGTCCCTGCCTGCACTAGGGAGTGATGAGGGGTTTGCCCCTATTGATATTGATGGTAGAATTTTTGCATGTCTCATTCTTTTTACACTTTTGACTTGTTACTTCGTAAGCTCGATAGTCTTTATTCTATTGATGTAGGTATGGACTTCAACTTAGGGGGGACCATGGACTCCTTGGCGAAGAGCGGTCACAGGAGTGACGATGACTCACTTCTCGTCCCGCTGAAGAGGAAGAAGGCCTGTGAAGGGGAAGCCCAGCAGTTTATGGTCGAGGAGGCTTCACTTTCGGACGACCTAGTGGAGGTGGTCCCGCCACCAGTGGATGTAAGGGATAGCCCATGTCGTGTTGTGCTCGAGCGTGAGGGCTCTCCTCTACCAGATTTCAGATTCACTCCTCGTGGCTATTCGGAGATGAGGGCAGTTAAGTCTTTGGTTGCACCATGGCATGTCGATTCAATTGCTTGTCGAAGTGCTGACGACATCGAAAGGGTTATGTCAATTCACACTTAGAGGGTATACATATATACACATTTTTTCTTTCTTTTATTTTATATCTGCTATTGTGTAACCTCTTGTCATTTTCAGACAGTGGCTCTTCAGGTTGGGCTTGCCGAATCCTGTCATTGTTTAGCATCGGAGTTGAAGGTCTTTGTAGAAGAGAAAGAGAAGGAAGCTCACCGTTACAAGAAGAAACTTTCTTCCTCTAGGAAGTCGATCGAGGACTTGGAGTCTCGTTCGATGGAGCAGGAGTCCGAGATAAATAACTTGCGCTCTACATTGGCTCGCACTCCTGACGAAGCAGTGGTGAAGTATAAGGCCTCTGCGGAGTATACTAAGGATGTAGAGACCTCGGTGGAGCTGTACAAGTCTTCTACTAACTTTGCTAAAGAGCTGAACTCTTATGGGGGGAGGGAAGGTGATGGCGGCTTCCATCAAATTGATCAAAGAGTGGATATCTACTGAGCATCCTTCCATGACCCCACAGGCTATGATAAGTTCTTGGCAAAGCACCAAGGCAAGGCAGGCGGAGCCCCCCAGTCCAATACATTTGGGCAAACATCATGAGGAGGGAGTGAGGAGAACTTTCGCTCGAGCTGACCCGATCTTTAGTTGTAGGCCTTTGGACATTCTTTATGATGTTTTTGTCAGTTAGCTGCTTTGCACTTTCTTCTGGTCCGAGATGTGGACACGCACATTAATTATTTTGCACACTCTTCTGGTCCGGGATGTGGACAGACGCTTTTGTTACATTTCAAGTTTGAGTACTTGCTAACTAAATATTATTTTGGTTTTGCCTCCATCATTTTTTTGTTAATTCTTGTGTGTTGAGCAATCTTGCATCGTCGAGGTCGGGGCTAGGTGATTTTGAGCCTTAATCATTTCGGGTTTTAAAAGCTCACCACCAGCCCCTAGCGATTTTGAGCTAGTCAGTTTTTGATTTTTTGTTCATTGCTATGCGTCGAGCTATCTTGTGTCGTCGAGGTCGGGGCTAGGTGATTTTGAGCCTTAACCATTTCGGGTTTTAAAAGCTCACCACCATCCCTAATGATTTTGAGCTATTCAGTTTTTGACTTTTTGCACACCGCTATGTGTCGAGCTGCCTTGCGTCATCGATGTCGGGGTTTGGTGATTTTGAGCCTTAACCATTTCAGGTTTTAAAAGCTCACCACCAGCCTCTAACGATTTTGAGCTAGTCATTTTTTGACTTTTTGCTCACCTCCATAAGTCGAGCTGTCCTGCGTCGTTAATGTCGGGGTTAGGTGATTTTGAGCCTTAACCATTTCAGGTTTTGGAAGCTCACCACCAGCCCTTAGCGATTTTGAGCTAGTCAGTTTTTGACTTTTTAGCTCACCGCTAACAGTCTTCGCTTCAAGTAGATATAAACCAACATCTCATAGCAAAATATGAATTGTCTAGATTTAGGGACTCAGTAGGTGCACCGGGACGTCCCAGCTAGGTTGGTCTTTCCGTAGCGCCCTCATCATCTGCTGCCATCTAGGCCTCACATTAAATAAATTTCAATCTGGTGTGCCTATTGCAGGCATTACATCACGAAAAATCCTAACTACAGTATTTACAATCGGTTACTGCATCAGAAATGAAAAAATAAAAATTTGGCTAACGATTATATTTACATTCAAACACTATGCTGCTACGTGCTTGCTCGACTACTGATAGTACTACTTTAGGTGCTCAGCATTCCATGGTCTGCCCAATGGTTTTCCCTTCAAGTCTTTCAGGCTGTAAGCTTCCTTTCGGCCCGAGATTCCGGATTACCTCGTATGGTCCTTCCCAATTCGGTCCAAGTTTGGTTGGAGGGTGGCCTGCCGCTGCTGCTTCTCTTAGTACGAGATCTCCTGCTTGAAAAACTCTCGATTTTACCCTGCAATTGAAGTACCCAGCGGCCCTCCACTTATAAGCTGTCATCCACATAGCTGATCTCTCCTTCACCCCATCTAATAGGTCGAGCTCTTCATTGGTGGTCGAGACATCAAGTTGATTGGATTTCATCCTGACAGACTCGTTCAAGACCTCTACTGGAACTACAACATCCATACCAAAAGATAGTTTGAAAGGGGTTTCCCCTGTGGACTCTCACGGGGTGGTGTGATATGCCCATAACACATTAGGTAGTTCGTCCGCCCAAAGCCCTTTTTCCCTCCAGTCTTATTCTGAGGTCCTATATGATCGTTCGGTTTGTGACTTCTGCCTAGTCACTAGATTAAGGGTGAGCCACCGAGGTGAGTCGGTGATTTATGTGGTAACTGGAACAAAAAGCTTTGAAGCTGTGGTTGTCAAACTGTCTGCTGTTGTCGGTGACAAGGACTCTTGGTATACCAAATCTACATATTATGCTCTTCTAGACGAAGCTTTGTACCTTTGATGTGGTGATGGTGGCCAAAGGCTACGCTTCGACCCACTTGGTAAAATAATCAATGGCCACTAGCAAAAACTTCTGTAACCCCTTCGTCATGGGCAAAGGTCCTAGAATGTCCATTTCCCACTGAAAGAAAGGACTCACCCCAAAAATGGCTGACTGCTGCTCGACGGGAAAATGAATTAAATTTCCATGACGCTGACATGCGTCACATTTCCTTACCAATTCCTTGGCATCCTCCTTCATCGTAGGCTAGTAGTACCCCAGCCGAAGAGCTTTGAAAGCAACTGTGGCTGCCCCCAGGTGATTGCTACAACTTCCCGAGTGTATCTCGAGTAGTAGTCATGAGCTTCTGTTGGACGTAAGCACTTCAAGTATGGCATGGTAAAGCCCCATTTGTATAGCTCCTCGTCGATCATTGTGAACGCCGTTGCTCATACTTTTAGCCTTCTAGCCTCAATTGCATCATTGGGCAACTTATTTTCCGTCAGGTAGCCTACCAATGGGTCTACCCAGCTCTTTTTAGGCTCCGGACTTGCAACGCCTTCTATGAGTAAAATGCTCGGTTGTGGTAGGACTTGTACATTAGCAGTGCTAGGCAGATTCTTAGAATTAGTTGATGCCAGCCTAGACAGTACGTCCGCTCGTTCATTGTCTTTGCGAGGGACCTTGGTTATCTTGAAGCTCGTAAACCCCCTTTGCAAGTCCCGAACCTTCATCAAATAGGATGCCATCTTTCTGTCCCATGCCTCAAATTCTCCTGTCACCTGTCCGACTATCAACTGGGAGTCATTGCAAATTTCTAGTGATGTTATACCAAATCTGACTCCCAAGTTCAAGCCCGCGATGACTGCTTCATATTCTGCGTCATTATTTGTCGCAGGGAACTCAAAACGCATCGAATATGCCAACTCCTCGCGTTCTGGTCCTATCATAATGATGCTTGCTCCGGACCCCTCACTATGCGAGGACCCGTCTACAAAAATTTTCCAAACTGTTTCCGCTTGCCGTGGGTGGTCAGTTGGAATTGTCAGCTCTGCAATAAAATCTGCCAACACTTGCGTCTTGATGGTTGTTCTTGGCCTAAAATCGACGTTAAACTCGCTCAGCTTGATCGTCCACTTCAACATCCTTCCCGATATCTCAGGTCGGTGCAAGATTTGCTTAACAGGTTGATCGGTCATGACCTATATGGTATGGGACTGGAAGTATGACCTTAACTTTCTGACCACTACAATCAACGCGAATACCAACTGCTCCGCCAGGGTGTATCGAGTTTCCACGCCCCTCAATACCTGGCGACATAGTAGACTGGCTTCTGCATCTTCGGGAACCCTTTCACCAACACTGCACTGATCGCATATTTTGACACTGCTAAGTATAGGCTCAACACATCCCCGGGCATAGGCTAATCAAGATAGGTGGCTGCTGTAATGATTGCTTCAAAGATTCTAGCGACTCCTCACACTCATTGGTCCATTCGAAATTGGTAGAGCCCCCAGTCGCCTTGAAGAAGTGATAACACTTATCTGCCGCCCGGCACCCATGACATCTCGCTCAATTTCTACGTTTTGACTTAAAGATTTAATAAACCTAACATGATGCTTTGGGGGAACCAATTCAAAATCTTGTAGTCCATCCTAGTATGTTGAAATGATTGACTTGGTGGGAATTTGTTCTATTACACGAGATGAATCGTCAACGGAGATAGACTCTCAATCGACCACAGGCTGGCCAACAAGTCGACCAGCCTCGCTGCTGGTCAACATCAGTTGACCAGCTTTGCTGCTGGTAGATCGTCGACCAACCTTTTCTGGTCGACTTCACCCGTCGACCAGCAAGGCTGGTCGGCTCCAACCTATGGTCGGCCAACCCCTTCCCCCCAAAACTGAAAATGGGTTGGTGTTAAAGTTTGAAGGGGAATTTGACCGAAAATATGAGTTAGAAAAGTTGTTAAGAAGAAATGGTCATAACGTTTGGCACCATTGTCAGATTTTCTATTATAATATGTTTTCGAGAACTTCTCTCAGCGTTCTATACCATGAAAACCTGGGTTTATCTTGGTTGAAGTCATTTTCAATCTCAAATTCGCACTATAAGGCATGTTGCTGGGTGACCAAGGTTTTAGCGTTATTTTTTATTTTTTTTTATTTTAATTGTTTTGATTTAGTGGATATCTACTCTGGGCCTTTTGCTTGAATTAGGTTTTCCAAAGACCATCTAAAAGACCTTTTATAAATGAATATCATTTTTGATACATGAATTGATTAGCCGATGTAGGGGAACTGCCTCTTATCGATGGACATCGACAAGAGGCAGAGGGGCTAGTGACATAATATGGCATTGGTAATTGACCATGTGGACAAATGAGGTCAATACTCTCAGAAATACATTACACGTCTACCGTCACGAAACCACCACCTCGGCGACGCAGTCGACCTGCATGAAGCCCTCTACCTACACCCAGTCCGCCTACGACATAAGGCTGTGTACCTCCACTAGGCCATGGACCCCATGGATTCGTCAACCCCCTAAGACCGCCTACCAGCACAAGGCCATGCTACGAGCCCCGTACTTATCGCACGGAATCGTAGACCCCCATGTCTACCGCGTGAGGTCAATACCTCGCTTAACCGTACATATGACGATGTGCCAAAACAAAAACCGCCCAATAGAAAACGTGGGAAAAACCAACCACTCTAGGAGTGGAAGCCGTTCCAACCCGAACGTAGGGGAAGTGAGAGGGCTTACGTGGGACACGTGGCACCAGCAACCGCTAGACACACGCGTGGCCACGGGTACCTATAAATACCCCCAAGATGGGAAACGTTTTGTTTCTTGAAACCTTGAACTTTGGAACTTACATTATACCATCTTCCCCTTCTCTCTAAACCGTTAGCTAATTCTCACGCCGAAAGTACAACGGGGGAGAAAGTCCCGACCTCTTTTTGCAAGTAACAACCATCGATCGGAGCAGTCGGACCACCGCACCTGGCAAGTCAGACACGGAAAACAGATTCACAAACATTTCAATTTGATAAAGAAAATAGAGAACATTCCATTTGTATATTAATTTTTATCTATATTTTAATGTTAAGAAACACATTAAGATTGGTTGTCGAATGTTGTATATATATATATCATTACATTATTTATGTATGTTCAATTTTTTCAAATTTGTCACATTGCAAAACAGTTACACACCAATTAATTTTGTCCTAAACTTTTATTTTAGGGCAACAATTGGAGTAGTTCATAAGTAGTTAATACTTTTTGTTGACCCCAAATAATGAGCCCAACAGATATCGGGTTCACTCTTGCCACGTCAAGTACGAATCCGACACGTTTCTACTGGAACAGGAACGATAGTCGTATTTAGAAGGACGTGGGAGGCAGTTTCTGGAAAGAGACGGTGACATTTGAACTTTGGTAGTTTTGTTTCGACTGAAATCTCACTATCAACAAGTGCCCAATAAATTCCCTAAAATGAACCTCTCTTTTATATTATGGAATATGTGGAATGATAGATATAGAAAGATGGTGTTTTTGTTGGAATCTTGATCATTGTTATTTTGTGTCTGTAAAGCATGTAACTAACAATCTATTTAGATCTTGCTAAAACCTCTACATTTCTATAAGGATCATGATGTATCTATTTGATTATATGATTACAAAGATGTCAGCCCCTTTTTCATATTTAGAGAAGCTATTTACACTGTCTTGGTCGACGTGGTGACCATTGGATCAAAGATCACGTGGTTTGATCTCCCGAATTGAAAACTCATATCAATGTCCACTCTTACAATTAGTACTTGACATAAGGTTAGCCGTTCTACTTAGCAGGCTGACACTGGCACACTGACATACTCTATTGCAGATGTCACATCAATCACTTTATAACAAGTATTAAAATGACATGAAAATCTTTGAAATTAAACATATAATAAAAACTTAAACTACATCATCAATCCCAACATAAAAGTATTTCGCCACATATAATATTGAATTTAAACACGTAAAAGTGGAAAGACATTACCAAAATTTGACGAAAGGTGAAAATTTCTGACTAAAATTGAAGATGCCCCTTTCCTTATTTTCTGTGCGTGAATATATATATATATATATATATATATATATATATATATATATAGCTTAATCAAATTAACCACTTCCAGCAGTTTTCCTCTCCTTTCTTGCTTTTTTGACTTTTCCAACTTCATTTTTCTTTATTTCTTTGTATTTTTCCTTTGATTTCCTCTCTTCAGACGCCGCAGCTTCTCTCTGTTTTTTTTTTCCTTCTGGTTCCTCGTTGGCTGCGGCTCTTTCTCTCTCGTGTGCCTCTCACCCTTCTTTTTTCTCTCTGTGTATGTGGTATATATAGATCTCATTCCGAGCAACCCATGTCTAGACCAATTTGAGGTCCAATAAAATTCCAATACCAAATTAAGTTCATTCTTCATGCAATGCAGTTTAATTCTTTAAAATAATTTTATTTATACAGTCAATGCCAATTTAGTTCTCGTACTTTAGATTTCGCTATTTCCCGCAATTTTGCATTTCTTTCTTCAATTTTTCAATAAACATAAAGTTTTACATGCAAAATACAATTTAACATAAATTAAGTAAAATCTTATTCAAAACACAATAAAATATCATAAATTAGAGTCTCGAATAAGTATAAAAACTACACTTATCACACCCCAAAACTTGACTTTTTATTTGTCCTCAAACAAAACTAAAACCTAACACACAAACATGCAATGTTAATTACCTAATTGGTGACCAATCAATCAAGTAAGGCAAAAATATTTAGCTAGCTAACCTGCCTTTTTATCTCATGATTGAAATCATAGTATTAAATCTAATCACAACTTCAAAATCACAATACATAAATTAAAAAATATTTTTTCAATGTAAAATTGAAGTGTGTGTGAAGAATTAAGCATTATATTATGAATTTATAAGTTGTTTCAATTTTCAACACTCAGTGGTCAAATATATTCTTTCATCACTCGTAAGATTCACACATCCTCAAATTTATTATTTTCTCTCTTTTCAAGTGTGTGAATTGAGGTTGAATTTTATAATCTTATCACCTCTAGGTTAGGTGAATCTCACTAATTGCTAGTCAATATATCAATAAACAAGGATTCTCCATAGTTTGATTGCTTCGATATCTAGGACTTAACTAAGCTAATAATCACTTATCAAAAGTCAAAATTTCACAAATAAGTGTTTGAGACATAATCAAGGCATTTGGCGCGTCTTCTGTTTCATACACCCGCTTTTTTGATTTTCTATAATTGCTTTTTCTTTTACTTTTTTTTTCTTTATTTGAAACATTCTCATCCTTAAGCTTTCTAAATGACCCGTGTAACAAGCTTTTGGTAGATGACTCCCAAGTCAGATGATCATAGACACCAAGTTTTAAAGATACTTACATGCTTAATTACTCGAGTTATAAAGGGTATGAAGAGAAATTTTCAAATAAAAATTATTTTTTTGCTTTCATTAAACACCAATTCAAGAAAAATGACATAACTTGGGATTTTCACCTAATTTCATCATATTGACCTTAGACAATTCACACAAGATTTTTTTTTTCACACATGGAATCTGAGTTTATCTCAATATCTTCCAACAACGGTGAAATCCTCAAACTATTTTAAATTTGGTCCAAGGATATAAAATTTTGTGGTTTTGGATTTAGCATCTATGGTCCACTATTTCAATCTATCCAATTATGAATTCAACTCATTCATGCACGATGCTTAACGTAATTCATGTGCTCAATATATATCAAACTTCACATGAATAAGCAGAAATTAATCTAAGCATGCAACTTATTCACAATTCATAGATCAATTTATGATTCAATATATTCATCATTGCCAACCAAACGAACTAACTCATACAAGTACAAAAAAGAAAATATTTTTGAAATTTTCAATTTAAAAAAAAAAATCAAAAACACACAAAAACACATTAAAAAAATGAAAGTTCATGTTTGCCACCCTCAAACTTAAACTAGACATTGTCATCAATGTCTTAAATCTTAAATTTGCGTATAAAAGGGTAAGGAAGAAAGTGAAGAAGAAACTCCCCTGATATGGCGTGTAATTCAACGGCTAGCTTTACTATTACTCATGTTGGCTCCTTGATCAATATTGGTTTAAATATTTTGCGACATCATGTTCCTGAAAAACCAAATAAAGCATTAAGATCAAATAATTGGAACTAGTGTTACTTATCTCTAACATCTAATAAACCAACATAACGAAGATCTAAGGGAAAACATGGCATTGATGATGATTCCTAAGTAAATTTAAAATAAACTAAATTATCCTAAAACGCAAAAACATAATAAATAAAAAGGAAAAACGCTTGGGTTACCTTCCAAGAAACGCTTCTTTAACATCATTAGCTTGACTTAACCAAATTGTCTACGTTAGATCTTCAGATGGCACGTCTCTCATGTTTCTAAACTTTATCCTTAACTTTGTATTCTTCTTCACTATAACATGGCAAATAGAGTTGGACTGCTTTAACTCCGGTATAGCCTTCAAAACCTCTTTTGGTTTGACATTGTTTGGAGGTTTCCAAGGCTTTTTCACATAGTTTTCATTTTTGTCAGGTGGATAGGCTTCATGAGCCAATAAGAAGTCAACTACTTCACTGGTTTATAAGTATTTACCAGTACGAGATGTATTCCTTGCTGAATAACTGGTAGTCATGTTCTGTACTAGAGGGTCATAGAATAAATCTTTTTTTCTCTATTACATACAATTGCTTCAATTGATTGGATCATATCTCAAGAGTCAACCTTTTTGGAGGTTTCTTCGCTTGATAGATGTTGAAATTTACATTCTCATCATTAACCCGCAGTGTCAACATTCCTTCGTGTACGTCAATCAATGCTCCTCCAGTAGCCAGGAAAGGTCTGCCTAAAATGATTGGAATATCCCGGTCTTCTTCCATATCTAATACGATAAAATATGCGGGATAAATGAACTTGTCCACTTTCACCAAGACATCTTCAATAATCCTCGTTGGATGCTTTATGGAGCGGTCAATTAGTTGCAATGATATTATGGTTGGTTTAGCCTCTCCAATTCCTAGTTTCCTGTACAAAGACAATGATATTAAATTTATACTTGCACCAAGATCACATAAAGCATGTTCAAAATGTCTATCTCATATGGTACAAGATATAGTAAAATTCCCCAGATCATTGAGCTTAGGGAGCAATTTATTCTGTAGACGTACACTGCATTCCTCAGTTAGCATTACGGTCTCATAGTCCTTCAACTTTCTCTTGTTAGCGAGAACTTCTTTCATAAATTTTGCGTAGCTGTGCATTTGTGCTAGAGCATCCACGAATGGAATGTTGTTTGTAGCTTTTTAAACACTTCAATGAACTTGGAGAATTGTTTGTCCAGTTTATGTTTATGCAGTCGCTGATGAAATTGAGTTGATGGTATATATTCTTTTATAGGAATGACCGCCTTAGCCTGTGGTGTATCTAAATTCTTTCTCAGATTTTTCTCAATTGACTTTTCAGATCCTTCCACTTGCTCCTCATCTGAAGAAGGCACTTTATTTGTCTATATTATTGGTCTTTTTACTGTAATTTCAAGCAGTTGTATCTCACTTTTTGTTGTAATTACTTGCACCTGTTCTCTTGGATTAATTTCTGTGTTGCTCGGTAGGGCTCCTTGTAGTCTTTCTGAGATAGTACGAGTCAACTAACCTATTTGAGTTTTCAACCCGGCTGCTGAATGATTTTACAAAATTGTTTTAGTCTTTGCCATGTACTTGTTGATCTTCTGTATAAATTTACTAAAGATATCTTCTAGAGACGATTTTTTCTCTTGTTATAGAAAACCAAAGAGAGGCTGTTGCTGATTATTTTGATTGTTGCTCCAGGAGAAGTAAGGATGATTACGCCAACTTGGGTTGTATGTATTGCTAAATGCATTGTTGTGTTGGAGTTGATAATTTTGTGCATAGTTTAACTTCCGCTATCTCTCGAGATGACATATGGCACTCCCCACTATTGTGAGCTCCACCACATATACCACAAATCAAATATTTTGTTTGCACTACTTTTGCTGAACCTCTTGTAGTCAAGTGATCTATCACCTTCTTCTTCAAAGCTGTCATCTGTGTTGATAATGCCGAGAAAGCATTCACCTTATGTAGACTTGTGTGCTTCTTATGTGTGGATCTTTCAGAAGGCCATAAGGCATTGTTGGTTGTCATCGTCTCATATAATTCATCAACTTCATTATGTGACTTTAATGTGATCGATCCATTTGAGGCTGCATCCACCGATATACGACATGCTAGGTTTAAACCAGTGTAGAAGTACTGAACTTGCAGATTTTTCTTAATATCGTGATTAAGACACTTCTTGATCAAGTCTTTAAACCTTTCACATGCTTCGTGGAAACTCTCTAGTTCATCTTGCTAAAAAATGGATAACTTCTGTCTTATTTTAGTTACTTTTGACAGTGGAAAGTATTTTGTGATGAATTTTTGTACGAGATCATTCTAGGTCATAATGCTTCTAGTGGGTAGGGCATCTAACCATTCTCTTGCTCCATCTCTGAGTGTATGTTGGAAGAATCTCAACTTGATTGCTTTATCGGATACTGCATGAAAATTGTTATTTTGGTAGATGTCCAAAAAGATTGAGATGTGATTGTGTGGATTCTCATGAGGTTTCCAATAAAATGATACTCAATTCTAGAATAATAAAATGATTATGTCCTTAGTTGAAAGTTTGGTTGCCCAAATGGAGGATAAATAATGCTTGATTGATTTGGTGCAACAAGTGGTGTGATGAATTGTCCGAGTGGCAAATCATCTTCATCAATCTCGACTGGTTGTTCTGCCTGTGCTGGTTGCACTTCTCTATTTTGTTCTGTCATGATGTTCTCTCGTTGTTGCTTAATTCAATAGTTAAAAGTACGTTCGATTTCGGGGTCAAATGGTACTAAACTACATACTCTTAAACTTCTCATACAAGAACACTAGCAACGAAAATGATATAAAAAACACAAAATAAAAAAAAAATCTAAATCAAAACTAGAATTAATAAAAAATTTAAAGCAAATAAACTAGTCCCCAACAGCGGCGTCAAAAGCTTGTTCGTGATATTTTGCAAGTGTATGGATCGTGACAATAATAAAGTGGATTTATTAAGTCTGAATATCGTCTTACAGATACTATTATCTGCTATGAAATTTTAAACTAACCTAATTTCAATTTAAATTAAAATGGTAACTAATAATCAAATCAAGTTTTGTTTTCTATGCGAGATTCTAATAAATAAAATAATGAACTATTTAATAAAATAACGAACTCAAATTAAGAATGTAGATAAGATTATGTGATAAGGTAGTTAAGATTTCCAATTTCACTTAGGTTATTTATTATATATTTAATTCCAATTTATTCAACCATTTTTCGTACATGTCAACGATCGAATTAACCTATTATATTTAGTGATCTCTCTCAAACAACACTAATTTTATTCATATGTCCGAACTTACTATATCTCTATGTAAATTCACATACATAAAAATGCATTCATCTATAGGAAACAAAGATTGCATAGCTTATAATTATCTCTCGATCTCTTATAATGTCTATGTCAATTATTGCACGAGATAGAATTATACATCACGTCTCGGTCTCAGTATTATCCCAAAATCAATTAATTGTTGTGCAGACAATTAAAACATTAAACACGCAATAATTAATTAACAAGTATTAAAATAGCATGAAAATCTTGAAATTAAACATATAATAAAAATCTAAGTTACATCATCTATTCTAACATAAAAGTATTTAGCCATGCATAATATTAAATTTAAACACGCAAAAGTGGAAAGATATAACCAAACTTTGACGAAACTTGAAAATTTATGACTAAAATTGAAGTTGCCCCTTTCCTTATTTTCTGTGCGTGAATACATACATAAGTCAAATTAACCACTTCCAGCAGTTTTCCTCTTCTATCTTGCTTTTTTTTTTCCCCTTTTGGTTCCCCGTTGGCTGCAGCTCTTTCTCTCTCGTGTGCCTCTCCCCCCCTTTTTTCTCTGCGTGTATGTAGTATATATATCTTCTCATTCTGAGCAACCCATGTCTAGACCAATTTGAGACCCAATAAAATTCCAATACCAAATTAAATTCATTCTTCTTTCCAAACCCAAAAGCTTTCATGCATAGCAATTTCATCTTTTAAAATAATTTTATTTGTACAGTTCACGCCAATTTAGTTCTCATACTTTAGATTTCATCATTTTCCGCTGTTTGCATTCTTATCTTCAATTGTCAATAAACATAAAGTTTTACCTGCAAAATACAATTGAACATAAATTAAGTATTTTATTCAAAACACAATAAAATATCATAATTTCGAGCCTCGAATAAGTATAAAAACTACACTTATCAAGGACCTCGGATGATATCTTTCTTCTCTTATTTTGACTTTGTTGACCCTTCCTTCGACCTCCTAACTAGTTCCCTGCCCATGTGGTTTTGCTATCGACGTGGTTGTCCACGTAATTTAGATGCTCATGTGGTTGTCTATGTGGCGATCTGAGCTGGAACTTCGAATATGGGGGAATAACAATTTACACGATGTCCAATTGAAGACCTAACTCGTTGCTTTATTTTGACTCCAACATCTCCAATTAACTCAACACCAAAAGACCAAATTACACAAAATGCCACTTAAAAAAGAACCTCTTGATACTTACCTTCAAAGCCAAGAAGCCTCATCAAATCTGAAAATTTGATGCAAAACCTTTTAAAATACCATTATCACTTGCCAATCAAGATTTACAGCCTAAAATGGTGTCAATCCTATGTATCTACGAATCATTTGCATCTTGTCCGGTACATCTATAATATATTAAATATTGAGAATCATTTTTTGGACGATTATAGTCTTACAATTCAATTATTTTAATAATACATTACTTTTCGTTTTTCTTTCAATATGTATTTAATTTTTTTGACGATTATAACCTTACTACAATTCAATTATTTCAATAATACCTTAATTTTCGTTTTTCAATATGTATTACTATAATTAATTCTCAATTAATTAACATTAACATTCACATTCATTTAATTAATATTAATTAGAATTTCAAATTCACATTCACGTCCATGTTATTAATCCCAATGTTTTAAAAATCGATAGACATCGACATGAAAAAGAGAAATGGTCCATGGTTAAAAGTTTGAACCGACTGGACTGTGATTTTTTAAAAAATAAAAAATATACATTTAAGAATTTTTAAAAATATACATATACATAGGTTGAACCGGTTAAATCGGGAATGAGGTCACGGGTTTCTAAAAACCGATAGGTTTATGGATTTTGGGACGGATTTTTAATTAAATCTATAATATATTAAATATCACATCAAGTTAGAATCATTTTTGAACGATTATAGTCCTACTATAATTCAATAATTTTAATGATACTTTACTTTTCATTTTTCAACATGTATTTAATTTACAAACTGTAATAAGTGCTTTATTAATTCTAAATTAATTAATATTAATTAGAATTTTATATTCGCATTTACGTCCATGTTATTAATTCCAATGTTTTAAAAACAAACCTAGTCATCGACCCGAAAAAGAGAAATGGCCAAAAGGTTGAACCGGGATCGGACGATGGTTTTTAAAAAATTAAAAAATATACATTTACAAAAAAATTAAAAATATACATTTAAAAATTTTACATTTACATATGTTGAATTGGTTAAACCGGGAACATGTAACTGGTTTCCAAAAACGGATCGGTTTAATGGGATTTTGGAACTAGTTTTTAATTAAAGGTTTTATAAACCTAACCGGACCGATTTTGATCCCAATTCCCAATTTTCCTGATTGAACTGATCAGACCAATTTGATTTTTAAAACACCGATTAGTTCTTAATTAATTAACATTAACATTAACATTCATTTTTAAAACACCGATTAGTATTCACATCCAAGTATGCTTAATTAGCATCCAGTTTCACTTAATTGAAAATCAAATTATGTTCATTTAATATAAATGATTTAATATTCATTGTCACATATATATATTCTTTGGTGTTAATTTTAAATTAACTAATATTCACGTTAATTCATGTATCGTATTTTTTATTCATCTTCATTTATGCATTTAGTTGTAATTCTAATACTCACATTTAAATATGCATTTCACTATTTATGTGTATATATAATAATTAACATTTATTTTCAAGGGCTTTTATTTCTCTCATATTTAGATCAAAAGGTAAATGGAGGATCAAATATTATTTTCACACTACTTATAAGACATTTCAAAATAACGTGCAACACACATTCAACTCTGACTAGTCTACTTTTAGGTAAGCACTCCTTGTTTTTACATAGAAATGTATCATCTACATCACAATAACAAGCTTCTAATCAAACAAACAAATTCATGATATATGCAAAATTCTGTCCAATGGCATCCTCTCTGACCACCTGGATCTCACACAAGAAATTAAAAGCTTGCCATTGTAATTATATCATGTCGAAGGATAAACAAAGTGCTCAAAGTTTTCAGATACGCGCTCAAGAAGTCATGTTTCTCCTCCATCAATAACGGAATAATCTGTCGTAGGACAATTCCAAGATGGCACTATCTGAAAGAGTACATGCAGGGATCAAGATGATATCTTCGCAATGCTTAATAATCTTGGAAACATATAACAGTTTCTGAAAGAAAATAGATTCTAAACGTTACTTGATCATGGTTTGAATTATTCGCTAAAGCTGTCTTCAACCTTTTGGCCCGAGATTCTTTATTTGAGTTATTTTGACAGTCTCCATCGACAAAATTCTGACCCGTAAACTCTGCAAAATCCCAAAAAATTCAATAATTTATAATATAACGTATATAAATGAATAATCGCACAAGATTGAACCCTTCAGAGTCTATGGAAGTATGGTATCCAAAAGGAGAATTTTTAATCCTTCAGAGCAAGTAAACATCATTAAGGGAAATTTCCTAAATCATTCTTTGTCCACACCACATTATCTTGATTTCAACGATGTTACTTGTGGTGGTAAACCAAAACCCAAGCAAGTGCATTCATAAGCCTTTAAGCGTTGCTTAGCAAATTATTGGAGCACATTTCCTCTTTCTAATTTCCTGTAAGTTCTATTCGGGAAGGAAAAATCAAAGTGGGAAAGTCGAGTTTGCAAGACCTAAAATAAACAAATATAAAATCATTGTGCATCTTCACTGAATAAACAAAATCTAGAATTTATGCAGTGGGGTTCAGTAAAACGTGTAAAGCAGTCATTCTTGACCTATGGCGATTCAGTATTTCAACTATGAAATGGCTATTCTTACTGAGTTGTCATCTGTTCAAAATTCACCCTTACCTCATTTTCATGAGTACTTTAATTTTAGTCTATCAAGAGATTCAGGCAAAAGAAAAGGCAAAGGTTTAGATCAACCCTAAAAATTGGCCGACGCTAGCATAATATTACTTTCATCAAGAAAAGTAACAGGAGCATGCAAACAACTTCTTAAAGCAGCACCATCAAAATCAACTAATCCAGTATAATAAGATGGATGTACTATGTTATCCATATAGATACATGATTATGTATACTAATTCATACCTAAAGATATAATGACAGTCTGGAAAACAATACTTAAGGAATGTGACAATCTTTTCAAAGAATTCATGCTGAAAAATAGCAAATTTGTATCAAGATCTACGTAGGACGGGAAAGCCAAGAAGGAAGGGAGCAAATAATAGAAGTGGTACTGGAGTATGCATCTGCAGATAATCCATGAGAATTGATGTGTGTGATAGGAGAACAGTACTTTTGCAGGTTCGCTACGTCCAATAAGCAAATAAAACAGGAGCTCTTTTTTTATATAAATCTGAGTTTCCACCATCTCTTCATCCACACTTTCTCTGAAGGAATTACAGAAATGTCTTCACATTCCCAATATCACAGGACAAAGAAAAAAAAAAGGAAGATAAATCACATCAATTATGAAGTAAACTCAGCACACAATGGAATTTTAAACACAGTCCCCTTCCCAAAAATTAGGTATAATAAGAACAAGGAACAAGTCAAGCACGAGGTTGAGTTCAAATCGCACATCATGAAGTCAGATATATCACCAGTGTATAGGTTACTAGCTTGAAGTTGGTGTGGACAAGTTTTCAATCCCTGACATCCGATCCCTTCCACAGCTACGTGTTTCTCTGTACTACAAAGTACCAGACATTCTTGCCAAGCAGCTGATGCAGGGAGACACGTACGTCCAAACCGTGGACTCTTAAGAGCATCATGAGTATCAGCTGAAGTATGCAAGAAAGGCTGACCCCTTCCATAATTGATCTTTTGACAACAGCCATCCTGTAAAATAGTTGACTGATAAAGAACATGACATGAAACAATTTCTGTTTTTGAAGAATATGCAGTTAGACGTGCATTTAAGAAAGAGAATACAACAAATATAGAACAAATAATGCGGAATCAAATGAGTTCCTCAACCTGATGAGAAGAAATGTGGACATCAGCATGCCGTTTTTGAGATAGATGTTTCTCACTCTTGTTCTGCTCAAAGCATGCAAGCAAACCCATTGATTGTTGTAACTGTTTAACAAATGACACTTCCAAATGATCAAGATACAAATTGTGCTTCTCATTTGTCCATGTTGTAGGGTTATCCTGGAAAAAGAATGGAAGCTGAGAAAATTTTCTTCCCTAATATGTAGACTTCATAGAAAAAGGAAAAATTAGTTTGTAAAAAATACTGCATATATAGAGAAGTTCAGGCATATATTTTTTTTAACATTACTATATAATGTGAAGGTCAGGTCTTCCCCAATATAGAAGTAATGAGGTCAATGGATGCTTTTTAACTCATTTAAGAGCTTAGCTACAACAGGACCACTTCTCCAAACCATTTTGAATGCGTTCCTGAAAATTTACTCATGGCACGGGGTATTAAAATTCACCATATCAGTGAGAACAAATCTGTGTTTTCCTTCCTTCGGAGAAAAAAAGGCTAAGTATCAATATCATTTAGGGGAGCCTCCTCAGTAAATCCCGAATTCCTCAACAGGTCACCTGGTTTTTGGTCTTCAAGTGCAAAGCTAAAGGAAACAGGACATTTAATACTTACATAATGTAACAACATACTGTTAGCTCATGCCAGATTTAAGCGTGATCATGATCAAAACAGAGCGCCACGGGGCAAAACCATACAGCAATAAAAACCTTGAGAAAATCCTCATTATCATTGATATTTTCTGAGAAATAACAACTAAACTTTCCTAAAACATGACCAAATTTCACAACTGGTCAAAATTGAAGTGGAATGCCTTTGCGTTTTCGTCTCAGCAATTAACAGCAGCGCAACACTAGAGCCGTACAAATGCCCATACAGGGTGGGCATAACCCTAAATGCAAAGAAAGACAAAAAGTAACTGGCAACCACTCCTCACAGTCCAAAATCCGAAAGTATTTGACTTCATTAAAACCATATCCGGAAAAAAGGAATGATGATCTGGATTCTTTTTGTACCATCGGAATACGCTTTAATCTTCCTTCAAGCCACAATCAAACAAAGTAATAAATGAACACTACTCTATACATTAACATCTCAAAGACTTAAAGTAAAAATTGACTCTTAGTTGTTTTTCCTTCTTTTAAGTTTTAAGGCTACATTAAATCCACATCCACTCCGTCCTCCTCTATCAAGAAGCACATACACGCCTGCTAGAACACACACAGATGCTAAGAAAGCATCAAAGTTCAGAGTTTTTTTTTTTCTCAAATCCAATTAAACTACATCGACCTATAAACGCAAGTCAATTATCCCGCACAGGATCTTAACCTCTTAAGGTCTCAACCCAATTTATTTTTTTATATGTCACTGCATTAAACCAACCACCACACAAAAAATAAAACTAAAAACAGGAGAAGATAAAAATACAAATACAAATACATGTACATGTGTGCATACGGTAAGAAGCGGAGAGATACTAAAATAAAAAGGAATCACACATTACCGGTGATTGATGTACAATATCTTCGGAATTTTCAGCAGTCAAAGAAGATGCGTCCGTGTTCAACCGAGTCAAATCATTTGCGAGAAACTCTGTCATTGCAGAAGTCGCCGCCGGCCGAAAATTTTCTACTATTCACTGGCTTACAGAATGCGTATAAAACTTCTCAAAAAATCTCAAAATTAGCTGAAGAAATACAAAAAATGGAAAAGATCTTGCAAACACAAGGAGAGGAACAGGGGAGTATAGGTAGGGGGCCAGCAAAGGATCCACATGGAAACACTTTTCACACGTGTTTGATGTGCCACGTCAGAATGTCTGATAATATCTTGGCCCAACGTCAGCCAGATATTTTTAGGCTGATAAGGACTGGGTTGGGCCCCCATTTGGCCTTTTTGCCTATTCTATTTGAAAAAAGATAGTGTGATCCCCAACCCAAAAACAGGGGCGCCACTTGGCGCCTCCCTATTGGAGGGTGGGCTGTCCCGGATCAACCCAAAAACAGGGGCGCCCCTGTTTTTGGGTTGGGTCCCCAACCCTGTCACAGTAGCCTCTCTCTTAAATTATTATCGTCAATAACTTCATAGGTTTCGAATAAAGAATATATAAAATATATTTTGCCCCTATTTCATGGAATATGTGGTTGAAAATGAGTTTGAAAAAAAAAAAAGCGTTTTAAGAAGTGGAGCCAAACAAGGGCTTTAATTGAAGTGAACGTGACCACTGCACTTGCGTCTTTCTTTTCTTTTTTTGATAGAAAATTTGTAAATTTGAATACAGTTCCGTAGGTAAATTCATCAAGTATTGTATCTCGTTCGAATTTTGGAAAATACCCTCATCTATATATAAAATAAACCTAATGGAAGTGTTTGGTTCAGTAAATTGACATTGTATCGATTGAATTCTTACACGTTGTTTGGAAATTATTCGTTTTTTTATTGTACATGTAGATTATGATTAAATGGTCCAAATATTTATGAAGTTGTTCTCTATAGGTGTAGGAAGCAGCTTAGATTGATATTTTCAAACAAGTTGGTACAATTATGTTGCCCTAAACCTATTTCTATTTGTTGAATATTAGTGTCATTACTGGCTGTTTCTATTATAACTGAAGTAACATAAAAAACAAAAAGAAACAGAGATATTTTAGTATCATTAATAATCCTTGAAATTAAAGTAAGGTTGCTTTTTCTTCTGTCATTCAAGGCTGGCCATCTGGTTATTTATTGTATGATCCGCTAGCTTTTGTGACCAACTCAGTTCTTAATAGGTAGAGAATAAAAGGTAAAATTGCAGCGGAGGTTTTCAACATTTGCGAATAATTGCCTAGAATAAAAATGTGACAACTCGAAAAGTATCATTTAGTTGAAGTAACACCGTAACAAAGTCAATGTGAAAGTGAGGTGAAGAAGTAGAAAATAATAACTTTGGCACAAAATTGAGAACATGTGGACTATTTGACTTAGGTGTTGGGAAATCAAACGAATCGAGGTAATATATATGACAAAATGTGAAGTATATGATCGCAAAAAAAAATATATAAAATAAAAAATAAAACAAAGAATTAATTGGTAGATGAGTTAAATATTTTATTCAATTGACTAACATGGAGAAAATAAATACAATAATTATGCATACACAATTATTCTATATTTCAATAATAAAAAACGTGCGCCACTCGGAGCATAGCTCAGTGGTGCAAAAGACAGGAGTGAGATAATCTCAGTTGAAGTGACAGTCGTAGTATGAGGGTTCGATTCTTACCTCCAACAAGGTTTGGAATTTGTCTTTTTGTGGGCACCAGTATGACAGCTCTTGTATCCTGACCTGCTGAGGCACATCCTACGATTTACCTCCTCCACGATATTCTAAGGACGGGGCGGGGTTCAACCTTTTTTAATAATACAAAACTTGTCAAAAGAATCTAATATTTATAGGGATACATACCAAATCCTAAAAATATCACAAAGATGGAAGCAAGATAAAAAATCACGTGGAATAAAAGAAACAATATTTTTTCAATAAAAACACATGAAATAAAGGAAATAAAATATTTTTCCAAAAAAATGGAACCTAGTTTGGGTCAAAAAACCCAACATTAGGTGGCAACACTCCAGATATTCCTCAACTATGTCATTCTTAATTGTATCAACTACAGGTTTGAACATGAAAGAGGATACAAAACAATGCTCAAAACCCTCGTTCTCACCAACGAACCTATCTTCATTTCCACTCAATAGTATTATTAGCCTATGGACAAAGCGAGGAACGACCGCACTATAACCATAGAAACAAACTCCTAAAAATTTTGTAGATTATGTCAAGTAGGGTTTGATCTTGACATCGCACTTCTCAAAAAGTCTCTATGCCAAAAAATAAAAAATAAAATAAAAAAACTTCTCATTGTTCTTTTTCACACTAAGGAGGCTAAAAACTTTCAAAGAAATATTATTTCTTTCTTTCAATATAAGAGTCATAAATATCTCAATGTATATGAAGATATTCCCTAAATGAGTTTCTATTAGGCCCTATTTGATACACTCTAATTTCCATGAAACTTGGAATTTATTTTTCAAGTTCCAACTTTTTGGTGTTTGATAATTAAAAATTTTCTTACAACGCGACCTTCTTTCCATGATTTCCTTGAATTTGTTTTCCCACCATTTTGGTGAGAAAATGGTTTTCTATCTTTTTTTTTTTTTTTGGCAATTGAGATTTTTTTTTTTTTTTTTATCAATAATGGTAAAAGAAAATTTACCTTTAATGAACAATTTTCATGCACAATAAGGCCAAACGAATGGTATTCGGTATAATAATTTTTTTTTATTTTTGGCAATTGAAACAAGTTCTAGACCCAATGGTAGCAAAAAAAAATTATCACTTTCATGAACAATTATCATAAAAAACAAAGTCAAATGAATACCAAACTTTTAACATTTTCCAGATGAAAAATTATACCAATCAAATACAATTAATTACAATTCTAAGTAACACAATTTCTAGGCAATTCAGTTCCCTGTAATTCATTTTCTTTCCATCTATTTTTCACATTTGCAATCAAACGGGCCTTAAAGATAAAAGAAAAAGTTAGAACATGTCAAATATCATTTGTTCACAATCTAGATTCAACATGATGACACAGTAACTTACATTAGTCATAGTCTCAAGTATTCTAGCTCCCTTACCATACAATATGGTGGATTTTTCAGAGAGAAATACAAGTGATGATACTCTAGATTGAAATATAGATTATAGCCTTTATTTTCTCATGGCCATATGGGGATATTGGTGCATTAATTCAGAATATTTCACTTAGGCAAGAAGTAATTGTCACTTTTATAGCAACATGTGCATGCTTTAATAGCTTATGCAAGATCAATACCGTTATTAGCAAAGAGATATGAGCATGGACGTGATTGATCTACTTGAGAGAATAAATCCTTATCTTTTTTGACGATAGTGAAAAAATTAATACCGTTATTAATATCATTATTAAACATTTTCAACGATAGTGAAAAAATTATTCTTTTTTTTTTTTTTGGATAATTAGCACATAACATCCTTATCTTTTAATATTATTTTGCAAAATATCACTACCTTTTGTTTTTTAGCATTTTCACTCTTAATCATACATTTGATTGCGCAAAACATCCTTTCCGGCTATATCCTGTCAATTACTCTGTAAAGTGAACATCTGTAGTGAATTTTCATTTTAAAATGAAAGGGTAATTTCATCTCACAAAATTTTGCCATTTCTTTGCGCCTTAAATAGGTTCTTCCATAATGGCTGGAAATAAAATCATATCAAACAAACGGATCAGCACAATCAAATCATGAAGACATGATGCATCCAAGATGGAGAAACATACACAGACACTCTTACCACAGTAAATTTAGACAGTATACATTTTGAACTCTCCAATCCCAATACTCTTTGTCCCAACTCCAAAGAACCCATAAGCAGCTTCCAAGAAAATTGTGATCCCAGTGGAAAATGCGACACATCATACCTAGTTCGTTTCAAAATTATGTAAACTCTCATTTTTTTCTAGACTAAGATGTATAGACTGCAAATAGGTAGAAAGATAAGCTAACTCAAGAAAATTGAGGTAATAAACTGTGACATAAATTATAGGGAATTCACACCGAAATTGAGGGAATGCACACTATATCGTAAATGGGTGGGTTGTCGTCAGGGTCTATAAAAAATGGAGGAAACATTTTGTGCTTAAAAAAAAAAGAGAAAAAGGGTAATTAACACGTAATGTCCTCACCTTATTTCTTTCGATACTTGTCATGATCGTAACCTTCCTATTGCTTGTAGAATGATCTAATGAGCCCTTTCTTTGAATTTGAGTATACTATTATAAATTCGGAGATTTTTTTTTTTTTTTTTTTTATCAAAAATCACAAGCTTTTTTCGTACACAAATAATTATATGAGATCGGGGTTGTTCTTGTTTACACTTCTATGTACGTCATAATTCGAAATTCAAACATAATGTGCAATTCAAGCTCCACTCAACTCTTTACTTTTGTTCCGTAAATCACAGCCTATTAGACTAAAAGTTCAAGATGAACAATTATTGAAGTCCTTGTTGATAACCAAGATAATCGATCTAATGTCTTACCCTTATTGCACACCCCAATCAGAGCGGAACATATAATGACCATTTACTACTTTCGACCCTTTTTTTTTTAATATCCCATTTCCTCATTCTGACTGTCGTGATCATATCACATATTTAATTTTAGAGGGTGTTTGGTGGGGATTAAAATTAAATTTTTAGTAGATTGTGATAGAAGTTTTTGAAATATATAATTGAAAAGCTGTGGGACCCAAGAAAGATATGATTAATATTGATTGATTGTTTGACTTTGACTTAGTTTAAAATCAGTGTGTTGCAACTTGAAATCGAAACCTTACCACCAGAATATGTTAATATTGTAAACATAAATATAATATTTTTCTTATTCCTTCACTTTTATTCCCAATACCATGGCATGAGTGCGGTCGACTGTCCATCCAACCATTGCGATTTTCATCCTGCGTAGTGTAAGTATTGGAGAAGACGTACACATTAAATTCATACTCATTAATATATGTGAAATAATATCGTCTCCAATAAGCTTTTCATTAGCTTCGTTTTCTCTGTTTTAGAGATTCAAACTTCTTTTTGAGACGTCGAAAAGTAATAAAATTTGACATAAATAAACGTAAAATCGGTCATAATTGTCTTCTTCATCACTAACCCTGAATGCTCAATGTCATCCTTTGCTTTTGGGCAGATGTTGGAAGCTTCACATCAGTTGCCAATCCAATAGCTTCAAGGAACCTTATAACGTACCAACTCATATCAATTTGCCACCATTCTAGCCCATGTCTAGCAGAATATTCAAAGGCGTGGTGGTTATTATGCCAACCCTCTCCAAATGTAAGTACAGCCACCAACCTGCCAAATATTCGAAATTTCGAGTTTTACGATGGGTCGATCAAGTACACACATAAGATGTATGTATGCATACATTTTATAGAATTCAACACTCATTTCTACTTGCTTCTGTGTGATAAACTGAAAGTTATGCCCCATATATCTATGCTACGCCTCTGTTCCACATTATTTCTACAAGAATGCATTTGTTTTTGTTTCGTGTGATGGGAAATATGTGGTTGAAAAAAAAAATATTATTGATGTGATGGAAAATATTATTTTATTAAAGAATATGTGGTTGAAAATGAATAGAAGAATGAAAATGAAAAAATAATGTTACATTCCGAAAGAAGTACTAATTAGTTTAATTTATAAAAGATGCAGAAAAAAATAAAAATTAAATCATAATTTAGCACTGATTTGCTTGAAAAATTACCAATTATTTTTGGATAAATCACCAGTATTCCATGCCTGCTTTCCCCAAACATGGCAAGCTGAATTCACTAGCCAAGTAATATGGTAAATCCACACCAATCTCACACCCTGCATCGCCATATACATGTTAATAACATATTCAATAAGTAAATTAACTCGAGAAAGCATTAATCAGTCCATCCTGAATTATTTAAAAATAAAATACGGGTTATAGTCCTGTACAGTGATGTTACTTATTGGCACAATCAAATCATGTATTTTTTGTACGGCTTGTGTACGGAGATATATGACATAGAATATATAAAAAATATCAGTTTTTTTATTTTGTGGGTACATCACACACTTAGATCATGTTCGCTAGGGATTAAAATCTAATTAAAAATGAAAATATGATCGTTATTGGGTCCTACTCATCTAATAAAAGTCAACAATAACGATTAATTTTTCAATTTTAATCCATACGGAACGAACCCTTAAATACTTAAACCACAAAGAATAATATCTGCACTTACCATTCCCCAAATAAAGTATGGGAGTCCTCCCAATGCATATAATAGTGCTCCAAGTGCAACTTGATGGATGATAAAAGTACTTTGAAGAAATTTATAGAAGGGTTGCTTTTCTAGATCTCCAACATTGTTGGGTTCTCCACACTGCAAATCCCAAACGGTAACTAATATTATAAGAAAGCAGCCACCACTACAAATTAAATTTTATTTCTAAATAAATTTAAAGTCAATTACATATATTTTTTATTTAAATTTGAAAAACACAAAGTTCGACCCCAATAATATCTAGAGGGGGGTGAATAGGTATTTAATGCGCAATTAAAAACGATCACGAATTAAACAATAACAAGTCGCTTTTAATTCTCATCTAGATAGTTAATCACGCAAGTCCAATTATCCTATGTTGAATTACCGCAGTTTGCATATCATAAACAATAAAAATAAAGCAGTAAAAAATACAAGAATTGTTCACGGAGAAAAACCCAACTGGGAAAAACTCCGGGCACTTTGCTAGTTAATCCACTATAAACGATTCTGTACTTACAGTCTACCAGACTAGATGCTGACATGAACTATCTGATCTCCCGACTGTTCTGTGCTCTTCTGCACCAATTTCAGTTGCAATAATCAACGCTATCCTACAGCAGTCATTAGCTTGATAGAATCGTCTATCTCCTATGGATCACGAAGAACACCCTGTTCTTCATAGATTGGAACTCCAGTCGTTTTCCTCAATCTTCAGCACCTCTAATAGATATGTAGGAAGTTTGGTTTTTGGTATTTTGATATTGAATCTGATATTTTTTTGACCAAAAAACTCACACAAGATGAATATTGAATGATAGAATGAATATATCTCCCACAGATGAAGCTATCTCAATTAACAACCTTCAAAAAACGTTTTGTACGTGTTCTGGTATATATAAATAGGTCAAGAAATCAATGGGCTGGGAAAAAGCCTTTAAAACCCGAAAATAAAATTTCTCGTATAAAGCTGTCGCTAGAGTGAAGAGTCAGCGACAGGGTGTCGCTTGAGCGAAGGAGGGGCGAATGTCTAGCGACGATGTTCTTGCTTTTGTAGCTCGAGCCAACCCTTGGCGACAATCCAACGAAAATTCGCGCCGTTTTCTTTCTCGTTCCAAACTCGAAATCTTAGACCTATTTAACTAACTTTTAAACAAATTGCACATTACTCCTTGAACTTTTACAACCTATCAATTTAAGTCATTTTGTTCATAGAATTTGCCAATTACAAAATCAACTAAAACCTAACAAAATTGATTTGAAAACAATGATGAAAAAATTGTATAGTTTCACTGTGTTTATTATAACAAAAACCGTCCTACTTGTAGGTTATTTCAATTACGAGTATAGAAGATTATACCAAAAAAATTGATATTAGAATAGTTACACAGTCTTCAAATAACCATGGAAATATAGATTTGGTTTACTTAGAGGAGAACACGAGGCCACATATTTCTTCGTCCATCAGAAGTAGGGATGAAAAAAAAGCTCGGCGGCTCGCACGGCTCGGGCTCGGTTCCACAGAGCCTCATTTTGAGGACTCGGCCCGGCCCGTGTGGCTCGGGTCGGCCCGTGAAAAAAAACAAAAAAAAAAAAATCAAAATTTGCTAACTTATTCCACTCATCATGAAACTAATAAACTAATTATAAGTGACAAATTTATCTCATAATGTATCACATAGATTATTTTGAAAAATGGGTAATATTTGTTTGTTTAATATTTATTGTATTATTAGTTTATTACTGTTTTCATTTTTCTAAAACTTTAAGTACCTAAATACTTAAAGTAAACATTTTCTCATTTACACAAATGTTTATTATTCTATATTAAGTGAAATTATTAGTGATATATATTGCTTAATTACATTTAAAAATTTAGCTAATTTCATCAATAGTTACTAAAATTTGTAAGAAAATTTAAATCGATCATTAAAAAGATTTCTTACTTTGTTATAATGGATAGTTACTCATTTATAAATCTAACATGTTATCCGACATAAGCCTATAAGGTGCCACAAAAAAAAAAATCGAGCTGGCTCGGGCTCGGCTCGGCCCGCTAAGGCTTGAGTCAAAAGCTCGGGCCGAGCCTCATTTTTTTTGGCCGGGCTCGGCTCGGCTTGGGCCCAAAAAAGCTCGGTCCAAAAAACCTCGGACTTGGCTCGAGCTTTTTTTTTCGGCTCGGGCTCAACTCGGCTCGGCTCGTTTACATCCCTAATCAGAATATACAAATCTTTAAAAGTTTTTAAAAGTTTAGATTGAATACGCTCATTTAAAGATGTGTTTGGTACATACACTGTATGGAGATTGAAAATGACTTCCACACAACTTTTCTATCAAAAACAGAAGCAAAAACAAAAATCGAATCCTAGATGCATTGAATTGAATTATCATAGATGTGACAATGTTTGCAGTCATGCATAGTACACAAATAGATTTACACATGAACCCACTTGGGATGATGGAAAAAAAAGTTGAATAATTCTATTCGTACATAATCATTTACCGAAATTTTTACTGAATTGACAAGTGGCGACTCCCTATTGGGGGGCGTCCGTGGGCCAGGACGCCCCCCAATAGGGGGCCGCCACTTGTCAATTCGGTAAATGATTATGTACACGTAGCGCGATCGAAAAAAGTTACGCCCACTGAACTTTGTTCATTAATTAACAATCATTTTCTTCTCTTTTCCTTAATTTATTTCTATTTTAAGATTAAACTTCAATTTCAACTATGCATTCCATGGATTGATGAATTTATCAACTTTTGACCACATAATACATCATTTTTATCAACATCTTTGTCACACGGGCTCTTAAAACGTTAAACAACATAGGAATCTAGACTAGACATACGAAAATTATTACAAATAATCTTGTAATTTTTGAAGCAATCTACCTACCTACCTACCTAGGATGTGAATAGAATTTAGATGGATAATTTCAGGGTGGATATTATTAAGCCCCCATTTGACACCCATTAATTTCTATTTCTCTTTTTCATTTTCATTCGTATTCTTCATTTCAACCACACATTCTCCAAATAAAATAATATTACACACAAATTAAAAAAAAAAAATTCATCATCTTTCCACTACACATTCTCACATCAATCACTATTCCAAAATTTCTATTATCCTCAAAATGGGTTTCAAACAGGGGCTACGTGAATTAACGGCATTTACAATTGTTTGAACCAATTTGGAGTTACTTTTACCCTAAGCTCTTGTTTGGGCTCCATTAAATGATATTTTGGGATAAAATGTGTTCTGAAATAGTGATTTTTTGGAGAATATGTGATTAAAAAATAAGAAAAAATTTTGATTTACATATAACATTATTTTATGAGAGAATGTGTGGTTACAAACAAGTTTTTAAAAAATAGAGCCCAACTAGGGGCTAAATTGGTGCAATTTTCACACAATTTGAGGTGACATCTCCAAATGGTTATACCAAATGAATAATATTTTCTTTATTTCCTTATTATATATTTTTTAAAAATTAATTTATTTAAAAAAATATTTAATTGAAAATTATATTATTTCTAAAATTATTAAACTAAAATTTATATTTAATGAAGTAAAATTGTATTTATTAACAAATTAAGAAAAAAAAAACACTAAAAATGATTAGAATTTACAAATAAATGTTAGTTAGAAATCATAATCTCATTAAAATAAATATAATATATTTAAATCATTAAATATCAAAAGGATAGAGAGAAAAAAAAAAAGATATAGAATGAATTACAATTTGTTGAAATATAAACAGGAGTAGGGATGGCAACGGGGTGGGCTCGCCTCGTCCCGTTACCCGTTTAAGGCAAGGCGGGACGGGGCGAGGCGAGGCCTTTGCCCCATTTACTATCCCGTTTAATTTTTTTAATTTTTTAATAATTTATTTTATTGTCCTCATTCATTATATTGAGACAAATAATTTTAGTTGTCATTTTTTTATTAGAACTAATGAAATTTCGTGAAATTTTTCATTTAAAGTATTGAATTCTAAAAAGAAAATTAAACAGGGCTAGGAACCCGTTATCCTGTCCCCGCCTCTGGGCAAAATTTCTCGTCCCGTCTCCAAATCGAATACCCAATTAAGTGGGTAATACTTGCTCCGTTTGCGGCGAGGCCTGTGGGTTTTGAGTTTGTCGAATTTTTTTGTCATCTCTAAACTGGAGGGTAAAATGGAAGAATGAATTTAGGGCTGGGCAAAATGTCCGAACCGAACCGAACCGAACCGGAACCGAACTGAACCGAACCGAACCGAACCGAACGGGTTTTCTTAAATTAAAAACCCGAACGGGTATCCGAATCGAGAACCGACGGGTTTGGTTCGGTTCTCGGTTCTAGACCAAGAACCGAAGAACCGAATAAAACCGAATTTTTTTTTTTTTTACAATTGAGCATTTGAGCTTTAAGTATATTGAATATAACCCAAACCGACCAACATAAAAAAAATTGCAAAAAAAAACCACTAAATATAAAAGGGGAAGAGCCCTAGAATTTTCGGTCTTCTCTTCTTCTTCTCTCTCCAGTCCATTCCTGCCGCACAACATGTTTCTCGTCCAGTCATGAGTCATTTTCTCTCAACTTGAAGAAGTCCTCCTCCTTCTAGTTCCCACACTAAGCTGGAGTACTCTCGTAATTATTCTTTTCATATTTAAGAGACGTGAGATTTTACCCTCTTAACGCTAACAGTGCTTTCGTTCTTTTATCGTGTTTACAATGACAAATTTTTTAAGCCTTCCAAGAGCTTTGCACAGAGATTTCCAGCTCTAGTTACTGGATTCTTTTTCTTTACATGGTACTCAAGAAATTGTTAACATTTTAATGGTACATGGCAAGTCAAGCAATCGATGATTACATTACACAGTTAGTAAGTATTTTTAATACTTTAAAATATTACGTTCATTTGTAAAAGCTAAGATTGAACCTGGTCAATATTCACACGCAGATTCACTCGGTGAAAGTACTGAGCACGTTGGGATTGCCTCACTTCTCACAATGTTTTCAGAAAATAGGAATGATTTTGGTACCACTTCTCAAAATGGAGAACATAGTTAGATGTTTTTATATGTTACCTTTTGGTAGGCAAGCAGTGGAGTAGTAATTGTTTGAGGGAAGCAAAAAACAATTGTGATCTATATTCTCTAGTACTAAAGTGTTAGCATTTTGTGAAAACTTTCTAATATATTATGGATTAATTATTCAAGACGCATTGACAAAGTTTTCTAAATATATTTATATAGTGTTATTATAAATGTTAAAAAAATTAATTATAGTAGGAACCGAACAGAACCGAATGGAACCGAACCGAACCGAACCGAACCCGAACCCGAACGGTTCCAGAATTATATCTGGAACCGACGGTTCCATTTACTAAATACCCGAAAATTTCTGAAACCGAACCGAACCGAACCGACTCGCGCCCACCCCTAAATGAATTACACCAAAAGAACAGTGCTAAATTGGTGTGGTAATTTGGTGTGAATTTGATGTGCCATTGGAGGGAAATCTTACATCAAAATTGGTAAGTTTATAGCAATTTGGTGTACTTAGTGATGGCAAGTGGCTTGCCGGCTCGGCTCGTGGCTCGGTGGAATCAAGTTGAGGCTCAGGCCGAGCCCCATGTTGGGGTGTCGACTCGAACTTAGGCCAGCCTGTACGAGCCGAGCTCATTAATAAAAAAATCGAAAACGGCATGAAGAGAGGGAAAAAAATTTTGTTTAAAAAAAATGTACACGAAATATTTTATTCGTATACAATTTTAACTTCGTATACGATGATTGTAGTCTGTCCCAAATCCGGATAAAAGAGGGTTTTAACTTTTATTTAATTTATAATATGTCAAATTGTACAAATTTTAAATTATTTAAGAAAACAATTTAGATTTGACAAAAAAAAAACCCCCAGCCTGCTCGGTTCGGGCCCAATCGGCCCGCTAAGGCTCAAGCTGGAATTTTTTGGCCGAGCTTTTGCTCTGCTCTGCTCGAGGACAAAAAAAATTCGAACCTTTTTGGCTCGAATCAAGCCCGAGCTTCGGCTCGACTCGACGACATGATTAGGTGAACTATTGGAGTCTAGAGATACCCTAACGCGTAATATCTAATACAATGTCATAATAGAAAATATACAACTACTTGAAAATAAAAATTTACAACACTATTTATAACTACGCTTATAAAAAGTTTAGTTATTTTTAAGTAACTGATTTTTTCTAGAAACATGTACAGATAATTTAAGTTTTTCTTTTTTCCTTTTTAAGTAAAAATTATTTTTTTTGAAAGTAGTTTATTTTAAGTTTTACTTTCTTTTTCATGTTCTTACATTAAAAACATGAAAAGAAGAGGAAATCAAATAAAAGCCATTTGGATGGTTGAAGGTTGAAGAACATGATCAATGGACAGCTTCTCTTTGAAGCTAGACCATTTTTGTTGACATTTTCATGTAAAAGTAGCCATTTCTGCCCCACACACACACACACACACACACACACACACACACACACACACACACACAAAAGAAAAAAATTTCATTTATTTCAATTTCACTATAAAACTAACTATTTTTGATCTCCCGTCCTTGTGAACCGTTATGCTAAAATCACATCAAATCATAAAATAATTGTAAAGATTACCTTTTCAACAATAGATTTGGTGTCGAAGACCCAATTTATGTGACTAAACCAAAATCCTCCAATAGGGCTATGTGGGTCTTGATCAGAATCACAAAACTGATGATGGTACCGATGCGTGCTCACCCAAAAAATTGGATCCCTCTAAAAAAGTCAAGATTAGAATTTTCACATAGGAATATAGTCCATGTAGCTAAAAATTATATTAATTAAATTTTGTTAAAAATTGATGAAATGTGTAATTAAAAAGTTATAATAAAAATTTGTGCCCTGTAAAATGTATAATTAAAATTGATTATTAACTTTATTTTTGATTTTTATAAACTTTTTAGCTACACCAAACAGGTACACATTCTGTAATGATAATCTTAATCCGCGTGTTAAATAATGTTACTCGCTGAATGACTCTTCAAAAAACATATTTTTTTTCCTTTCAAATTATTCATTCTACAACTTTTCAACCCTACGTTTCATCAATTTTATCAAAATCTGATTTTAATCTCAACAAAACATGGGCCGATTTTAGTTTAGATACTTCACCTTCACCGTCTGGTTAACGTAATAATATTGCCGATTGAATGAAAAAAAGAAAAAAGAAAAAAAAGAAGATGATCTGTAATTTTGTATGACAAATATGATATTGTGGCTTAAAAGTCTGTGGATGCATTAGTTTTGTTATCCAAATTGCCAGAAATGCTCATTCCTCAAATTTGAACGACAAAACCAATGCCTTAATGGACTTTTTAACCGAAGATCAACTGACCTGAGCGGCAAGAACACCACAATATGCGAAAAAATACTCAAGCCATTTAGGAATCTTGAAACTCCTGTGAGAAAGATGCCTGTGATAAGAAAGAGATATACCGAAAAGGCCAGTGACTATATATAATGAAAATGCTACCCAGAAAGCACCCCAGTTGAATGTAAAGGGAGCAAAAAGGCACAGCAAATGTGCAGAAACAATCCAACCTAGGGAGAACACATCCCAAGAATTCCACTTTCTGCCCCATAATACATTCCTTCTCTTCACCACCACATCAGAAAGAAAAATCTTTCCAATGTTTGGATCTGTTTCACTCTCTGGTAATCCGTCCATAATTGGCATTTTCGTTGTGTCTTTTCCAACTTGTTGACACATGACTTTTCTATAATTTAGTGAATTATGTGGTAACCTAATATTTCTACCATAAATTACTGATTCATGATGCTTATGTGTAATAGTGGGAAAAAGGGTTTTTGCTGGTTCAGGTTTTGGGAGGTGAAGGCGGCCTGAAAATGGGAGCGACGGTAGTGCTAGCAGCGCCATTTTCTTGGCTGAAGCTTGTTGTATAGTTTAGTTTATGGGTTGTTAGGTTTATATAAAATATTTAGGTCCTGTTTGGTGGATATTAAAATTAAATCCCTGTTTCACAATCATTAAAAAGAGTTTTTAAGAGAAAATGAGTTTTTGAATAATGAGTTTTTTTTTTTTTTTTGTGGGAAAATGTGTATTTACAATGTAGGAAAAAGTTTTGAATTTATGTGTAAGATATTTTATTGTGAGAAAGTGTGGTCAAAATGTACGAATTTCATTTATTTATTTGTAGAATATTTTATTGTGAGAGAGTAGTTGAAAACAAGTTTGAAAAAAAAAAAATTATTTTAATGATTGTCAAATAGGGATTAAATTTTTAGTAATTTTTTTTTTTATAAAAGTTGATGAAATATATAATTAACATTAATTCTTAACTTTGATTTAAATTTAAATTTTGATTTTAATCCTACGAATTCTAAATTTTTTGTTAAGAATTCACGATACATATGTTTGAAGGAAAAGCACGTGCATGGCTTCTTTAAGGGGTTGTATTGAAATTTTCAAAAGTGTTGGAAATTGGTTTTGAATGATTGAAATTTGGTTAAGTGATAAAACTGAAACTTGGAAAAAGTGACTTTCGTGTCAATTTCGGCCAAATATTCGGACTTGATTCGATAGTCAAATTACAAATGTAAATAGATCAACTTGTTCGACTCGTCGAGTAGATCGTCGTGCTATATTTGGAATCTCAAAATCAATTCCGGATGAATGAGAAATTGCGGTCCCAAGTTGGGAAGAAAAATAGAGGAAGCCGTCTGAAAAATTGACCAAGGCTATTGCTAACTTATGGATGCACTGTCCGAAAAAGTCTCTGTTTTTATCACTCGAGCTAGGCAACAGGCTAGCGGCTAGCGACAAGTGAATGATGCGACATTTGGCAAGAGTTGTTGAGTCTGTGAGCACAATATTTCATTCACAACCCCTCATTCTATAGGACCCTAGGTACGTCCCAATCTTCACACCAATGATATGCAATCATATAGCATTCATTTTCTCTTCTTTCTTAACCAAAATTCTTGCATGCTTAAATTCTGATGTCTTCACTTTGCATTCCAGAGTTCGTAAATCAAATTCTGGTTCGCCGTTTCTTGTGTGTTGTAGTGTTACTCACACAAGAAGATAGTCGTTGTATTTTGAGAGTTGATTGCCATAAACCGTAGACACTATTGCGGGGCAAATTCGATTTAAGGACAAAATGTTCAACACTTACCTCGACTTTGATGTTGTTGCTGCTATACTGCATATTTTGAGGATTTAATTGGAGTCTATTTCCTACCGTTACTCTGCCGAAATTTCTACAAAATTTTAAAGGTATTTCCCGACGTTGTTTGTCACTCCATACACGATGTTTTCCAACAGATGATAGTACTAGTAGGGTCAAGATCCATGCATATTGTCTCTCTTCTTCTTTTTTTTCGAAAACAGCCTAGGACAAACAGTTATCATGTTATTTTTCAAAGTGGAGGACAAACACATTGGACCACATAAATAAAATCTTTGAAATTGTAAATTTATATGTTGCACCTTTAGTTTATACTTTTTATTTCTTATATAATTTCTATATGATTTTTATTTTTTGACTTTTGTTGGTAATAACTTTTAAATTGGAGTAGCTCTCTGTTAGAATCATACAACTATAAGTTAAATTAAATATTACCACTACGAGAGAACCAAAAATGCATATTTAGTCGGGGTGAACAAAAAGCAGCGAAATCTCGAGATCGAATTGAAATTTTTTTATTTTTTATTTTTTAAATCGTTGGTTTAGGTTCACATGGACCCGTCGATTTTGAACAACAAAATCATAAAGCATTGCATTTTTACTATACATTATATGTAACGATCGGGATCCTTCTTTTTGAGATGTTGTCCATTTTCAAAGAATCCATGTCCGTCTTGACTTATCACTATTTTATATCGTGTTCACTTCCCCGCCATTTGAATTGAATACCTCCATTAAGAGATGCCTAAATCGAATGTCGGTACCATATTGTATTTTGGATGTTAAAATAATGTGTACAACATCCGAATTCAACATGTATACATTGTTACACGTTTTATAAAATGTAACTCTGAAGTTTGTAGCTCGATTCCGGTCAAATATGTCTGAGTAGGGGCTAGTGGTTGGGTGGGTTGTGAAGAGAGCAATGAGGGCTTCAAGGTGGTATGTTGATCCGACGGCCAAGGTGATCAGAGTTTGGGGATTTTGCCTTCAAATGTGGCGGCTTAGAGGTTGATGATTTTTTTCATATTTGTGACTAATTTGTACCTTTTTAAAAGTTTGAACCCATAACTACAATTTATTCTTTATTTTTCCTTTCTTTTGTGTTTGTTTTATTTCAATAGAAGGGTAAAATGGTCAAAAGGACGTTTCACACCAAAAAATAGAAAGGTAAGGACGTTATGCATCAAGAAACGAAAGGTAGGGACGTTTTGCACAAAACCATGTAAAGGTAGGGACGTTTTGCGCTAATTACCCTTTATAAAATGTAACTATAACGTTTTATGTTTAGAAGTTCGAATTTAACGTTTGAATAGAGATTTTAGGACCAAAATATTCATGATTTAACTTTTTTGAAAGGTGTTAATTTTTATATCGCTATGCAAATGGTGATTCGTAAATGGGTCAAAAACTGACCAAGTCGAATCACGTACACCTTATTATATAGTAGATGTTAGGCATCATGTACCCAAAGTTATAATTGATTTCAAAAATTTAAAAGATGTATAAAAACAGGACATGTTATGTGACGTGACCTAAAATATTAATATCAAATACGTGTTGAATACAAGTGCCCGTGTATTATATATTACGCATATGAATTGTGTTGTCAAGAGTTGGCATAAAAACAGGACACTTTATGTAACCAGTCCTAAAATATCAATATTCAATACGTGTTGAACATGAATAACACCACACTAGTACACAAGGGCCCCTGTATTATCTATATTAGGCACATATGAATTGATTGTCAAGAGTTGATGGTATGGATAGATCAACCTAGAACGGAACAGGAAAATGACACCCATTGAATCTTGTGGCTAATGGAGACTCCAAACAGTGAAGTACACAGATACTTTAAGGGGTGGGGCGAAGATACTTTCGGCTTCACACTGACCTAACATAAAAACCAGAAAGAAACTGAGATATTTTAGTATCATTAATAATCCTTGAACTTAAAGTAAGGCTGTTTTTTCTTCTGTCTCACTCAAGTCTGGCCCTGCCCTCGGTTTCACGTGTTACATTTCTTCTTAGCAAAGAAAGGGACACCGTACGGCAGTAGTCTGCTCCGCTAAACTACCTTTCGCCTTTTCTCGGTCGCGCCGGGATGAAAGCAAATTTGATTACAATTTTAAGAAAGTTTACAACATGAAATTGAACACAATGGAAATAACATCTTCATTGATTGCTAGAAAGCTGAAAATTACAATAAACGAAAGCAGGAAATTACAATGGCTAGTGCAGGGGGAAAACACTAGTAAGCTTGAAAATGTTTGAAAGACCAATACCCCCTATAATAAATTTCGGAACAAAAATCCAAATGACGGAGTAGACATCATTTGGCTGTAGAATCATACTTTTTCTTTTCTATTTTCTAACTATTTTACGAATTAAATAAATATTTACAACACGGGGCTTAAGCGAAGCTGCAGCCCTTGACATTCTCCCCCATTTGTTTTGGCGATGTCCTCGGAGCCATTGAGCATTCTTCTCGCTGTTGCATCCGCTCCATTTGACCAAGTACTCTTGAAGATGTTTCCTAGAAGCTCGAGTAGTTTGGTGGCCAAAAAACTTTTCAGCAACCTTCATTTATGATCGTTTCACTTTAACAACTGGTTGCTTCAAATCTGCAGACTTCTTGTACTGTTTCTGATCGGTATCTGCAGTATGGAGGAGTAACGGTTGCTAGCTAGTAGTAATTTAAAAATGACTCTCATTGAGAGAAGAGCTCTTTTGAACATTGGAACACGTCTGAGCCACATCCGAAAGTTTCACCCGAATTTCATGCGAAGCAGAGGTAAAGTGCTGAAAATAGTCTCTCAGCATAAAATTGAACTGCTCTGTATGCCCGCCTGATCTTCGGTGAATACTAGAATTCATGCTCAAAGTTGAACCAAGAAGCTTGAACAACTCAGTCCAAAATATGCCAATAAATCGAGAATCTCGATCATTGACGAAAGGCGATTCCCAGTATTTGACAATAGGCTTGAAGAAGAGTTGAGCTGCCTCTTCGGCTGATACATACTTGGGCGCTGTGCTGAACGTTGAATATTTGGATAAACAGTCCATCCTGATGATGATAGTGCCAAAGTCTCCAACTCTTGGCAATCCACTAATGTAGTTCGTCGATCCACTCTCGACTGATTCATTCAGGATGGAAACGGCCTCCAGTGAGCCTACATGCTGTGGTAGTGTGGAAGTGCACTCCATGATAGTCCCACTTCCCAACACTTCTCTCTCTTGCTTCCGAAGCCCTTCAAGCTCTGGCTGAGCCATACGGCACGGTATCTTGGTGGGAGGTTGGCACTCGTAACAAGTCCAATCCCATAATCAATTGCCCTCCTCATTGGCAATTTATTTGGTAACACATCCGGCATGATATCTTCGAATTCCTTAAACCCGTTGATAGGTTTTGTAGTAGAGCTGGTTGTCTCTTTGATTTCCTCTACTCGAAGAGAGTACAAAAACGAGGGTTCATTCCTCTTGAAACCTTTACTATATTGCATGGCCGAGACGCCTTTCTCGCCAGTTTTCCCAACCTGTGTGGCAACACTGCTGTCTTTGTATCCCGAAGATATTCCAATTCGAAAATCAGCTTGAAATCATCCATCTGAACTACCGACAAATTTGTCCTTTCTTCGAATGGACCTACTTTGATCGGCACAGATTGTGCTATTCCCGCTATTGGTTGAGCAGCGGAGTTGATCGCTTTGACTTTCCCCTTACCTCTCTCTAGAACAAGTCCGAGCCACTCTACTTCGGAACTTGCGAGGTAGTTGTGCGTGGCACCGGTGTCTACCATGGCCCTGATTGGCTTTCCATTGATCCTCACATCAATGTACATTAGGCCTTTTGCCTTGCAAGTGCGAGCCTTTGATTCTTCCATCTTCGGCTCTTTCGAGGGACCGACGTTCCTTTTAGTAGTTCGGTGCGATAATGTATTACACCAATGCGAGAATGCACCAATTACATCATCGTCCCCTTCGGAGTCGATGTCACCTCGACAGCTAGCTTGTGGGGTATTTTGCTTCGAACTTGAGCCCCCAGTTGCTAGTTGACAGTATGCATTCACCATCCGTTTTTTAGGACACTCCGCCACCCGGTGAGGTCCTTCACATAGAAAGCATTTCAATCTAGGAGGGACATGAGATCAATCGTCCTTCGCCTTTCCATGATTCCAATCATTACTAGAACTGCCGTTATAATTTCCTTGACGGCTGTTTTGATAGTTCCCCTGCGAGTTACTTTGGCGGTTACCTTGATAGGGTTCTCCCCTATTCTGAGAGTAACGCTCTCCCCCATTTGAGTTCGAGCTGGGTTTGTAAGCTCTCTTTCCACCTTCAACAGATTGACTATTTCCCGAAGGTCGATCCTCTCTCGACTCGGGTTGATAGTCATTTGCACATCTGGCAGCTCCCATAGTCGCGCTTAAATCAGTGACCTTCTGTCTCTGAAGTTCCGTGCGCATCCACGGTTTTAACCCTTCCATGAAGGTGAATAGCTTATCCTTCTCTGACATATCTCTGATATTCAGCTTATGCCTCGAGAAGGCCTTCACATACTCCCTGACGGAGCTTGTGTGTTTCAGTTCTCGTAAGGCCCGACGTGCCTCGTATTCCACATTCTTTGGGAAAAATTGAGATCTGATAGCTTCCTTGAGAAGATCCCAAGAATCAATTCGGACCCTGTTGGCCTGAATATCCACGTACTTCGTTCGCCACCATAGCTTTGCATCTCCACCTAGATACATGGTAGCTGTTGTAATCTTTCTCGCTTCATCCTTGATCAAAGCCGCAAGAAAGTATTGTTCCATATCGAACAAGAAGTTCTCGACTTCTTTAGCATCGCGTGCACCTCCGTAGGTACACGGTTCTGAAATTCTGAGCCTATGCACCGGCTCATGTGCGATGGCTTGTCCATTGCCAATCGCGCGTTGAAGGACTAGTGACTGAGTTCTCAACGCTTCCATCTCATCCTGTAACTCAGGTATGATAGCAACAGCATCAGTCATAGCTGCGCATGCCTCTTGGCATTCATCCAGTTGAATGCGTAATTCTCGATTTTCCGTCTGTGTCGCCTCGGCTTTATCCCCGAGGTTCTCCATGGCAAAACATAACCTAGTGTTTGTCACATCAAGCGCCTCCAAACGTTGTCGGGTGTTCCTCTTTTGAACATCTACCACCTCCGTGGTGTTCGAGAAATTTGGGTCAATTTCCATAGCTTTCTTAAGGAGATCTCGAGCCGCAGCTCTGATACCAACTTTCACGGGTTACCTTTCTTCTTAGCACAGAAAGGGAAAGGGACAGCGTGCGGCAGTAGTCTGTTCCGCTAGACTACTTTCCGCCTTTTCTCGGTCGAGTCGGGACGAAAGCAAATTTGATTATAATTTTAAGAAAGCTTGCAACATGAAATTAAACAAAATGGAAATAACATCTTCATTGATTGCTAGAAAGCTAAAAATTACAATAAACGAAAGCAGGAAATTACAATGGCTAGTACAGGGGGAAAACACTAGTAAGTTTGAAAATGTTTGAAAGACCAATACCCCATATAATAGATTTCGGAATAAAAACTCAAATGACGGGAGTAGACATCATTTGGCTCTAGGATCATACTTTTTCTTTTCTATTTTCTAACTATTTTACGAATTAAATAAATATTTACAACATGGGGCTTAAGCGAAGCTGCAGCCCGTGACACTCGGGTTCAGATACAAATTTAGCTTTTGTAACTAACCAACTCAGTTCTTCAGAGGTAGAGAATAAAAGGTAAAATTGCATCAGAAAGTATAACTAGATTCCCATCTTTCATTTCTTGGCAACACGATCCTCATATTGAGTCGAGGATGATACTGTCAGAACTAAAGAATGACGACTTAGTTCCACTTGTAACTGATCACATTCGGAACAAGGCACATTTGAAATTTTTTTATCAATTATCATATAGTTCCATCCAATCCCAGTACAACAAACATGCCATCAAACTGTTGCCTCCCACGTAAGTTACAGTGTCAGCATAACATAAGATACCTTGTGTCAACCAAAAGAGCGAGACAGAAAAAAATATAGCTCTAAATACGAACAAATCATAAAAATCAAGTGTTTGATTGTGCTAGACAATCAAGAATACATGGTTTGGCTAACCCTGATTACAGTCACAAGATGAGCTCTGTAATTTGTGATATCAATTCTACAACTACAACTATAACCGCATGATCCTTTCCTCCGAGGAACCATCCTAAGCAAAATGTATACCCAGTATGACAACTACCACGAGAATGTAGTAATACAATCAGAATGTTAGAAGATTTTTCGACTGTTGTTCTCCTAAGGATATAAATCCCTCTCTTTAGCAAAATGCATCATCTCTCCCATTATGGATTTGAGCCGGGGGGAAATCACTCCGCTGTTCGAAAATCTATGCCCAGGGGTACTCGAAAACGAGACTTCGGCTACACTTCTAGCCCTTGCATGCCGGAAAGCTTACCCACAATAGCCAGTGAAAAACCTGTTGCAGTAGCAAATCCCTTACAAATGATCAGTCTGCCATCAATAACTCCTCGGGCACCATCAACCACGTTATCGAGATTGCTTGCCACAACTGGATGAGACTTTACTCGGTTATCCTGTTTTCAGCTGAGCAAGTAGGAGTTCAATATTCTAATTGAATAATTACATAAACACGATTGGTCGGGAGGATTTGAGGGTACTGGATAATATTAGGAAAGAAAAAGAAGTTAAAAACTTATTTATCGTATTGTCTAGTCCAGTCTAATACTACATACCCAACAAGCACCAATAGCACGTACGGCAAGGAAGATTGGATAGCACCAAAGGAAGCTAAAATTAGTTCATTATTCTGTCTTTATTGCATACTA
This sequence comes from Fraxinus excelsior, assembly GCA_019097785.1. Taxonomy (NCBI): domain Eukaryota; kingdom Viridiplantae; phylum Streptophyta; class Magnoliopsida; order Lamiales; family Oleaceae; genus Fraxinus; species Fraxinus excelsior. The sequence goes on along the minus strand of CM032639.1, from coordinate 26,982,803 downwards.
AACACACAATGAGGTGCTCATCTACCTTCAATAACCCTTGTTTCTGAAGGATTGCAGATGAAGAACAGATTGCGCCTAATATTCTTCCAGCTGTTTTTTGCTCATTAAGCAATTTCTTCAGAATTTTGGACTTTTGTAACCGCTCAGCCCCCGAGATACCTCCCTATATATTTTGGAGCAAGCAATGGGTTAGAAGAAGACAGATCAAAAATAGTACCAGAAATCATAAGCTTATTATTGAACAATTAGACGGGCACAAGGAGATGAAAGGAGAAAAAGAGTATACGAGTTAAAATTAATAATACTCACTGGCAGGATGATTAAATCATAAATTGACTCAGCAGCAGCACTAATCATCTTGATGCCAAAATCTGCAAAGACTTTTCCACTGAAGCAATTATAACATTCATCTTTGCTCGTCAAAGAATATCTACTATGGTGACCACTTTAATTTCTTCAGAACCATTTGTAATTGGGATGAGAACCTGTGGCATCTGAAGTGAAAAGTAAATTGAAATCTGAAGACAGTAGAACAAATGTTGGTAAAATGAAAAATCACAACACTTGTCATAGTTAGCAAAGGATGTCAGAAAGTAGCATGAGACACTTGTTTAGCATGTGGCTGAGCTTAAAAATTCACTAAAAGTAAATAAATATATTTAACAAATAATTATTTTTAATGGTCAAGGACTCAAAGTTGAAATGAAGTAAGTTATCTAATTTGATGGAATGGTAAGAATTACTTCAGAAAAGAAACAACGAAACTCTTTTTTCCTTTAAAGTGAGAAAAAAGTAACCTATCAAACATGTTTGAAAACAGAAAGTCAGAAGCTACTTTTACTTCTAACCTTGACCAAACATGCAGGGGAACAAAGATTTGCATTTAATAATTGCCAATATATGCATCCCTTAAAGTCATATATTGACTCAAAATAACCACTAACATATTAATGTTTTCTATTCTTTCCGCTAACCATAAATCTAGAAATTAGTAGTATCAAGTGGTTTTTGAGGAGGAAATTCTTAGGTGACATAACGAGTTGGAAACTGTAGTGTCAAATCCAAGAAAGATCGTAGACTGAGTAGAAAATAGTAACACTTACTTGGGGGTGTGATCAAGGGACCACGGAACATCATTGAATTTTTCTTTTCTAGAATCATTATCAGCAACATTTAACTAGCAAAATGAGAAAAATAACTGTGATGTCAAGCTACTTATGCACAGAGCATAAGAAGCAGATTAAGATGATATAATAACAATACCACCAAAAATAGCATACAAGATGATAATGTCATTTCCGTTTCTTTCAAATGTGATTAGGAAAATAATATGATTTAAGGAAAGTAGACATATCTCCATATCTTTTTTTACTAATCATATACTCGTGGAGGAACCAAAAAATCTTATTATTAGCTTAGCCCCATTATGACACACATTCTTTCAAAACTCATTTTCAATCACACATTCTTCAATAAAATAATATTTTCAATCACTTCAAGTCTTCAATAACTTTTCCTTACTTTTTAACCACATATTTCCCATCATGTCGTTATTTAAAATACACTCAATGATATCCATCAAACACACCCTTAGTCTTGAACTAATAAAAACATGTATAGTACTTCACTCGTGATAAAACCAAAACATTCTGTGCATGTTTGGTTGGTGAGTAAATTAAATTACTCGTGACAGAACCAAAACATTTAGTTAGACCCATCGTCCCCGTTTCCTGATACAAGCAGTTATTACATCTGCATGTATTTGAATAAAATTTCCCAAAAATGGTGAAAGGGATTATAGTGTTAACTAGAAATGCTACTAAATCAAGATATTTTATGGATGAAAATCCCCATTGTGAATGAGAACCACATATATCTATTGACTGGGAAAAACAATTGATAAATAATTCTTTGTTATATTACCATTGATTCTCCAATTTCCGTGGCTACCGTCTCACCAAAGAGCTGGTGCACCAATGATAGAGCAAATTCGATGAAGTGCCAGCACCATGACTTTTAGCTGTCCAGAAACTTGAATATTTGATTTAACAGCCCAGAAGGTGGGAAGCTTGTCCATAAAAGCAGGATAACAGGTTGTCTAACAGGAAAAACTACGTGACAATTAGCCAACCCAAGATGCAATCACGCCGTATGCACAAATATAACTGAGTAGAATTTTCAACTATATTCAAGATACCTGTTTTCTCCTAAGTAGTCCCCAAGGCAAAAGTGTGACTGCTGGAGCAGCACATATTGCACCATACAACCGCTTTTCCTCAGCCTGTTTGCACGTTATATTCTGGAGAATTTTTCAATCTCGTAAACGTGCAGAGCTTGGCATTCCCCCCTAATCATATATTGTAGGTTCAGTCATCAACAACTTTACAGCTTTACATTTAACTAAATATTCCAGAATATTGATTGTATCAACATGTAATTCGCCATTTAAGTAGAAGAAAATTGAGAAAATAATGACATGTTTTATAGTAAACAAATAAATAGAAATACAAAGAAGTGATAAATAGCAATGCAATTCATAGAATTTTCCAACTGACTGGGAAAGCAATAAGATCAAAAATTTCTTCAGAACACGTAGAAATAAATGTGTCAGCAACCAGCCTAGTACCTCCAGAAGTCTCAACTTCCAGCTGCTCCTCCACTGAAGCTAGGCTCACCACCGTCCCTGCAAGGCGCATAACATCAACCATCATCACTGCCTCCATTTCTTCTGTGCCAAAACCAATCGGCACCAGAACCTACAACAAAATCCCCAATTCTTAAAAATTTAAGAAATCAATAATATTCCTATCAGAACATTATTTAGTTAACTGTCATTTGTAAATTAGTTAGTTAGTTGACTAGTTAGCTATTAGTGAGCTGTCAGTTAGTTAGCTTAGCTTGCAAATTCTATTTATACAAATGAATGTAACTCGATGTGATTTGAATAAAGCAATTCCCTCCATTTGCTGCTTTATACCTCAGTATGGTATCAGAGTTATGACATCTTCACCACCAAATCTGATATATATTCCATCGAAGCTTCTGAACAACAATGGCTTCGGATGCTTCAAATCCATCACTTAATAATTCTTCATCATCAGCAAGCAAGCAATTCAGCAATCGATGATGGAACCAGTCCATATTTCCTCCACCATTCAGATAATCCAAGTCTTGTTCTTATTTCATAGCAATTGACTGGGGACAAATATACATCTTGGAGTAGATCGATGATGATCGCACTATCAATGAAGAATAAATTAGGATTCATTGATGGATCCATTCTGCGACCAGAGGATGGTAATGAGCTACTCAATTCATGGATCTGCAACAACAACATTGTTATCTCTTGGATTCTAAATTCTGTATCCAAGGAAATTTCTGCAAGTGTTATATATTTTGAATTTGCATATGAGATTTGGATAGATCTAAAGGAGCGTTATCAACAGAGGAATGGCCCACACATGTTCCAACTGAGGTGAGAGTTGATGAATCATACACAAGGCCAATCATCTGTAAGCACCTACTTCACCAAGCTAAAAAAAAAATTGGGAGGAACTAAGTAACTATTGGCCTATATGTTCATGTGGAAAATGTATGTGTGGAGGCAATAAGAAGCTTGTTGAACATCATCAAATGGAGTACGTTATGTCCTTTCTAATGGGACTGCACGAATCATTTGCTCAAGTTCGGGGCCAACCATTACTAATGGATCCCATTCCTCCTAATAATAAGGCTTTTGCACTGGTTTCTCAAGAAGAAAATCAAAGTAAAGTCAATACGATCGCTAATACATCTGGAACCACTGATCCCATGGCTTTTCAAGTTCAGAATGATGCTAGAAAGTTTGGTATAGGACAGCATTATAACAGATCTCAAAAGAAGGAAAGGCCTATTTGCACTTAATGTGGATACACAGGCCATGCAGTTAACAAATGCTATAGGCTACACGGTTATCCCCCGGGGTACAAGCCTAGACAGAGGACTAGACTAAACAATCAAACTGGTTCAAATAATCAAACTAATTTTGCAATGGTTAACCAGATCTATGAACATAAGGTTTCTAAACCTGCCATTGTTCAAACATAAGGAAATGTTGGAAATTTTATGCAGACACTCAATCTTGTTCAATATCAACATCTAATGAACATGCTGAGCACTTATCTTAAGGCTGCAAAAGTGGACACGAAAATGGAAACTAACTCTGGTAATATATCAGGTACCTGCTTTTCAATTTCTATTCATCCAACACTCAATTCATGTAGATACTAGGTAGTGGATTCAGGTGCTACAAGCCACATATGTTCTAATCAATTAGCTTTTCATACAATGAAGCATATTGAGAATGCATATGTTACACTGCCTAATCATATACAGATTCCTGTGCAATCTGTTGGGAGTGTGAAAATTTCTCCTGATTTGGTACCTGATGATGTGTTATATGTCCCTCAATTCAGTTCAACCTTCTGTCAGTCAGTTCTTTAACCAGGAAGTCATCTTTATGCATCAAGTATCTCACTGATACATGTATTATTCAGGATCTGCACACATTGAAGATGATTGGCAGGGGTAAAAGGACTGCAGACCTTTATGTCATCGATGTCAATTCATCTGCTTCATATTTCACCGTCCTGAAAATATTCACCATAGACTTGGTCATTTGTCATTTCAGAAGTTGAATTTGTTAAAGGATCAATTGCAGTTTACTTGTAATAGACAAAAGAGTGATGTTGTAACTCCTTGTTCTCTATGTCCTTTAGCTAAACAAAGAAGGCTTTCCTTTGTTTCAAACAATCATATGTCTACTAATGCCTTTGATTTGATTCATTGTGATATCTAGGGCCCCTTGTCACATTCCCACGCATGTTGGTCATAGATATTTTCTTATCTTAGTTGATGATTGCACACAATTTACTCATGAGGCAAAATTCTGATGTTAGTTTTATTATCCCCAAGTTCTTCACTCTAATAGAAACTCGATTCCACAAGATAATCAAGAAATTCAGATCTGATAATGCTCAGGAGTTGCAATTTACAAAGTATTTTAGTGCCAAAGGAGTTATTCACCAATTTTCATGTGTGGAAAGACCAGAGCAAAACTCTGTGGTTGAAAAGAAACATTGGCACCTTCTGAATGTATCTAGAGCCCTGTATCAAGGGTTCCAATCCAATTTTGGAGATAATGTGTACTCACGGCCACGTTTTTTATTAACAGAACCCCTTCACCCATTTTGAAAAACAGCACTCCCTTTTCTTTGCTATATGCACTCCAGTGTATAATAATTCCCTTATTTCGGAGCATTTGTTTTGCATCCACACTATCATCCCACAGAAATAAATTCCATCCATGAGCCAGAGCATGTGTATTTGTTGGCTACCCCCCAGGCATCAAAGGCTAGAAGCTATATGACATCTCTTCAAAATCATTATCTGTTTCCAGAGATGTTGTATTTCATGAAAGTCACTTTCCATTTCATTCCACAACTCATACATCTGATTTCATTGATCCATTTCCTAATAATGTCGTGCCTCACATTGCACCTGACTTGCCCATCTATCAATCAACTCCAGACTTACTTCCTAATTTACTATAGTCAGCAATAACAATGACCATATCCCCACCAATTTACCTATTATTCCTTCACAAGGATCAGATTCTGATCATCCTTCATCTTTTATTCCTAGAAGATCCACTAGGGTCAGTAAAGCTCCATCTTATCTTCGTGAATTCCACAGAAATCTTCTGTCAAATACACTTTCCCCAGACAACAATTCAGCATACCCCTTCTGCAAGTACATTTCATACACGACATTCTCTCCTTCTCATAGAAATTATCTTCTTAATGTATCCTCAAAACTTTGAGCCACAATACTATCATCAACCTATACAGTTTGATCATTGGAAAGAAGCTATGGCAATTGTGTTGGCAGCTATAGAACTTGATGAAATCCACGATTTATTGAGGGAGATTAATGTTGATTCTAGTTTCTATAGATAGAATATTATGATTGTTAAAGATTGTAGGAGATTTATTATTTCCTTTTCTTATTCTTTTCCTTTTTTATGTATTCCTTTTGTACTATAAAAGGGCTTGTTCATTGTACATAGGAGAGTGAAATTAATAAAGAATATTTCCGTATTCTCGTTCTCATCTTCTACATGGTATCAGAGCAAGGAAGATGACAGACACTGCAGCCAATAACAGGGGCTCAATGACATCTGAGTCCGTTAATAGCGATGCAGAAATCACCTCTGCTGTGAGAAATCACCTCTGCTGTGAGTGAAGGAATTGAAAACTCCTCATTCCAACGCACGATAGAAAAATTAGATGGGAAGAATTACAGAGAATGGGCACAGTCAATCAAACTAATAGTGGATGGAAAAGGAAAACTTGGGTACCTCACAGGCGAGACGAAAATGTCAGCCTCAACCGACACCGTTCTTCTTCGAAAATGGCGATCAGAGAACTCCATGGTGACTACGTGGCTCATCAATTCCATGAAACCAGCAATTGGAAAAACTTACCTGTTCTTACCCACCGCGAAGGACGTCTGGGAAGCAGTGAGAGAGATGTACTCTGACGTTGAAAATTTTTCCCAAATTTTCGAAATTAAATCTAGGCTGTGGCAAATCAAGCAGGGAGAACGCGAGGTAATTGAGTATTACCTTGAGATGACGGCATTATGGCAAGAATTAGACTCGAATTCTGAAGAGAAATGGAAATGCCCAGAGGACAGCGTGTACTACAGGAAGAAATTGGAGAACGAAAGGGTTTTCAAATTCTTGGCTGGGCTTAATCGTGAGTTGGATGATGTTCGAGGCAGGATACTCAGTCAAAAGCCCTTACCGTCGCCACGAGAAGTCTTCTCCGAAGTCAGGAGAGAAGAAAATCGCCAAAAGGTGATGTTGAATGGGATCGGTGTGGCTACTGGGATTGGGCTCGACGCTTCTGGCCTAAGCGTGACGGGGAATGGGCCACAAATTAATGGGCCCCCTCAAAATAATAAAGACAGGCCACCTTATTTGCACAAAGAGGGCAAAATTAGTGATGGGCCCAGTTACTCTAATATTGGGCCTGGAGCAGTGGGCTTTTATTCAAAGAGATCAACTAGTGGGTCAAACTTTAAACAACAAAAAGGTCAACCTTGGTGTGAACACTGCCGAAAAACGGGACATAAGGAGGACACGTGTTGGGATCTACATGGAAAACCAGCAGATTGGAAACCGAGGCAGAGTAATGGAAATCGGGGATACCAAGCGTCTATTGAGTATTCAACAGGAAAAACTAAAGAGTCCAGTGGGGCATTTAACTCGGAGCAAATGGAACAACTCTACAAAATGTTTTCTAGCCTCCAACCGTCAACTCAGACTACTAGTTATAATCCTTCAGGCTCTTTAGCTCACAGAGGTAACTTTTTGAAAGCTTTGAAATCTACTACTCAATCCAAAACCCCCTGGATCATTGACTCGGGAGCGTCGGGTCACATAACTGATTCCTACCACCTATTCTCTTCTTATACAGCGTGTGCCGATAATCTTAAGGTTAAAATTGCTGATGATTCCCTATCAACTGTTGCAGGAAAAGGGAGTATCCAAATCTCTGATTCTATAACTTTAGAACCAGTTCTTCATGTTCCAAATTTATCGTGCAATTTACTGTCTATAAGTCAGCTAACAAAAACTTCCAATTGCTCCGATAAATTTTTCCCATCTCACTGTATATTTCAAGACCTATCATCGGGGAAGACGATTGGCAGTGCTAAGGAAAGTGAAGGGCTCTATTACTTTGACGAAGCTGATGTAAGTAACCAATGTCAATTTAAAATTTGTGATTCTGCGTCTGTTCCTAGAGATAGTGAAATTATGTTATGGCATTTTAGGATGGGTCACCCAAACTTCAACTACTTGAAACGTGTACTTCCCTCTATTTTCATGAATAAAATGCAAGTTCATTTTCAATGTGAAATCTGTAAGTTGGCAAAACATCAACGAACGCCATTTCCAAAGTCCATATACAAACCATCAAAACCATTTACAACTATTCATAGTGATGTGTGGGGTCCCTCACGATCCTCAAACCGTACCCACGCAAAATGATTTGTTACTTTTATTGATGATCACACTCGACTTTGTTGGATATACCTTCTCAAAGATAAATCTGATGTCCGTTCCGTGTTTATCAACTTTCATTCCATGATCCAAACACAAATTCAAATTTTACATACTGATAATGGCACAGAATATTTTAACACTACCATGGGTAACTACCTTCAAACACACGGAATAATCCATCAAAGTTCCTGCGTTGACACTCCTCAACAAAATGGGATTGCTAAACGAAAAAATAGACATCTTCTAGAGGTTGCCCGTGCCCTATTATTTACTATGAACATGCCGAAGACCTTTTGGGGTGACGCTATTCTTACATCCGCATATTTAATCAATCGAATGCCTAGTCGTGTCCTAAATTTTGAGACCCCACTCCAAAAACTTCAGACATATTTCCCAACATCCCGACTCAACTCTAATATATCCCTCAAGGTATTTGGATGCACTGCATTTGTGCATATTCACTCTCATCACAGAAGTAAACTTGATCCCCGAGCTATTAAATGCGTCATGATTGGGTACTCTCCTACACAAAAGGCTACAAATGCTACGATCCATCCACGAAAAAGACCTTTGTAAGTCTTCACGTTACTTTCTTCGAGAATACTCCATACTTTCAAAAAACCTATCTTCAGGGAAAGAATGTTCATAAAGATCGGTTCTTTGACTTCAGCCTCTCTCCCTCCCCTGTACTGATCTTACCATCCGAATATAGTATACCAATGCCATTAACAGAAGGGGACTTGAATCCAGGGGGAGATGCGGAGAAACAAAATGATAAGGAGATACTGGTTTACTCAAGAAAGTCGAAATCAAAGAACATAGAGAACCTCACCTTTGAAGCACCAAGAGAGTCAGAACCAATGGTAGCTCCTGAACCTCAGAAAGCATTAGAGGTACCTGATACAGAATTACCTATTGCTCTCAGAAAACACACACGGTCATGTACTCTCCACCCTATTTCAAAATTCATGTCCTACAATACTTTATCTACAAACTTTCGTGCTTTTACTACCCATCTTGACAGTACTGTGATCCCAAGAACAATTCAGGAAGCCATGGGTATTTCAAAATGGAGAGAAGCAGTCTTGGAAGAAATGCGGGCATTAGAAAAGAATGAAACTTGGGTGATAGTGGATTTACCAAAAGGAAAGAAGCCTGTTGGATGCAAATGGGTCTTCAACTTGAAATGCAAAGCTGATTGAACAATTGAACGGTATAAAGCTCGGTTGGTGGCAAAAGGATACACACAAACTTACGGTATTGACTATACAGAAACATTTGCTCCAGTGGCAAAGTTGAATACAATTGGAGTCCTTCTATCGTTAGCAGCAAATTTGGATTGGCCACTTTAGCCACTAGATATCAAGAATGCATTCTTGAATGGAAAGTTAGATGAAAAAGTATACATGACATTACCACCAGGTTTTTGCAGGAAAAATGAAATAAATCGGGTGTGTAGACTAGAAAAATCTTTATATGGACTTAAGTGGTCACCAAGAGCGTGGTTCGACAGATTTGCAAAAGTGTTGAGAAGTCGGGGATATCATCAAGGACAATCAGATCACACCATGTTCCTTCGGTTGTGTGAAAATGATACTAAAGTTATCCTAATCGTATATGTTGATGACATTATTCTGACAGGTGACAATATAGTGGAAATGGAAAGATTAAAGAAAAGGCTTGCCACCGAGTTTGAAGTAAAAGACTTAGGGTCACTGCGATATTTCTTGGGAATGGAAGTCGCCAGGTCTGGAAAAGGCATAAGTGTATTACAACGAAAGTATGTACTTGATCTTCTATCTGAAACCGGCATGTTTGGATGTAAACCTAGTGATACACCTGTGGATGTGGGAAAGAAAGTTGAAGAGGGAGAAAAGCCAATAAACATTGATAGTTATCGGAGACTGGTTGGAAAACTAATCTATCTATCACACACCAGACCTGACATCGCATTTGGAGTTAGTTTGGTAAGTCAACACATGCATTCTCCGAAGGAATGTCACCTAGAAACAGTCTATAAGATTCTCAGATACTCAAGGGGTCCGCAGGAAAGGGACTACTCTTCAAAAAGGGTGAAAGGAAAGAAGTAGAAGTCTTCACAGATGTAGATTTGGCATGTTCGATAGAAGATAGGAGGTCTACTACTAGTTATTGTACCTTTGTATGGGGAAACTTAGTAACATGGAGGAGTAAGAAACAGAATGTAGTAGCCAGAAGTAGTGCAGAAGCCGAATTCAGAGCCGCTGCACAAGGAATATGTGATGGTTTGTGGCTGAAGAAGCTTTTGGAAGAACTACATGTCACTATAAAGTTACCAATCAAGCGCTTCTGTGATAATAAAGCAGCAATCAATATCTCTCTTAATCCAGTTCAACATGATCGAACTAAGCATGTAGAAGTGGATAGACATTTTATTAAAGAAAAGGTTGAGTAAGGAACTATATGCATAACTTATGTTCCTACACAAGCACAGATTGCAGATGTCTTCACCAAAGGACTACCCAAACAAAAGTTCAATAAGTTCATTTTCAAGTTGGATATGATTAATATATATGATCCAACTTGAGGGGGAGTGATGAAATCCACGATTTATTGAGGGAGATTAATGTTGATTCTAGTTTCTATAGATAGAATATTATGATTGTTAAAGATTGTATGAGATTTATTATTTCCTTTTCTTATTCTTTTCCTTTTTATGTATTCCTTTTGTACTATAAAAGGGCTTGTTTATTGTACATAGGAGAGTGAAATTAATAAAGAATATTTCCCTATTCTCGTTCTCATCTTCTACAGAACTAAACAACACTAGGTCAATAACCAAATTACCCAAGGGAAAACATTCCATTAGCTGCAAATGGGTGTATAAAATCAAATATAAGCCTGATGGAAGCATAGACAGGTACAAAGCCTGCTTGGTAGCCAAGGGCTATACTCAGCAAGAAGGATTAGATTTCATTGAAACATTTTCTCCAGTTGCTAAGTTTGTGACTGTCAAGATACTTCTTGCCATTGCTGCCATTCACAAATGGCATCTTGTTCAATTAGATATCAATAATGCTTTCTTAAATGGGGTCTTTTTGATGAGATTTATATGGATCTACCTTTGGGGTACTCTAAAACAAATACTGATGTTGCAATGGTCCTAAACAGGCATCCGGACAACGATTTTCAAAGTTTTCTCCAGTCCTCATTCTTCATGGTTTTCATCAATCAAAATTCAAAGAGGGTTCTGATGATACATTTGTTGCCTTACTGGTATACGTTGATGACATTATCATCACAAGTTCGGATCATAGTGTAATTAATTCTTTAAAAACATTTTTACACAATCAATTTAAGCTCAAGGATCTTAGGAAAATAAAATATTTCCTTGGTTTGGAAATAGCTAGATCACATAGTGGGGTCTTCTTCTCCTAAAGAAATTATACATTACAGCTTCTTGAGGACACTGGTTTCCTAGGTTGCAGACCAGCTACTTTACCAATGGATCCCAAGGTTCGCCTTAGTTCCTTTGAAGAGGAATTACTTAATGATGCATCTTTATATCGAAGCTTTGTAGGCCGCTTACTTTACTTAACTATATCTCGACCAGATATAACCTTTGTCACAAGCTTAGTCATTGTCAAGGTATGAAAAGGCGTTGGTGAGGCGCGCCTCACCACGAGGCATATGGATAATGCCCTGAGGCTGTTCTGCTGAGGCCAAAAGTCTGAGGCCAGCGCCTCTATAGCTGAGGCGCACGCCTCAGGGAATGCGCCTCACGGTGCAAGAGGCGTGCGCCTCACTAATTTTTATTTTTTTTTTCATAATAATTAGTAAAAATTTGACTTGCCCATTCTTAAAAAAAGGGCCCATTAAAAAGGATTTTGTGGGCCCAAATGTTACTAACCTAAACCGTCCAACTGTAGACAGAAAATGAAGGAACTGAACAGGCAGAATTCCATCTTCTTCAGTCTGCATTATTCTGGCCGGCTTCTTCTTCTCCTTACAGGCTGCTACTGTCTTTCTTCATCAGGTATTTTCTTCTCCTTCTTCTTCTTCTTCTCCTTCTGCTTCTTCTCCTTCACCAGATATTCTTCTTCTTCTTCTTCTCCTTACAGGCTGCTACTGTCTTTCTTCATCAGGTATTTTCTTCTCCTTCTTCTTCTTCTCCTTCTTCTCCTTCTCCTTCATCAGATATTCTTCTTCTTCCCCTTCTTCTTCTTCTTCTTTTTCTTCTTCTTTTTCTTCTCCTTACAAGCTGCTGCTACTGTCTTTTTTTCTGCATATATATCCGAAATCACATGGCTATAATCACACGTCTTTTCTTCTTTTTTCCCCGCTTAAACTGACTTGGTAAATTACACTTTGTATTGCATGAAATGAATTGATGAAAGGTAAAAGTAATTGGAGTCACTAGTCAGTTTTCAAGTCTTCGCTGAAATAAAATATTCATGATTAGATTGATTAAAAAACATGATTTAGTCAAATATTTTTCTACCTATTTACGAGTTCAACTCATAAATTATGATGTTTACAGACCAAATTATTATGCTTGTGTCAGTGTCTGTGTCTTGGATTCGTGTCCGACATAGATAGTAAGCTCGTCTAGCATGATTTAGAAAAAAAGTTAAAATGAGCTTTTAAAATTTATCGGTACTTATTTTTTTTTTTTTATATAAACATTTACTATACATGCTAGTTTAACCACAGTTATGTCATGTTAGTTTAACCACATGACTTAGTTTTTTTCCTTGTATTGTAGAATGGGAAAGAACCATCGAACGGATCCAGCTTGGAAGTATGGAAAAGAAATTGAAAAAACAGGAGGTGATAAAAAGTCATACGTCTACATTGAGTGTATGTTTTGCAAGAAAACCATTACCGGAGGGGTGAAGCTGATGAAGGAACACTTAGCATGTACTCACAAGAATGTAGCCCCATGTCCTGGAGTTCCTACGGATGTTAAACAAGAGATTGCAGAGTATATGAATGCTGGAAACATGAAAAGACAACTATCACAACAACAATTTGAAGATATGGTCAAGCTTGGTTCTTATTATGAGAAGAATGATAAAGAAAAAGATTCTTATAGAGGCATTAGAGGACCAATGGATAGGTTTGTGTCAAACATTGGTGATGATGATGAGACACACCCAAAGATGAATGCAGCGAAGATGAAAGAGATGCGAAATAGCGTCTGTTTAGATGTTGGCAGGTTCTTCTTTAAAAATGCAATACCTTTCAATACGGTTGAATCTCCTTCATTTATCAGCATGTGTCGGGCTATTGGTTCATACGGTAGAGGTTTTTAGCCTCCTACAATTTACGAACTCCGAACATGGATTCTTAAAAAGGAAGAGGAGTCGACGAGGAGAATAGTTGAAGATGTAAAGGCGACATGGACTACAACTGGAGTTTTGATATTATCTGACGGGTGGTCTCACATGAGAAATAGAAGCTTGATCAATTTTCTTGTGAATAATCCACATGGAACGGTGTTTCTTAAATCTATTGATGCTTCTGACGCAATTAAAGATGCGGATCTCATGTTCAAATTATTAGACGAGGTTGTTCAAGAAGTTGGTGAAGAAAATGTTGTTCGAGTTGTGACCGATAATGCAAGTGCATACAAAGCTGCTGGGAGGAAATTGATGGAAAAACGCAAGCATTTATATTGGACTCCTTGTGCTGCACATTGCATCGACTTAATGCTTGAAAAACTTGAGAAGGTGCAACAACACAAACATGCATTGATTAAGGCTAAAAAGATCAGTAATTTTATTTATAATCATCAATGGGTGTTGGCATTAATGAGAAAAATGGCAAAGAAGGAAATAGTTCGACCGGGTGCTACGAGATTTGCTACAGCCTACTTGACTTTGCATAGGATCTATGAGTTGAGAAACTCACTACGAGCTATGTTCACTTCGAATGAGTGGATAAATTTTCCTTGGGCTAGGAAAGCGGAAGGGAAACAGGTTAGGGGAATCATTTTAAAGGATAAAAAATTTTGGCCAAGTGTTGCATATGCTTTGAAGACCACTAATCCCCTAGTTAGTGTTTTAAGACTTGTTGATTCTGAACAAATGCCAGCAATGGGATTTATTTATGGAACCATGGATAATGCAAAGGAACAAATAGCGAAAAATTTAGGTGAAGATGAAGCGGCGTACAGGGAAATTTGGAATATCATAGATGAGAAGTGGGAGTTTCAATTGCATCGAGACCTACATGCTGCTGCTTATTATTTGAATCCTCGTTGTCAATATGCTGATAATTTTTCTAGGCATTCTGAAGTTATGGCGGGTTTGTATAATTGCATGGTGAGACTCATTTCCGATCCAACTGAAAGGGAGAGAGCAGATCTCCAGTTAGACCAATTTGTTGAAAAACGGAATTTCTTTGGTCTCGAACCAGCAAAATTAACTTTCACTAAGCGGTCTCCTGGTATGTATTAAATTATTAGCCTATACTTAATAGTTGCAAAGTTTTGATTAGCCTATACTTAATAGTTGCAAAGTTGCATGTAACCTTTTTTTCTTAATTTTGATCCAGTTGCTTGGTGGACTCAATTTGGCGTTGGTACTCCAGAACTAACCAAGTTTGCAACGAGAGTTTTAAGTCTTACTTGCTCATCTTCCGCATGTGAGCGCAATTGGAGTACATTTAATTTAGTGAATACTAAGAGAAGGAATCGTTTGACAACAAAGAGATGGAATACTTTGGTTTACATCAATTATAACAAGAAGCTCAAAGATCGACATAGGCGATTGAAGTCACTTAAAGATGGTGAAGATCCTTTGATTCTGAAGGATGTTCCATCCGATGATGAATGGATTGCAGATCACGATATTGGAGCTCCATCAAACACATGCGATGTAAATGATGACGACCCAAGTCTAAATTTTATGATTGAAAGTTTTTCTCGTACACAAAGTCAACCTATTATGAAAAAAAACTTATTCACGAAAAGGTATTCATACTTTTATAATTCAAATTTCTTTTTTTTTTTTATGAAATTATGTTAACACATTGTTTTTTATTGAATTTATAGGGAAGGAGAAAGTTACATTGCAATTGGTGGATGAGGAAGATGATTTTGTAGAAATTGAGAGTAGCGAAGAGGAAAATGATGGGGAAATTAGATATGATGATGATTCCATTAATGCTAATAATAGTGATGATAGCACAGCAGACTTTTAGGCCTTTTTTAGTTTAAGTTGCTTCTTTTTTTCCATTGCAAATGGAGTGATTGCTAACTTTTGTAATATTTTTTTTTTTTTTTTGCTAAACATCTTCTTTCTTTAGATGGACTATATCTCTATATGCTAATCGCTATATATTTTATTTACTATATGCTCCAATTTTGATTTTTTGTATTATTTTATAATTTTTTCACTTAGATTTTTTTTTTTTTTTTTTGTGAGGCTTACGCCTCGCCTCATAAAGAAAAAACGTTTTGGTACTTAGTTCCGCCTTTTTAAACCTTGGTCATTGTTTCTCAGCTTCGCCAACCTCACCTTGATGCTATTCATCACCTCTTACAATATCTCAAAGCCACTCCAAGTCAAGGACTACTGTTTCTGCTTCTTCCCTACAACTTCGAGCATTTGCTGACGCTAATTGGGGATCATGTCTTGACTCAAGAAAGCCTATCACAAGCTTTTGTGTATTCCTTGGTGATTCCCTAATTTCTTGGAAGGCTAAGAAGCAACAGACCTTATCCAGATCATCTGCAAAGGCAGCATACCGTGCGTTAGCTTCCACTGCTAGTGAACTTGTTTGGATTCGTCAATTACTTCATGATTTTCAGGTTCCCCCGTCAGCTCCAGCCCTGATTTTTGTGACAACCAAGCTGCAATTCACATTGCTAGTAATCCTATCTTCCATGAAAGGACGAAGCACTTCAAGATTGATTGTCATTTCATTCGTGATAAAGTCGCTAAGGATTCATCAAGCTTTTGCAAGTTTGCAACCAACATCAGTTAGCAGACTTCTTTACCAAAGCTCTGCCGGCCTCTCTCCTTTTCCCTTTACTGACCAAGATGGCCATTGTTGATCTTCATGGTCCATCTTGAGGGGAGTATTAGAACATTAGTTAGTTAACTGTCATTTGTGAATCAGTTAGTTTAGTTAGTTGACTAGTTAGCTATTAGTGAGCTGTCAGTTAGTTAGCTTAGCTTGCAAATTCTATTAATACAAATGAATGTAACTAGCAATTCCCACCATTTTGTTGCTTTCTTCCTCAATAATTCCCAATCATAACATTAAAAAACTCCAATCATTCTTCATTTTCAAAGATATTTGAATTAAAAGGGACCTTTTTGGGAGGATACCAGTACCTATAACAATAGCCCATTTAGGGAAAAGAAAAATCAAGAAAAACTATAACATAACATTAAAAATCTAATCATTCTTTATTTTGAAAAGGATTTGAACAAAAGGAACCTTTTCGCGAGGATAGCAGAAACTACAACGAAAGCCAATTTCAGAAATTCAAAAAATCAACGTACCCAAAATCTTAAACTATAACATTATACAGAAACGCCAATCATTCTTACTTTTCAAATGGATGTGAACAAAATGTACATTTTTGGGAGGAGTAGAAGATGGCGGGGCCGTAATGAGAGCTGGGACTGGGAAGATGATTTTGGTGGGTTTCAAAGGGCATTGCTTAACAGAGGGTTTTTGTCGTTTGAGGTTTTGGACTGCTGCGTGTATTAAGGGAAAGGAGTGAAAATTGGTGGCGGAAATGTGTACTGGAATCTTGGGAGTATGAAGTGAGAACGGAGGCGAGAATTCATTCTCTTTTGCTTGTTTTCTGGTTCGGAACGTTATCGGAAGTTCAAATTGGCAAAGGATAAAAATTTCAGGCAACTGTTTCACCGGCTCTCGGATTTGTCCATTGCTCTCCCGCGTTACTGATGTAACTTCCATAGTGCTTTTTATTTATTGCTCATTTATATTGATTGCTCATCCAACTTTTAAGAGTGATTACGGATTCATCAACAAAATTCAAATGCTTCTTATTATTACTAGGTTTAAGCAACGTGCAATGCACGTTTGCTTAGTTATATATATAATTTTTTTGGTTCGTTAAATAATTAATGATGTAATGTTTATGTAATTAATAAATAATTACACATTGTAATATATTAATTTTAATTTGAATAATGTTAAATTCTAAATTAAAATGTTTAAGTTTTTGTTTCGTACTATTTTATTATATTAAATTTTGTATTTAATCATGAACTTTTTATACATAATAAAATAATAGATAATATTATAATACAAAACTAAATAAATAAATATTTTTTTTTCATTGAGTTCAATGTACCTTACCAAATAAACTATTAGCATTTTTAAATTAATAATATTCACATCCATTTTTTTTTTTTAGTTTCATTTTTTCTTAGTGACTAAAATGTAGTAGTACAAAGTTTTTTTCATTTTTCATTTATTTATTAATAATGTTCTGAAAGGCGTAATGCATTGCGAGACGTCGATATTGAGAATCAAGAATCACAAGTTTAGGCATGTCAATACGAAGAATAAGCGTCATAATACGTTTCGTATTTTTAATATTATTTTAATTATTTTTAAGACATTAAATATATTTTTATTTTAAAAAATAGTTTTTTTATATTATAAAAAAAAATAGATTTTTTTACTATATCATAAAATCATCTAATATTTAAAAATAATACTTACTAAACATTTAATATAATACTATAATATTGCCAAATAGTGTTAGGAGAATTTTAATTTTTTTTATTAATTAAGGAACTAAACATGAGCATTAATCATAGGATTTATACGAAAAGTTTGCGGCTTTGATAATTTCGATATCTAAAATGGAGATGAAGGATTTTGATTCACAATCGAGAATGATTTCGACGTGAAGTTTGTGGGAATTCAACTGGGGTCGAACCGAATGTAATAAATACATAAAAATAATTTAAAGTAAATCTATCTTTACTAATTAGATTCATTATATATCCTACAATTAGTCCCAACACTAAAAATTAAAAATAAATATGTTAAAATAGTTTACTTTGTTAAATTAAAATATTCTAAACTTATAGAAAATAATATCTAACATTAATATATTAATAATCAAGTGCAATTTAAATTAAATTTGAAAATTAAATAAATGAAAGAATGAAAGTGAATATTACAATTTAATTAGTTGTAATTCAAAATCAAATTAGTCAATTAGACATACATTTAAAATGATTTTGATGAGTCATTTTAACATTATTTTTTTTTCACTATCCCACATTGGAAATTTTATAAAACTATTGGATATTAATAGCAAATATAAAATGTACAATCTCCAGCGATTGAATCGTTTATGAAACCTTTGGGAGAGAAGTGTATCTATAAAATGAGCATGACATCCAATACTTCTACATGGGCTTTAGAATTGTAAATTTTGAAGCCCAATTATGGAGTTAAAATATTTTTAAATTAAAAAAATTCCGTTAGTTTTTCCGTTAAATCAAGAAATTTCGTTAGTTTTTCCGTTAAAACAACAAAATTCCGTTAGATAGCCACTTTATATATAAAAGAGATTCACTCAATTTTAGGGACATTGCCCTCCATTATGCACGAGTTAAAAAGTTAAATGATCACAAATTACTCATCGAATTTAAAAATGTTTTTAATTGGTCACTTAATTTAAGGACGTTGTATTTCAACACCCACCCAACTTTAAACTTAATTACATATTACTCACCGAACTTTAAAATGTTTCCCAGGTCATTCAACTTTAAAGCAGTGGCAAGCGAAAAAAACTGATCCAACAAGACTATGAAAGCACGAGTATATAAAAGAAAACGGAAAGGAGGTGATAGAAAAAAAAATATTAAAAATATTACAATTTATAAGATCATTCTTATGTGAAGATTTCTTAAACTCGTAGATATAATACAATGACATATTGATTTGTCCCTCGCACGAGTCAACATTCTTTTGATCCATTTCTCCCTTATTGTTCAAAACGGTCAAAACCACTTAGAAAACCTATTTTTAAGTTAAAAGTTTTCAACTTGATAAATAACAAAAAAAATGTTTTAAAACTACTCATGGTCGGGATAATATTAGATGATTTGGAATAAATAATAATAAATCGATTAGCGTGGAAAGAGTAAAATGACTTATTTTTTCTCCAATAATATAATCTTATACAAATTGTTTAATAATATTTGATTTGTAAGATAACCAATGGGAAGCATTCTAAATTTCGGTGAGTAACTTGTGACTACCCCCTAAGTTGTGTAGGTGTTGAAACATTGAACTCGTGAGTGATGGAATACAACATCATAAAGTTGAATGATAAATGAGAAGTATTCTAAAGTTCAGTGAATAACTCATAACAACGTAAAGGAGTATGACACTTTAAAATTGAGTGATCAATAGAAAGCATTCCGAGATTCGATGAGTAACCCGACCACACCCAAAAGTTGGATGAGTATTGAAATATCTAATTAAGTAACTTCCGCAAAGGAGATAATAACCATGAAAATTTAAGTCAGATTTCATTTCACTGAAAAAGTTGATAAATATCTAAAATTAAGATTCATAACTTCTATATTTTTTAATTATACATCTTATTATTTTTTATTAAAAATTGAGTTCTTAGCAAAAATAAATAAATAAAAATATCTCAATTTTAAACAAAAAAATTACCTAAAAATAAATCTAAAATAACTATAATCCCAATAAAGGTCTTTCCAATAACAATATTACAACCAGAAATTGTCAAAAGGTCCTTCAGTGCCATAAATTTAGTCGAATGTCTGTCGAATCATTATTTCTTTTTTGGTTCTTCGGATACAAAAATGTTGGCAAATCACAGTCCTTCAACTTATGGTATAAATGTGTGCACAGTTTGGCCACCATTACTGGATGAAAATATTTTAAATAGCAGAATAAAATACTGGCAGGACCAAATGCATAAGCTTAGAATGGCAGAATGTAATCTCGTTTCAAGTATCCAAGGCCGTCATTTTACAGACGGGACACAGATTCTTCAGCATCAACCACTGTTTAATGCACTTGGTGTGGAACTCGTGCTTGCAATCCAATATCCCGATATCATCTCCAGCAATGTAATTCTCCTGATCAAGTTGAGGAAAACCGAAAACTTAAAATTATCTCCGTATCAGCCAAACAAACAGATGAATATGGAACAAGCACAAAAGGGCGAATAAAGAAAAAAGGAACACGACGGGGAAATAGGGGGTAGCGGTGAAGAAGAGAATATATTGTAAAAGATTGCCCTTCTGATAAGGGTACATCAGATTTTATGTGTATGTTTAGGTAAAACAAGATTTTACTGACACTGCCCAATCATCTCGACCAAACATGGCAGTGAAATCTAAAGAAGGCCTTTTAATCAATAAATTTAAAGGTAGGCATAAAGAGTGCTTTTCAAATTTGTTTCAGGCATTTGTGTGATATAATCAATGAAAAAAATGGGGAAAAACATTAGAGATGTTTACCTGACATATACAGCACGGCTCCAAATTTGGTGAGGATCCAAAAGGTTCATACTTCTGCTGTTCCATAGAACCCAAAATCTTTTCCTCACTCAATCCCGTGCTTACATTCCCTATTCGTTCTTCCAAAGCCAATAGTTCCTGAAACACAAAACATGATGTTAAAGAATGACAATTTCTTAAAGTTGTTCTCCCGTTTGATAGAAACTATGAAAGAAAAATCCAATCACAAAATGGAGTACAGTACCTCATAAGACATATTGTCAACATCGAGCCTCATATTTCTATGCCTGTCGTGCATCTCAGCAAATCCATTTATGAAAGGATCAAATAGCATATAATCCTGAGAAGAAAGTATGGCATATCAGTATTATCAGTTCCGCCAAATATAAACAAGTAGGAGTAATGAAAAAAAAAAAGTAATAGCACGTTTGGATATGCTTAAAATGTTTACTTAGTAAATAAGTAAGTTTCAAAATATATAAGTATTTTTGCTGGTTAAAGTTGAAAAAAAATTACTTATTTTAAGAGTAAGGTCAAAGTTACTTCCAAGATTAATAACTTGCATAATTTAAAAGTACAAAAAAAGTAACATGTTCAAACATATTTGGAAGCGTACTTTTTTTTTTTTTAAACTTAGCCAAACGTGACTATCACGTTTGTCTTGATTGTGAGTGCCTGCACATTTCTCCTCAACAAACACAAATTTAAAACATGTCTTGCCCATATGAGCAAGTCAATTTGCATTTGCAAATATACTTCCAACTTGCGGCAGAGTAACTCCGAATATATTAGTAATAACATATTAATTAATAATTACAGAAATCTAAAGCAAACCTCTGCTCGTAAGTGGGCGCCCCTCCGCATTGCATGCAAGAAATGGCGTATCTGTTACACCAAATTCGGTCTAATCAAAATGGTACCTTCTTCACTGCATACAGTTTTGTTCTTTTCTTTCAACAACAATAAAAGTTTCCGTACACAAATCCACCCTTTAGCATTTATTATATACAACATCATCTAAAGAAAACTAGAATTCAAAAAAAAAATATATATATATATATATATATATATATATATTTTTTTTTTTTTTTTATAACCGTGGATGTCCGGGCCAGCTTGCGCGCACCTCGACTAATTCCACGGGACCCTGAAGTTTACAGCCGTTTCTCACCTCAGTGACCCTGAGGGACTCGAACTGCTGACCATTAGGGAGCAAACCCAAGGTCTGACCAATTGAGCTACCCCTCAGGGTTAAAATAAATAAATATATAAATATATATATATATATATATATATATATATATATATATCCAAAGAAGTTGAACAGCGTTCAGAAATCAAAGGGAATCCACAGTTATAAAGCTGCATACGTGTATACAGTAACATGCTCTTATATTCTTAGTAAATGTAATTTAAAGTGGGGACTGGGATATGAGCATCTTTGGCTAACCTTAAAAAGAAGTAAAGTTACTTTTATGCTTCGTTTTTGCCAAACACAGATTTAAAAGTTACTAACAAAACTTACTTTCTTCAAAAAATAAAATAAAGAAAAGTAACTTTTGGGTGCAAACATGCTCTCCAGCCAGGAGGGCGTGAAACTTGTAATAGACAAAAATCGAGTTAAGATTTCATTTCAACACTTATTAAAAAGATTTAAGTTTAGTAAGATAGGTTATTTCACACACGCCCATAAACATGCACTCATTGGAAACGATACCAAAGGTTCTCCACATTTAAGGCTTTTATTATTTGAACTTCTAGAAGTCCCAGAACTACACCACCGAAAATTGATACTAATCATAAAATGATGCAGTCCCAAATTAACTTGCAAAATATTAAGCCTCTGTTACCATTTCATTAACTCCAAAATAACAAAAGTCCTTATAGTCAAGGCTTTCTCATTTACTAATAAAGGAAGTTCTTAAACTTAACATAATCGAGTGATTATAATGATAAAGCAGTCAATCCCTTCTTCCATTTGTAGGAAGCTTTCTAAAGCTATAACAATAGATGCAAGCAACAACAAACTTACAAATTAAGATGCGTAAATAACTAAATATTTTAAAAATTAATAATACGCATTATTTCAGGGTCAACAATTTCAGTTTCAGCTCGGAGTAAAACAGGTATGTAACAATGTGGTATATAATATCTGTTTCTCATGCCCCAGATAACGCACATAAATCTAGAATGACAAAAACATCCCTTGGAGAACACCAGCTAATAAGCCACAATAAGAATCATTAAACACGAGAAAGGGCTACTTTTTTCTCTGCTCTAAAAAGATATTATCAACCCACACTTCTCCTTGCCTGGATCTTTAAAAAAACCAAAGGGGTAAAGGAAGACAAACTTGGTTCAGGTAGCCAATGTCCGTGAACCTTCAAAAGGAACTCTTGCTGGTAATTACAGTCATCATGTGACAAAATTTGACAAAGACAATCCAATGTGTGAGGATCCTGGAGTTCAGTATATGATGTTCTTTAAGTTGTAAACCCTCTCCTGATTTATAGCATGATGGGCTAAGCTTAAAAGTGAGCTAAACTTGCTTTAAGAAATTTTTATTTCCAAACATGTCAAAATTGATTAAAAAAAGTTACTTATTTTGACAATAAGGTAGGGTTACTTTTGAAAGAAGTAATTTCCAACTTAGACCAGCAAAAATTTATTTATTTTAAAACTTTATAAGTAAATTTTAAGCTAAGCCAACATGGACTTCAGCTTTTTAAATCAGGATAGGCAGGTTTTCTAAATCCATAATATGATATGTTATTTGGATTTGCTCCTCAATGGTCACCAGTTCGAGTCCCCTCAGGGCCCTGAGGTGAGTATCCGGCCATAAATTTCAGGACCCGTGGGATTAGTCGAGGTGTGCGCAAGTTGGTCAGGACACCCCGATTATTAAAAAAGAAAAAATGACATGTTGAACACGATGAGTTGAATAATATAAGGGACTAGTGTGTCATCATTTGCTTACAAAAGTAAAGAGTATCATAAGTCGAAGGCTAGGATGCATGGCCCTATGTGGATGAAAATAGTGCCTTTTTTTAGGGAGAGACTTGATAGGTGTGGAATTATTAATTTGGAGAATTGGTTGGGAATCATTTTGTGATATTTTTGCAATCAGAATAAATCCAATTATTAAGCCAACAACATACTTGAGCACAATTATTAAGCCAACAACATACTTGAGCACAATTATCATGAAATAGGATGTGTGTGTACAACATACTTGAGCACAATTAGGTCAGACATTTGATCATGAAAATAATGATGGAAGACGAAAATAATGATCGAAGACCATTAGAATATACGTATGATAATTGTACTGATGAAGCAGAATGAACTAATAACATACGACCTTAACATATGAAGTGATTAGAGCAAAGGTAAATAGGCAGTCAAACAAGTAGTTTGAAAAACATAAAAACAATATTTGAAAGTTGGAACTCATTTAAAATGGCTTCCTGAAAGGCGTGAAAAAGAATATGAAAACCAATGTATATGATCTATGTAATTCCGAAATGGAGTCAAGCACATCGAGGTACCATAAAAAAGGGGGAAAATCTAGGATGCACCTACACTCTCCCGATCAGCAAGTTGGTGTCCTACATGACGCCGACATGTGTTGGACACTGGCACGTGTTGGATATGTCAAGTAGTGTGTCCAAATTATTTTTTAGTTTTATAGAGTTGGGCACGTTGCCGAAACGTAGAGACATACTGTAGAAAACCGTATATTTATCTTCCATAAATCAAAGATTATGTTTATGATTATTGAGAGGAAAATATTATTTCCATAGTTAGCTTATTTTGTTTCCTTTTCCTTGTAATATCTCGTGAGTTATAAATAGGAGTGATAGGTCGTTGTAATTATTCATTCGATTAATAATACACAAAATCGTTTCTTCATGGTATCAGAGCTAGGATATCTAACCTAGCAAAATCATTGCAGAATTCCCCGCCAACAGTAGAGAAGAATCAACAACCTCTGAAACCTCAAACTTCGAGACAGAGGTTGTTCACCCAATTGGCTCCCATGGCCCGGAGAATTCATCATTCCAACTCACGGTGGAGAAGCTGAATGGAAGGAACTTCCGATCATGGGCTCAATCCGTAAAATTAGTAATTGAAGGAAAAGGGAAGTTTGGTTACCTTAATGGTGAAACCAAGAGACCAACCGAGGCAGCTTCGCTGCAAAAGTGGAAATTTGAGAATTCCATGGTGACTGCGTGGTTGGTAAATTCAATGAAACCGGCCATTGGGAAGACGTACCTCTTCCTCCCAACTGCAAAGGACGTGTGGGACTCAGTGAAAGACACATACTCCGACTCCGAAGATTCTTCACACATCTTTGAAATCAAAACTCGACTTTGGCAAATTCGGCAAGGTGCTAGAGACGTAACAGATTTTTACATGGAGATGGTGGGCCTTTGGCAAGAATTGGATCTCAGTGTAGAGGAGGAGTGGAAGTGTCCGGACGATTGTTCTCTGTACAAAAAGAAAAAGGAGGATGAGCGTGTTTATGAGTTCCTCGCAGGTCTAAACCGGGAGCTGGACGATATGCGAGGCAAAATCTTGGGCCGGCGACCACTACCTGCAACTCGGGAAGTGTTTGCGGAGGTTCGCCGGGAAGAAGCTCGCCGGCTGGTCATGCTGAAGGAGACGACCGGATCGCCTGGAGCCACTGGTGAGTTGTCGGCTCTCAATTCCAGGAGTAATTGGCTGCCCCCTTACTCTAAATCAACTGGGCCGACATTTGCTGGGCCTAATAACAGTGGGCCAGGTACAGGAAACTTTAAATCCTTGGGCTTGGAGTCTGGCCTAAAAATTCAAGTGGAGAAGGTGGTTTGACAGGCTTCTCTTTAAAAGGGACTATAAATGGGTCGACCTAAAAACAACGAGGAAAATTATGGTGTGAACATTGTCGCAGGTCGGGGCATAAAGAAGATACGTGTTGGGAAATTCATGGAAAACCCACTGACTGGAAACCAAGACAAAATACTCGGATCAGGGGACACCAAGTTAAGACTATAAATTCCACACCCAGCGGTGCATTCAATTCCGAACAAATGGAACAACTCTACCAAATTTTTTCTAGCCTTCAAACATCTAGTCAGTCCTCTACCAAAGGCTCTTCTAGTTCCCTAACTCATAAAGGTAACTTTCTACAAGCCTTAAGCACGATAAAATATAAAACATCTTGGATTATTGATTCGGGTGCATCCGATCACATGACGGATTCATACCAACTATTCTCATCATACTCAACTTGTGCCGGAGATGTTAAAGTGAAAATTGCAGATGGTTCACTCTCTTCAGTTGCTGGAAAAGGGAGTATTAGAATTTCTAAATCCATAACACTTGACTGTATGCTCCACGTCCCAAACTTGTCTTGTAACTTACTATCTATTAGCCAACTGACAAAAAGTTCCAATTGCTCTGCTAATTTTTCCCCATCTCACTGTGTATTTCAGGACCTTTCAACGGGGAAGACGATTGGCAGTGCTAAAGAGTATGGGGGACTGTACTACTTCGAGGAAGCTGATGTGAGTAAACTAGGTCAACTTAATAACTGTAACTCTGCATCTACTTCTAGTGATAGTGAACTTTTGTTATGGCATAATAGAATGGGTCATCCTAGTTTCCCATACTTGAAACGTGTACTTTTCCCAAATTTGTTTAATAAGACTTCTATTGAGTTTCAATGTGAAAATTGCGAATTTGCAAAACATCAACGGACCTTTTTTCCTAAGTCTACCTACAAACCATCTACACCATTTACTATTATTCATAGTGATTTATGGGGACCTTCTCGCACCCCTAATCGCACCCACACTAAATGGTTCGTCACGTTTATTGACGATCATACACGAGTCTGTTGGGTATACCTCCTAAAGGAAAAAAGCGATGTTTGTTCAGTCTTCATAAATTTTCACTCTATGATTCAAACCCAATTTCAAACAAAACTCCGAATCTTGCGAACTGACAATGGCACTGAATACTTCAATACAACTTTACAAGACTACCTAATGAAAAATGGAATAGTCCATCAAAGCTCTTGTGTCAACACTCCCCAACAAAATGGGATTGCTGAACGAAAAAATAGACATCTCCTTGAAGTCGCCCGTGCCTTAATGTTTACCGCAAACATGCCTAAAATATTTTGGGGAGATGCAATTTTGACATCAGCATACCTTATTAACCGTATGCCTAGTCGTACTCTCTCCTTTGACTCACCCATACAACGATTTCATAAACACTTTCCAACTTCCCGTCTGAACTCGAGTCTACCCCTAAAGGTATTTGGCAGTACTACATTTGTCCACGTACACTCCCACTTTCGGAACAAACTTGAACCCCGTGCAATCAAATGTGTGTTTATTGGATATTCACCCATACAAAAAGGCTATAGATGTTTTGACCCTTCCTCCAACAAAATTTTTGTCAGTCTCGATGTCACTTTCTTCGAAAACACTCCTTACTTCCAAAAACCTTCTCTTCAGGGGGAGAATCTCAGACAAGAAGATCGGTTTTTTAACCAAGAATTCGTAGATGTTAACCTTTTCCCGCCTGACCTAATCACTCAAACATCTACTATGCCACATACAGAAGACAACTTGAATTCAGGGGGAGATGTGGGAAAACAAAACAACAAGGAGATTCTAGTTTACTCAAGAAAGCCCAAATCAAAGTATAAGGAAACCCATACACTTGAAGTACCAAAAGAGTCAAAACCGGTGGAAGGACCTGATGAGAACTCCGACATATCTCCTGACAATGATCTACTCATCGCTCTCAGAAAACAAACTCGTTCGTGTACCCTTCATCCTATCTCAAAGTTTACATCTTATAATAACCTTTTTGCAGGTTTTCGTACCTTTACAGCTAACCTTGATAAAACAGAAATTCCAAAGAATATTCAGGAGGCCCTGGAATCACCAAAATGGAAAGAGGCAGTAATGGAGGAAATAAGGGCTCTAAAGAAAAATAAAACGTGGGAAGTTGTGAACTTACCAAATGGAAAGAAACCAGTTGGATGCAAATGGGTCTTCAATATAAAGTACAAGGCAGATGGGGAAATAGAACGATATAAAGTACGGCTAGTTGCCAAAGGGTATACACAAACGTATGGCATCGACTACACAGAGACGTTTGCACCAGTGGCAAAGCTAAATACAGTTCGGGTTCTCCTATCCTTGGCGGTTAACCTTGACTGGCCTCTTCAACAACTTGACATTAAGAATGCATTCCTGAATGGAGAATTGGAAGAAGAAGTCTACATGACAATACCACCTGGCTGTAACAGAAGTAATGGAGAAAAGCAAGTATGTAAACTTAGAAAATCTTTATATGGTCTCAAGCAGTCACCTAGAGCATGGTTCGATAGATTTGCAAAGGTTCTGAAAACTCAAGGATACCAGCAAGGGCAGTCCGATCATACTATGTTCTTCCAACAATCTAGAGAGGGTGCAAAGACAATCTTAATTGTTTATGTTGATGATATAATACTAACAGGGGACAACATAGTGGAGATGGACAGATTAAAGAAATGCTTAGCCAAGGAATTTGAAATAAAGGACTTGGGACAAATACGGTATTTTTTGGGGATGGAGATAGCAAGATCAAGGAAGGGCATTAGCGTCTCACAACGGAAATACATTCTTGACCTATTGACTGAAACTGGCATGTTGGGGTGCAAACCAAGTGACACACCTATTGAGGCGGGAAAAATAAAGGATGCAGGAAACCCAGTGGAAATGGACAGATACCAGAGATTAGTTGGTAAACTAATCTATCTTTTGCATACTAGACCTGACATTGCCTTCGCAGTCAGCATGGTAAGTCAACATATGCATTCACCTAAAGATGCACACCTAGAGGCTGTATATAAAATTCTCAGATATCTTAAAGGCACACCAGGAAAAGGGTTACTCTTTGAAAAGAATCAAAGAAAGAAAATAGAAGTATTCACTGATGCATACTGGGCTGGATCAATTGAAGACAGAAAATCTACCACCGGCTATTGTACCTGTGTGGGGAAACTTAGTAACTTGGAGAAGCAAGAAACAAAATGTAGTAGCAAGAAGCAGTGCCGAAGCGGAATTTAGAGCAGTTGCACAAGGGATATGTGAAGGACTATGGATAAAGAAACTCTTAGGAGAACTACGGGTTGACATGGAACATCCAATCAAACTTTATTGTGACAACAAAGCTGCTATCAACATTTCCCTCAATCCAGTGCAGCATGACAGAACCAAGCATGTAGAAGTAGACAGACACTTCATTAAAGAAAAGGTGGATGATGGAACCATTTGTATGACTTATGTCCCTACAAAGGAACAGACTGCAGATATCTTTACCAAAGGACTACCTCGACAAGTCTTTGATGAACTCAACTGTAAGTTGAACATGATTGACATCTACCATTCAACTTGAGGGGGAGTGTAGAAAACCGTATATTTATCTTCCATAAATCAAAGATTATGTTTATGATTATTGGGAGGAAAATATTATTTCCATAGTTAGCTTATTTTGTTTCCTTTTCCTTGTAATATCTCGTGAGTTATAAATAGGAGTGATAGGTCGTTGTAATTATTCATTCGATTAATAATACACAAAATCGTTTCTTCACATACATTTCCAACACGAAAGGAATATATTGTTGACACACCGGGGAAAAAAAAAATTACTTTACAATATAAGAAAAATTAATATTACTGTTAATAGTGTGTTGGTGCTTCGTAGGGAAAATAATAGAAAGATCTTCAAAGTTTCTTCCATAGAAAACTCAAAGAATATTTTAAATATTTAAAAACCCATAAAGTAGAAAATTATAAGTTTTACGAAGAGAAGATCTCTATTGAGTATTAATATAACAATTTCAACTAATAACTTCTGTTAAGGATTTATATACTAGCGTATTTTTGTGATTATACTGATGCTAATTGACAGTGTCAAGGCTTGATTTAACATCTACACTTCATTATAGCAAGATAACTACTTCAGGAGTTTAACACAGTGTAGTTTCTAGGGCTTTTTAGATAGGAGAAATATATAATGAGATTTAGTACTTTCCCCAAATAAACAACCATAACGCACGCACGCACGCACGCACAAAATTACACAAGTATTAGTACCCAAAAAGTAATTGTCGTATGAAGGTAGGGAAACTCATACCAGTCTTTGTCTCCCATCAGTATCAGCAGCTAAAGCACGCCAACCACTGATGTCACCACCCGGAACTGCCATTAAGAATGCTGACCTCTGATCTGATTGATTGCGGGCCTGGTCACTAGTTGCTACCTCATCCGAGGAAAAAGATGCGGAAGGCATGGCCGAGAAATGACTTCTTTGAATTCCAGAATCAGACTCAACAAATGGGAAGGGAGTCTGGAGGGAAAATTCTGATGACGTTTGCTGGCTTTGCATTGCTGGATTCTGATGAGGTGTCCAAACTGGGGGAATAGTTCGCACACTAGAACTGGAGCCAACCCGAGAAGCAGAAGAATTATTTCTCGAAGATCCGGAAGTTCCAGGAACAAAACTCCAATCAATTTGGTCCTGCAGCATATTTCTTGTCTCTGGAGAAGAAATAAACAAGGGATACTCAGCATTATTTCTGAAAGGGTTTCTAAAATTAGCGTCTTCATTCACTGCAGAACTTCTTTCTTCAGTGAGCATTAAAGAGCCAGTTGAGCTGCCACTTCGTGCATCGGGAGATCCATTCCAAGCAAATGGAAGTGTACTTCTGGCCTGAGAGATATGCATTGTATGAGATTGGTTGACCGGATTGCTTAGATTTATTGGAAAAGAAAATGGTGATCTCAACTCTGAAGAATCAATATTTGAGATAGGTCTTGAGGGCTGATGTACTGCATAAACACTAGAATGTCTTGCATCAGAGCCTATGGGCATATCAAATGATACAGACTGGTGTCCAAGATTTGATCTCACACCAAAGTTTCTAGCAGGGCTTTCTCTAATTCCTGGGACACTTAGAGAGGCATGAATTCCAGATGCTACTCTATCCAAGCCAACCCCGCTCCTCGGATTTAGTTGTTCAGAATGACTAGCTCTAGTCAAGCTGCCAGTTTCCGACGACATACTTAAACCTCCAGGTGAGACATAGCGAGAAGGAACAGAGTGCTGCATCATATTCTCAATTGGTTGACTGGAGCTGGAACTTCCACCTGGGTAAAATTGTCGAGAAGTACCTTCAAGAGCCTTTCTCTTGCAGGATAAACCCCAAGTATCCAAAGATGGACCTGGTGTGTCGTCATTTTCCAATAAAGTACCAGAAATACCAGAAGAAGTTCCTCTACTATTGGAAGAAATGTAAAAACTAGGAATCTGCCTTGTCTCTGATTGACCAGACTTGTAAAAAGTTTGTGATTGACCCGATCTTATACCTCTCTGATCATCATTCTCGCAAGCGTACCCATGATTCATATTTACATTCAGTGAACCAGGATTTGAACCATAATTTTGCATACTTGGGTATCTGCCAGTTGCCTGGTTGCCACCATAACCAGCACTATTGACATTAGACAATTCAAAAGACCAATCTTCTGTTCTTGCATCTGTACCAGAACAAGCATTGAAAGAGGACGACCAACCGTGCCTCATTCTTGAAACATCACTGTGGACTTCGTTTTGCAGATTATTTGCTGAGGAACTGGATTCACCTACATCCCAGCCACTGACACTCCGGGCATGACTGTTAACAGTATTTATACAACCAATATTTCCCTCACTGGAGGAAAGCATGTAATTTGGTAGTCGACTCTCAACTGGATTTAGCATGTCATCCCAAGCAGCTGAATGATCCACAGAATCATTACTAGAGAAAGACCCTTGGTTTAGATCAATAGTTTCAGGAAAGGAATCCAGGATACTCCTTTCCCTTTGCATCCTGGACATAGCTGCGTAGTTGAGACTAAATTCACATCAGAAGGTGCAAATCAGTGGTAGATCTGCAGAAAGAAGAGACTTGATAGAGCCACTCTTTCAATAACTGTAATTCCAAATCAGTTTAGACATTAAGAAAAGTCATAGAAGTTCAAATACATTAATATTTTTCTCCAAAAAAAAGAATTAAGACATCTCGATCACTCTTTGCTTTTAACATTCCTACACAAACTAATTGCCGTATTGATTTCACCTATCAAACAAGTTTAAAAGAAAAGGACATCTCATCTCACTTAAAGAATGAAACTTCATGAACTGAGTTCTTGAAGCAAGTAAATCAAACACCCCATTTACCATTATTCTGTATTTTCTCTAACTCTTCTAATACTACATCATTTAACTAATTCATCAAAATTATTACAAAAGAACGCCAATTACTACCACTTGCAAAACTATGATGTATCCAACGGGCTCCACAATCAGATTATTACTAACTAATTCATATCTCTGGCTATTTCAGATTCAGTTCACAGACGTGTAAACTGATATGATAGTCCCCTATATATAGGGCAAAAAGTGTCATTGCAATTTGTGACAGCATGTACCTACAGAGACTAAACTACATATATAGAAGTTTTATGACCAAATTGAATAGTAGAGATGTAAAGTTAAAAAATGGCAACAGACTTTTTTACAAAGTACGAACTTAGTGCACATAAAAATGGAAAATAAACATTAGTATGCAGAAATAGGATAAAGATTGAAAATTTGTAAAAATCACTAAAGCTTACTCCTTTGACAAATAAATCCATCCTAAAATAACAAAAAAAAGGACAAAAACTTAGATATTATCGACTCAAAGATTCAAGGTACAGATTACCTATCCTGCAAAATTAATAAGAAATGCTAAATCAAGATTTATTAATTTCAGACAAATAAAGAAAATGAAAATTTATAGACCTTTAAAATTAGCAGATCCTTATTGTCATATCCAACTTCAAAACACGCAAAAAAATAAAAAAAATAAAAATTCGTGTAATTTGAGCAAAAAAGTAAT
Organism: Fraxinus excelsior; assembly: GCA_019097785.1. Lineage (NCBI taxonomy): Eukaryota > Viridiplantae > Streptophyta > Magnoliopsida > Lamiales > Oleaceae > Fraxinus > Fraxinus excelsior. Next base: position 26,950,237 of record CM032639.1, on the reverse strand, counting down.
TAAAAAAATAACTGATCATCAAGAAAAATAAGATGGGTAGAGAGAAAAACCAGATTAAGAGAGGAGGGTAGATGAAAGGAGCGATCTTGTTGTCGTTTTTCCTTGATTTTTAATGTGGTTTGAGATTTTAATGGAGCGGTTGGTAAAGAATAAGAGGCGTTTCTTCCCAGCTATTCTATTGCCCTTTCTACCGTATAGCATTCATCTCTACGTGGTGATAAATAAAGCATTCGTAACCTGTTTATCTTTCAGAAATTTCATTAAAAAAATGGGGGGGGATTTCTGCCCCAATCCACGTTGATTTAGCATATGGCAAACGAGGTCCGAGTTCTAACCCAAAAAAAAATAAGTTGGAGTATCGAGGTACTCGAGTTTTTTTGGATCGAGTCTTAATTTTGGTGTCCGAGCCGAGACGGCAAAAAATATGAGGACCGGCCCGCGTCTCGTCCGGAGTCCCCGACATTGTTTTTTTTTTTCCCTATCACCTTTTTTACTTAAAGAATTTAAATTTGTTAAACATACTCTTTGTTCATATATTTTAAAAAATTAAATAAGTTTTAAAACTGTAAGTTACAATTATAAACCCTCTTCAATTTATCTGAGGTTGGGACCGGCTACAATTATAGTATGCGGAGTTAAAACTGTACCCGAATAAAAATTTCGTATATAATTTTTTTAGTATCTTTTTTTTTTTTTTTTTTTATACATTTGTTTTAAAACTAATCAATGTTGAAAAACTTTACAATATCATAGATGCTTGAATTTGATGTAACTCTTCGGCCATTATACTGGTAACTTGTTCTTAAAAGCGTAATTCCGCACATTCCCATCCTTCAAAACATATTAAAGCCTCCTACCGTTGACACCGGAGGTGTTAGCAGATCGCGAGCAATTTTTAATACAATCGGATATTGCCTTTCGTTACACCTCCACCATAATAAAAGATTAAATTCATCTAATTCTTGTGGTTGTAACATACTACGAACGTCCACTCATATATATCTAGCTAACTCAGAAGGAATTTCAAGATTTTTACCACTGATATCTATTGCTTTAGATATTGACGAACTAGAACTAAATGAGGGAACACTATTATTGGTCTCTACAACATTCAAAAATTTTCTGCATTTGTTGATGTATTGCTTGAAAAAGAAACTTTGGCGTAGTAGATCTACAATCTGACCATTTTTTTCAGCATAATAGTTATACATTTCACACATAGCATAGATTTTATATGTACATGTGATAATTCTACATACATAAATTTGAAATCCCTTTTATGGTAGTTGTTTGTGCGAGTTAAATTAAGTCGAGGGTCCATCACCGAACCTAATAAAAATAAAGAGGGTATCTATTCCCAATATTTACGAAAATTTGCCTCCATAGAATAAATTACGTCAACAAAAATTGACAAAACTCCTATGTTTTTTGAACAATGCTTGATGAAATATAGAAAAAAAATGTTTGTAAAAAAACGTGAAAAGTAAGGATAATAAACACGACTACATTCCTTCGTGGATCGAAAAAAAGTTTTAAGAAATTTTTGACGGTAAATGCAAGAGACCATTCTCAATCTTCTACATATGTTCGTGGTCCGCACTATGTAGGCTGATCATCTATAATACATTTAAATAACGTTATCATAACTTTCACACAAATGTAACATAAGATATGTGGAATTCCATCTATTTGATACATCAGTGACAAATGATCTCTCTTATAAGCCATACTCTGCACATAAAATGTTAAATGTTTAGCTTCTTGTCGGTGATTATTAGTAATAAAATTAAAAAAAAAAAAAAAAAAAATCTGAAAAAACAAAAATAAATTTTTCATTTTATTAAATATTTGGATTTGATCCGATGGTCAAATTAATAATGTAAATACACAACGTTGATGGAAAAATAAACCTCTAAATGTAGGGTTCAAATCATCAAGAAATTTTTCGGATAACAACTTTGTTTACACTAACATTATCAAAGTAAAGACGTTCGACAACATTTCTTGCATATCATAGCGTGTATATATTATTTTAAAAATCGTGTATATGTTAGTCGCATTATGAGGATATTTTACACATCTAAATGCATAATTTTTTATGAACACTTAAAATCCATAGTGAGAGATATAATGAGCTGTAGCAGCAAGATATCTTTTTTTTAATAACATTGGTCCATAAATCAGAGGTAAATGATATAACACAATCAAAAGTTTTATATTTCAACAGCAGTTTGTTTTACTTTTGTTATATAATTTTATAGCATTCTGAAGAAAGAGTATTTCTACAATAAGAATTATACCTGAGCTGGAGATAATTCTGCACAAGACGAGTAAAGTGTTCCAACTCGATCATCAATAGCAGCATCTCTGCTGCAACCACGTATGCGGCCATTCCTTCACGAAATCGTTCCTGTGCAAATACAAAAGTGGACAGAGTGGAACCGGAACCGAAACCGAATAAATTGTGGAGTTCGGTCTGGTTCGGTTCAAGACGACTTGGTTTCGCTTTCAACTTCTTAAAATGTGTTTATTTAAATGCCCGATGTGCCGACTGGGCTATCAATACTAAGTTCTTACCACAATATTGCCAACATGCTTTCCAAATATCAACTTCATTTGACCGAACCTTTTTGTACGAGTCATATGTGCCAAAACAATCACAGACTCGTTTTGTTCAATCTTTTAACCTAGCTGTATCATCCTTTCTTCGATATCTCCCAAATTAGTTGAAAATTTTGAACTTCATCGTACCTCGGTGAGATACTCGAATTACCCTTTAATTGATTAATTTCATCACTGTTAAAATCCATGTGTAGTATTATAATAGAGAAAAAATTTAGTAAATAATAGAGCCAAATGTGTAAAAGAAATGAGAGAGTAGAATACAGAATATTGTAGTTAAGAATATAGCAAAATGGTAAATTGAAAATAAGAGTTAAGCATGGGAGAGTCGAATATTGAATATTGAACATTCATCATTAATGTTCAATTTATTTTGAAATATAAAATTTTCTCGTATTAAAACAAAAAAATCTATATATATATATTCATATTAAAAAGAATTTGCGGTGCACGCAAGTACATCTGCCTGTAGCAGGCATGTGGAAAAACTGCCTGCAATACAGCAGGCTAAATTAATTTTTTTTATCATTAAATTAGACGGGCCATTTGAGCCTGTGGCACGGGCCGGCTCGGGCTCGGGCCAAGGCCACTAAATGGGGCTCGGTGCCATGAGCCCGAGCCGTGCGAGCCCACGAGCTTTTTTGCCACACATAGGGCCCGTGGCACGAGCCAGCCTGGACTGGACCAAGGCCACTAAATGGGGCTCGGCGCATTCGAGCTCGAGCCGTACAGGCCCACGAGCTTTTTTGCCACCCATACGTTGATTCTATTGTATGTGTGGCAAAAAATTAGTCACACTGGCAAAAAAAAAAATTTGCCCACGTGCTTTTTTGCCACCCATACAGTGGCAAAAAATTAGTCACATTGTATGTGGCAAAAATTTGTGACCTCGAAATCATCAGTGACTAATTTTTTGCCCTCAACGACGATCTAGGCTTTCTGTTTGCCGCGGCGTCTTCACGTGAGAGAAACAGAGCACCACAATAGTGGTGGTGACGCCTTCACAGCGGTGGTAGCATATTCATAGTGACGGCGATGGTGGTTGTGTTTACGCGAGAGGAGAGGAAATGAGGGATACAAAGAGAGAAACGAGATGGGAAGAAGGATAGAGAGAAGGTATGGGAAATTAATTAGGGTTTGTGATAAATTTTGCATTATAATATTTTTGAATTGAGAAACTTTACCTCTGATTTTTGAATTGTAGTCTTAAAAGATCTAAATTTATGTAATTTTCCCAACTATGAAAATAGAACAAATTATGGACGAAAATGTGGAGATGAGAGGAAACGGGTGGGGTGGGTCTAATGGACAGATGATACCATTTATTTCATAGCATTGTTTGGCTAATCTTAAGGAACGAACCAAGATTATAAAGATTTGGAATTTATGTGGTTTCGGGTAAGTGAAGGTATGTCATGTTTGGTCAAACCGGAAAAATTACTTTTAGCCCTTTTGAACTTAATTTTTAAAGGGGTTATAATTGCCACAATAATTTTTATTTGATACACCATAGTTAAATTTTTCAATTTTTGTTTATTGTGGCAATTATTTTCTTAACTTTTGTTTTCCGTCGAATTCTTATCATCGACCTTCTATTATTTAGCGTGTCTCGTTTTTTATAATGATTTATATCAAAATATTTTGTTTTCATGCTTTCGAATGATTTTTTATTTTTAAAAAATATGATGAAAAATAAGTTATTTTACGCCATTTCAACGAACGTTTTGACATAAAATTATTATCAAATACAAAGCGTGTTAACTAATGTAAATTTTGAGGATAAAAGTGACATGAAAAATCGTCAAGGGCATGAATGTTACAATGAGCAAAGATAAAGAACATTAAGTGCGGTGATGTAACAAATAAAAATTGTGGTATGAATATAACCACTCACTTTGAAATGTATTTTTCTCTAAACTCATTTCTAAAAACATATTATTTCAATAAAATAATTTTATACAAAAATTTAAATTTTTCTACTTTTTTAATTGCGCATTCTCCAAATTATACGATTTAGCCCCCGTTTGGTACATGTTAAAATTTTAATTTTTATTCTTCTACTCATTTTTAACCACACATTTTTTAATAAATAATATTTTCAATCACATCACTAACTTTTCTTTCGTTTTTAATCACACATTCTCCATCAATCTACTATTTTAGAATACATTATTTCAAAATAATGTGGTTCAAACACACTCTCAATAAATGGGTCTTGAATGGGGACTTGAGTTACTTTTTTATTATTTCTTACCCTATGTTTGGCTTATGTTTATATATTGTTTATAAACTTTCACATTATTTTTTATCCACATATTTCGAGCAATTCAAAAATACTATCAATTTATTCAGAACTCATTTCTATCTATTTATTATTTGAATAGGCTTATTGGCGCAAAATCCCCTTAATATTTAACCCTATTGTGTAATACTTTCTATCCTTTCAGATTGGGGAAAATATCACGTGCAAAAAATCCACTATCATCCAATTCCATTAGTTTAAACTTTAAAAACCATAAAAAATGGCTAAAATTAAAAGAACAATTATAGTTGAATCCTAAACTTCACATTTTTGGAAGATTATATCCAAACATTTTATTTATGTCAATCACAGCCCAAACATTCAAAATTTCATCTTCTTCCCCAAATTCAAGAGTGAAATGATAATTTTATCTTCCATTTAGAATAAATAAAAAAAGACAAAATAAAAATAAAAATATGCACCTCACCATATCCCCATCACGCCTCATCTTCTTCCCCAATTGGTTTCACACAAGAATGTAAGCGAATCAGGTCACGTCTACTCACGAACCGAAGCTTGCGAGCCAACGTGAACTTTTGGCCCAGGCCTTACTGAACTTGTCGGCTCGAGTTTTTCTTAGGCCGAAAGTTTCAAATATTGACCTCCTAGCGTAATACCCATTGTAGTTACTGTCATCATTGAGGGCACTAATGTAATTGATAGCACGAGAGATGACTGAAAGTAATATTATAATTTTAATGGACGAAAATAATATAATAATTTAGAGGAAATTTAGTAAAAATAAAAAGATAGGAAAACATATTAAATTTTTTAGGAATAGTAAAATTAAGTGTTAAATATAAAGAACATGTTAAAGCACTTAAAAATTTTAACTCTCTAAATTTATAAATGCTATATAAATTGTAGTATATATTTCTTAGAAATGGAAAGTGTTTGATTTCACTTCAATTTCATGGAAGATGGAAATTAAATTTCATTTTTCACCTTTTTGCATGTTTGATGCCCATATTTTCCATGAAATTGGTTTTCTATCTTTCACTCACATGCTCACATTTTCTTGGTTTTTGAGGAAAAGCTAGGCAGCTTTTTTTTTTTTTTAATTCTACAATGAAAATAAATTTTATCCCCAATCATAATAAATTATATTCCTTTAATGGAAAATAAATCCAAACGAACACCAAAAGATTCAAATTTTCAATATTTTTAAGGTGAAAAATTATATCAATCAAACACAATTAACAGAGGAGTGCAGTGCCATAATTCAGAAAAAACTCACACCAAAACTAAAAGATCCAGGGAGTTTTACTATATCTTACACTATTGGTGAATGATACTTTGATAAAGCTCTTTGTGATCTTGGTGCAAGTATTAATCTAATACATCTATCTGTTTTCAAGAAACTTGGACTAGGCGAAGCCAAAGCAACCACGGTAATACTGTAATTAGTTGATCGATCATTGGCACATCCGAGGGGATTAATTGAGGACGTTTTAATCAAGGTGGACAAATTCATTTTCCCAGCCGATTTCCTCATTCTGGATATGGAGGAAGACAATAATATCTCACTTATTTTGGGCAGACCATTGCTAGCTGCCACAGAGCTCAATAGTGTTTAAAAAATTTGAGATTTGGCGAGGAACATATTACTTTCAACGTTTTCAATGTTATGGACTATCATGTCGAGTTAGATAGTTGCTATCAAATTGATATGGTAGAGGAGGTGATGCAGGATAAAATTGTGTTTCAAAACTTTTCAAACACCGCTAATGACCATAATGTGCATATTCAACCTAAACAAAATCATGAGAAGCAAGAAGTCTACATTGTTGAGTTCGAGGTAGTTGATGAAGGAAAAACAAATGACATGGGCAAAGATAAGGCTAAAATTTGGGGGAATGCTGCAGTAAAAAAGAAAAGGTCAGTAAAGAAGCTAATCAGGACTTTCAAGGCTATATTCAACGTACCTTAACAGACTAATACGGTATAGTCGAGCTATAGACTATAAACGAGCGTTTATTGGGAGGCAACCCAACAATTCTTCCTTTTTATTTATTTCACTTTATGCATTAGTTTCAGAATTTTTTTTTCAAGTTTTTTTTTTATAATTTTTAATAAAATTAATTTTTTTCATCGTCTCTACGGATAATAAAAGAGCCTATGCATTGTCAACGCTTCTTTTTCCTCTACCATCTTCACATTCGCATCCCCATTGATCATGAGAGTATTCTTCACCCTTTATTCTTTATTTTCTGTGAATTTGTCCTTAATTTTATATGCTGATAAGTTTGCATTTTATTATTCTTTAAATATTGAGAACAATGTTTTGTATTCGTTTGGGGGTGAAAATATGTCAATATGTTATTCATTCATTATGTTACTGCAATTTTTTGTTTTTTTGTGATTGTGTGAAAGAAAAAAAAATTCTTTCCTTTTGCTGAGTCATTCTTAGTTTTACTAATTTCTAGTAGTAATTTAGAATTTTGTGTGCTTGTGTGAGTTTGAAAATTTTGCCAACCATGATTATTTCTATTGGGCTATATGTGGACCATGAATGGTGAAAATCGTGCATCATTAAATTGATCAAAACATGTTTATGTGAAACTTGATTTACTTTGCACACGACACTTATATTTGCATATTGGGCTAATGAGTTGACTCATTATTTAGAAATATGTGAACTTAGAAAATCCAAGAAAAAACATTTCTTATGTTAACCATGACCAGTTTTTAGAATAGATTGGAGGTGATTGGACTGTTGCAAGGGAACACTGAGATGAGTAGGAGTTCCGTGCATGATGTTATGTGTGGATTGTCTTAAACCAATAAGATGAAAACGAAGTGAAAGTTTCAAGTTAGGTTGTAGTTTTAGAAAATGGGTGTCTAAAAGATAAGGGGTATTGCACTAATCATTGAATAAATAAAGACATTTGTTCAAGCATGTATAACTCGAGTGATTAAGCCTATAAGAGTTTAAAACCTGGTGCCCTATGATCATCTGACTTGGGAGTTATCGATCTAAAGCTCACTACAGAGGTTATATAGAAAGCAAAGGAAAGATGTTATATAAAAGAAAAGAAAAAAATGGTGTCTATCTATTGATGAATTATATATATACTCTTGTATATGAAATGCATTGATTAGCCCCCAGGCACTCGGTTGATAAGACTATATCTCTAATGCGAGGTAACTAACTCGGTTTAATCTAAAAGGGTTGAAGAAATCAAAAAATAGGAGAACATTTGCTAATTAAAGTGTGAAATTGTAATAGTATGATTCATCTGAACTAAGAGAGGGAAGGAATAGATATAAATGAGTTCAGCCTTATAACACATCTCAGGATAATTGAGTGAAAATAATAAGTTTGAGGATGTATGTATCTTTTGAGCGATGAGAGGAAAAATCTGACTACATTGGATCGGGTATGAGTCAAACATGATCATAATATGTTGGTATGAATTTACACACACGCACTTCGAGTTTTGCATATAACATGTGGAGATTGATTTGATTATTCATGACTATAATTGTTCATCTTTTCTTACTAAGTTCCAATTTTGAGACACATCAAATTGTTGAACTATGTGTTACTTGGAAGTAAGTTATGAATTTGTTTAAGAACAAACAATGATGCAAGTTTGAGGGAGTTGATAAGGACATTTTTATATGTTTATTTTGGTTCACAAACATGAATAATTGTCGATAAACATTCGGAATAGAGCTTAATTTGTGTAAATTGTGTTTGTAGGACAACAATGAAGATTATGGTGGAAATTGAAGGAAAAATAGAGAAATGGGCTAAAAATGAGGAAAACGAAAGTTCATGGACCAAAATGCAAATAACCAAAATAGGACCCAAGGCCAACTCGAGAGCGGAGATGAGCTTAATCATAAATTGAGGAATGCATGGGATGATTGAAGGAAAAGAATGAACAAAAGAGGTCAAGACAAGATAAAGGTAAAGTTTGAGGACCAAAATGAAGAATTTGCATAGTTAATTATACCGTGCAGCCGCGAGGTATAATTAACCATGCGGCTGCAAGCATGGTGGCAGGGAAAAAAGTGAGGAAAAAATTTGTTCCTTGCGAGTGCATGGAATTTGTCCTTGTGGCCGAAAAGAAGGATTTCAGCGTGAATTTTTTGGTTTCCTTATCCGACTCCAAATTGTATGGTAATGATTGTAGTGCAACTATAAAAGCTCAAATACGTCCAGAAACTAGGGTTACACATTTTTAGAGAGAAAAACGACATTTTTGAGCAGGAACGAAGGCAATGACGAAAATTTTCACTCCAAGATCCAAGATCTTAAGTTTTACATTCAAGAATTGAGTGATGTCTTCTCCTAAGTATTTTCTTTGTTGTTTTAATTTATCCATACTAGGTTAGGCTTTTACTGTACTAGGTTAACGATGAACCTCGTAATGTGAACTTTTAATTCTTTGTTTTGCAATTTTATTTTAAACACGAATGTTGGATGTTGAATGATTTATATTCACTTTATCATCTCCATGATTATATGTGCAATGATTATGTGAGTTTTGGTGGTCTATTTCATGCATTCGAAAGAAGGGGAATAGATTCTACAATGTATAAATCATCGTAAGATTCAATAGAAGATAGAAATATACCGCTATGCTTTACGTGAGTCTTTAAGTGTTCATAAAACGTTATGCATTCCCGTATATTAGCATTTGTTATAGAAATATAGTCAAATGTTATGCGAGAGTAGGTTTGACTCTACTCGAGAGAGATTGTTGAATATGTTAGTAACATTGACTCGTCAACCGATTTATCGTGCTATCAAATTATGAAATAAATGTTAAAAGTGAACTTACTTTGCGATTCGGGATCCTAGTATGCTTTTCATTCATAGATTTCTTCAAACATTTGTAGCACATCGCAATATGCATTTAGTTGTTCATTTTCATTTAACTTGCATTCGTAGTCTAATTTAGATAATTCCATAATTTAATCATCTCATTTAATTTCTTTAGTTTCGGTTAAGGTCGAGATAGGTAAACTCAAACTAACTCAATCTCTGTGGGAACGATACTTGAACTTAAAAATCCATTTTATTACTTGAACGATCCATACACTTACGGTAATCAAATTCGAATACATTTTCGGCTTGTCAATACAAAATAATTCCAAATATTTTTTGTCATTTCCCCATTACACAACACATGATCGATGGTTTCCACCGAGGGCTTAGCACAACATTCGCATTTAGAAGCCATAGGAATCCCAATATTTTAGACAACTTCATCAACAGGTAGGCATTTTAGAAAAGCTCGCCAAGAGACAAAAGAAATTCTTTGAGGAACATGGCGTTGCCACAACCATTTTTTCCATGGACAAATTACTCTTTTTTCCAAATTAACTCCCAAGCTGTTTTAGTAGAGAAGGAACCATCTTTATTGGGCTTCCATATATACTAATATTGGGTTTCATATAATTTAATGTGCACACATTCAATAGCAGCTGCCTGATTTTCATCCATTAGCTCCCTCAGTCGGCTTCCATTCCATTTACCATTAGTCGCCAAGCATGTAATCTTATTGGAATAAGGCCAAGGCCAAGCATGTCACTAGCAATCTAAACCGATTAACTCCCAATCTGTTTTAGTAGAGAAGGAACCATCTTTATTGGGCTTCCATATATACTGATATTGGGTTTCATATAATTTAATGTGCACACATTCAATAGCAGCTGCCTGATTTTCATCCATTAGCTCCCTCAGTCGGCTTCCATTCCATTTACCATTAGTCGCCAAGCATGTAATATTATTGGAATAAGGCTAAGGCCAAGCATGTCACCAGCAATCTAAACTGATTCAAAAATAATGGTACAATGGCTTACTAAAGGCGCTTGCACCCTGTGGTGGTTATGAGAGTTTTGGGAAGAAATCTTGGAACTAATCTTCATGCTTAAAGCTCAAGTTCATCATGTGTTTCGTGAGGCTAATATGGCGGCTGATTTCCTTGCAAAATAGGGTTGCGATGGATCCTCTACTGACATGTCCATTGGTGATGAAGCCCCGACGCTTCTGAGAGGGATTTTGTATACGGATAGTTTGTAATTACTTTATCTTAGACGTTGATGTGTACAGGATTGAATGTCATTTTGTAATCTCGGCTTTTCTTCGCCACAAGTGAGGTCTTTCAATAAAAATTAAAACTTTCAATTAAAAAAAAAAAACTTGTTTGTTATGTTTGGCTTTATGTTGTTGTGTTACTTCGGTTTTTCCGTTATTTCAGAAAATCATATGTTGCTAATAATATGTTTTTGCTTCTTATTGATAATAGAATGATAAAATTGTAATTTTGGTTTGCAATGAGTTCAACCTAGAAATTTAATTTACAAATAACATTGAGATAATTGGGCTCCATCAAAGGATGAGCTCAATAAGCATTTAAAGGGAGGCTTGAAAGAGGAAATATCGAGGAGAATTGCATAAAATGTATAAGATTGACGTGTTTACATTGTCGTGTTTAAAGTTTTAAACTTCTTACTTACGTATGGTATGTTCTGAAATTATTTTATTTTGTTCATTTCATGGGTAATTGAAAATTTTTATTATGCAAAGAATGTGGTTGTTGTGTGTATATCTGAAGAGTTACTATATATTGAGTAGACGGTTCTATGGAGTTGGTAAGTAAAATTGTTGGTATTTTTCAAAAATAAGTGTGAAAATAAACAATAAATAAAGTCATTTATTGCAATAAAAATGTATCATAGTTAACAATGTTTTTGGTGTGAATATAATTCAAGCAACTATCAGAGTTTGTGAAATCAAAACTTGATTTTCATAGTTAACTTTCATATAAGAGTAAAACTATTTGTACATCATGATTTACAGATGAATTTACAAAATCATGATTTTCAGACAAGTGACAAAAATTCAAACAACTGTCAAAACTTTTAGTTAGTTTTAGGGTATTATTTTAATTTGTTAGTGACAAAAATTATGATTATGATGTTTAATTGCTGTTGTAGGATTATTCATTATGATTCAAACAACTGTCTAAATAATGGGTTTATTCATTATGATTATGATGTTTAATTGTTGTTGTAGGATTATTTGTTGGATGCTCAAATTGAAGATGAGTTTTTTTTCATTGGAGGTTTGGAACTATGATTGACTATACTAATCCTCTATCCCAGCTGCCATTAACTACATTTTGTTGAAAATATAGAAATTTTAACAATAGGTTTTTTGAAATTAAAGGTAATTTTTTGACGGGGAAGTATTCTGGTAAATTGAGCCCTGCCGATGAATGGTTCGAGCAGGGAATGATAGTATGTTATCTGGAGTTCTGTTTGGCTTCATTGTGGTATGAAGACAAAATTGCTACATACTGACTCTTTTTTCTGTCAAATCTTCAAAATTCAAAAGGATTAGGCTCATTTGGATGTTGATTGATGGGATTTTGTATTCAGATAAAGTCCATCCTGTTGGTGGCACTGGAGTCCAATCTTCGGACTTGCAATTGGTGGTTCTTCACAAGCCACGTATGATCTTTTAGGTAATCAAAATTGAGACTTTTGTTAAAGACTAAGTTTATGGGGGCAACAAGTACGACAAGAACAACTATAACATGCTCAACAAAATGGATTGTAGGATCCTAGAAAGTATAATGGAGAAAAAGAAAGTTATATCTTGTCTATTGTATTTTGTAGACCGATCTAATATTGTGCATGCCCTTAATATAATGGGTTAGCAATCAATGTTATTGAGGATGGACTATTTGTAATGCTATGAATTGAAACATGCTTATTTTGTGCAATGGATGCTAATATTGAGGATGTGTTTGTGCAAGAAAGTTTTGGAAAAATTACAGTCACGGTACCAAACATTTCACTTTTTTTTTTTGTAGATTTTGCCCAAATCTTTCATTTGTACCATCCACGGTACCAAACTTTTAAACAATTTGCACCCCCGAGTCCAAATGGACGGTTTTCATCCAGTTGACCGTTAGTTGACCAAGAGTAGTAAATTTTGACCAATTTTGACAAAATTAGGAGGGGTAAAATGGTAACTTGACAATTTTCTCATTAAATAAATTAAAAGAAAAAAAAAAGAAAAAACCCAAGACTTTATCTTCTTTCCCCACCCCCGAAACCCTCTCTTAACCATTTTTTTACATCGCTCCTCCGTAGCCACTACCATCACCTTTTCTTCCAGCAGTGCCGCACCCTCTACGCCTAAGTTTGAACCTGAGTGTCAGCTTGCTCCTCGGGGAGCCATTCCTAATGACATCGACTAGAACAAGTACTACCTCTGTAGCTCCAATAGTTGCCTTCCCTTCCGGATGACTAGCTAATATTACCCGTATAGCAAAAGCTTCATCCACTATACCACCTTGAGGTTCAGTAAGCAGCCGCATCAGAGTAGGGACGACTCCTGCCCTAATGGTCTTTCCCTTGTTACCTTGATTCCGAGCTCTCAAAGTCACTTCCACTCTCCATAATCGCCAAATCTGAAGAAGCACTCTAAATCCCTCTTCGATCGATTGAGTTTATCCGAAAATACCCATCAAATGTCCAAGAATTTCATCTGGGAAACCTTAATATCCACCCTATATCAAACTCACTCCAGCAACCCTCGCTTGTTGGAAATGCTGAAATGGAAACTGGGTTTGCCTGGGGACTATGAGAAATGAACACAGCTTAGGTCCAAGTCGAAGTAGACTTATTGGGATCTCTCTTAAAGGGATTTTATGTGAGGTTTTATTTGAGAAGCAAATGATTCTGCTTTTTGGAGACATGAGAAAGGAAGCTTTAAAGAAAACATGTTGATGTCGATGGTGAGGAGAAGATGACAGCAGTGGAAGGAGGTGGCAGCGATGTCAGTAGTGTGCTGGTGGTGGTGTCGGCACTGTTGATGCCGAGAAGGAGAACTAATTGCAAGTTTTTTGTTTTAAATTTTTTAATGTGAAAATTGTCAAATTACCATTTCACCCCTTGTAATTTTGTCAAAATTGGTCAAAATCTACTATTCTTGGTCAACTGGACGGAAACAGTCCATTTGGACTTCAGGTGCGAATTGTTTAAAGGTTTGACACTGGAGGTAGCACAAATGAAAGGTTTGAGCAAAGTGTGCAAAAAGTGAAAGGTTTGGTACCGTGGCTGTAATTTTTCCTAAATTTTTTTGGTGACAAAATTCTCTGTGATCAAAATTCCTTTCTTTATCCTGAAATTGGTGTCAAAATTAAGGGATAATTGCAGTAAAAGCTCCAAACATTTCAAATACTGCCAGACTTTTCCTGTACCTTTGATTTGTTACAATCGTCACCCCTAACCTTTCCAAACGTTTCAGATGAGACCCCTTTTTACAGTTTCCATCTAAACGTCCACCAGTTGACCATTCAAAAGAGATTGACCACTTTTGACCAATATAGGAGAGGACAAATTCATCCATACACATTAAACACTAATCTCCAAATACTTTACTACCCTAATAAATTGTCAGTTTCTCACTCTTCATGAGCATATTGAATTGAAAGGAGAAGAAATGGAGATACCACTTTGTAGTTGTGGAACCCCTGCTTAGATGAAGACATCATGGACTAATTTGAACCTAGGTAGACGATTTCTTACCTGATCTTTAATGGTCGAGGCGAGAGATAGAAGTTGAAATTGGGCAACTCCGTTCAAATGGAGGTGATATATGGAAGATTTGGTTTTGTGGGTTTGTCTGTGAAATGATTGTAAAGTGGATTTATAGTTAAATCTGTTTTGGATTTTTGGGTTTTTTGTTGGATCTGTAATCTTCCTTTGGTAATAGTGTGTGTAACCTAAGTTAATGGGCGTAAAATGCAATTCTAATTGTTGTAGTGTTTTGTACATGTCTATTATTGCAATTAATTTTCATAGAAATATGCACGTGGTTGAGATCCCAAACGTTAAGTATATGGTGCAGTGAAAACCCCAAAAATTTTGTCCATGTTGAGTCAAAGGCCCCAAACGTTTTTAGAAATGGCAGAAAATGCCCTATACCAATTAATCTGCTTACAGAAAACACCCCAAGTTCAGTTTCCAACGACATCAAGACTACACTGCTTTAGACTTTTTCTTTTTAGGGTTGTTTCCTGTTGAGGTGGCTACACTTCTCTTTCTCTTCTACTTCTGTGTCTATGGTGCTTCAGAAGGTTGCATTTGTGTAGTGGAAGCTCTCTTATTGTGTCCAGCTTCTCCACACCTCTTACACATCATTTTCATGCATGTTTTTGTTATTTTAACTCCAGCTGGTGGTTCATACTGAGATATTTTCCTTATTTTCTTAGGTCTACCTTAATGCTTCTTTTTGACTGGTGGCTTCAATGGATTTTTCCCCAAATTAGGCCAAAGGCCCTGACATGGATGAATCACATGACTGTATGCTCTTAGATATGTCTCCTTCTCGTAATATTTATCTACAAATTCATCTATATCTATTTTCCTTGATAGCATACCAAAAATGGCAATGCACGGGAAATTCCACTCAATTGCCATTTTCTATGTGCACATTACTTTCTTACCAAATCCACACTCTACCTCAAGACATCGGTGTTGCGAACTTCAAATTTTTTATTACCTACATAATCTACCCTCATAAACCTAGCATCTGATTTAGCCTTCTCAATTATCCCTACAGTTTTTGGACCATATGCATGATCCGACCTTTGAACCATCACCCTCATTGCATTCATCCGTGTCATTTGCTGATGCCTAATCTTATCCAACATTGTGATTATAGGCTTCTCTCTAGCTACTACAATGGAGGCAGTGAAGGCTTCATGGAGGTTATTAAAAAAGATATTACACTTAGCACGTTTCTAAAAATGGGATCTTGTCCATTGAGATGTTGGCTTCTCACTAAACCAATTGAAGACTTCTTCGTTAACTGTCTTCATCTCATTCATAACTGTATTCCAGTTTGGTACAGTAGTAGACTTGGCTATAACACAGAATAAACTCTTTAAATATATGCCTTTATATTTGAGAGTGAAATTGCAATATAAATGTCTAGCACAGCTGTGCACTTTCACAACACTGATTCAGGGCTTCAACTAATCATTTTTGCTTGTTAGAAATGAAAGTTCAAGCCCTATCATTGCACGTTCCTATGTCAAATACCAAAAGTTCTATGAACCAAGTCCATTGGCTTGGTTTTCTGCATCCACAATTGCCCAAACAACTGGGAACATACAATTATCACCATCAATCTCCAGTGCTGCCAATAATTGACCCCTATGCGCACTCTTAAGAAAAACACCCATCATGTCATATCATAGGCCTACAACCAGCCTTCAAACCTTATTTACAAGTCCGTAAGCATACATAAATTCTTTTAAACAAGCCTCATGTTCTCTCAACCTGCACTGTAGTTCCAGTGTTAGTTCTCTTCAACTCTTCACCATAGTCACGTAGAATCTTATACTGTTCCTCAACAAGTCCATTCACAACTGCTGCACATTTTATCCTCATTCTATAAAACTGATAATTGGATATTTCATACATGTAATCTTGCTTAAAAGTTTCCATGAAGCTACTCATAGACAAATTAGGATCTGACATGAACTTACATAGTTATTTTTTAGCTAGGAAACCTGCATGGACCTTACTGTTTTGCTAGATCAAGGTGCATCTATGTTCATCTATGAAAGTGTTGATTCTTAAGTTGTCGTCCAACTGTTTGTAGGCATATAATTTTCAGGGACAATTCTCTTGTCATCTTACTCTTATCCTATGTTGTTCGTTCATCACATATCTGAGTTCTATTGCATTCTTTATAGAGTATTGCATAATAGGCGATCTCAAAGTTTTTATATTCTCAAGCTTCATACCTGTAAAGCACATGAGAAACTTTTAAACATATTATTATGAAATGCATAACAGGACCTAAACCTATTAAAAATAAGTAGATGAGGCCCAAACCTATTACAAAACTTTGTTCGTAGGCCCCCAAAATTTTAAACATATTGCAGTTTATAGGGTTGAACCAAAATTCATTTATATTGTTAGTTGCGACACCCACTTCATTACCACTTGAAATGCTTCTTAGGTCATCTGAGTTCCCGTAGTCTGTACCACTCTTCTCTGCATTTTCATTTTGCTCCCAAGGTTGGTCATTGCCTGCATTCCCCACCCCTAAATCGAATCACTCACTCAATCTTAAAAATGTGTCTTCATCTTGGTTATCCTCTTCCATATCCCCATGTTCGTATTCATAATCTAAAAAATGTTATAAACCAATCTCATTATCCTCTTCCACTTTTGACTCACCACCACGAAGCCTGGTGCTAATATTCTGGGCATTAATGTCTTCTATAACAGAAAGTTCAACAAGCACATTATAAGACCCAACATTTTCAACATCTTCTACTCTTATACCATAGTCAAATATGGATAGTTTATCAACTATGAGATGCTCAAATTGTATATTTCCAAGATCTTCAACCCCTGTTGCACCCTCAAATGTGACGATTCATCAAATGTTGCACTCTCAAATGTTGACGATTAAGCAAAACTAGCCCTTTCATTGTCAACTATTGGATGCTCAAACTTTGTATCTCAATCATCTTATACTCCGTTGCCTTTTGCAAACCTGGTGTGCTGTCATAGACACCCAAAAATAGTTTTTAAACCTCTAAAACTAATGTAGTATTGGAAGAAATGATCGATCCCACGAAGAGTGTGTAATTCAATATTTTATGTTTTATACAATGATTGAGAGATTTTTGTATGCAAACAATTGTAAATAACGCAATTAATAACAATGAAAATTAAATTAACGAAAACAATCAAAAGGCTAACCTTGGTCTAAATCCACATCCACAGTCGAAAATCCCAACTGATTATAGATGCAATGATAATTCAATTCATATTTTGAACATTCAATTCTTAACAAATTATTAGAAGCAACATAGTGATCTCAAAACACATTTCTATCTATCCTTCCACATATTCTCATTGATGGAAACATCAGATTACTTTGATAATTTCTTTCCGGTGATCGTGGTCAGCGCGATCATCGTCGTTTCACACCGCCGGAGCTTGGACATTTTTGTCTCTCGCCGTAAAGTGTCTCCCGCGTCCATTTACCATCATTAGTCCGGCAAGAACGTGTTAGAATCGCAC
This sequence comes from Fraxinus excelsior, assembly GCA_019097785.1. NCBI lineage: Eukaryota > Viridiplantae > Streptophyta > Magnoliopsida > Lamiales > Oleaceae > Fraxinus > Fraxinus excelsior. Next base: position 26,932,233 of record CM032639.1, on the reverse strand, counting down.
TTGACGGGCAAGAGTAAGCCTGATATCTGTTGAATTCATTTTTTGGGGTCAACAATATATTTTAGAAGTCGCCAAGGCCAGGACCAAAACTCTGTTATTCGATTTTGGAAGATGGTATCTAAGCATTTTTTGACAAGCAAGTTATTTGTTGATTATTTTGGTAGGCAGCTTTACCCTAGGCTGTTCAATTTGAGTTATCAACCACGCATGTTTTTCATAATTGAAATGCAGCGCGGGTGCTTTATGTTCTTCTCCTTGTTACCTAGAATGTGTTGAATAGCACCAAACAATTTTAGATGAGAAAAATAAGCTAAAATCTTCTTTCATTATATTGTCGAGTCCTATACAATACTCAACTACACATACACGGTAACTTTTGATAATTTGAGCTATTCAGCAAAACAGTGGAAGAATTAATGTTCTCAACTGTAAAAGTCATGGCTTAGCTAAGTGTGGCAATTAGAATGCAAGGGAGAAGTAAATAAAGAAGTTACCTCGTGTTGATTTATGGCTAGAGGAGGACATGAATAACTTTTAATGTTTTGGACAGATGAAATCATTTATCAGTACAATCTTTACATTTTATGGACTAGCAATGATTAGCAAGAATCAAAAAGTTGTTTGAACCTTGATTAATCGTGTATGCATTTTGTTGATAATTAGACTTATTATAGCTATTCCTGAAATTCTGTTCAATGGAGTACTTAAATTTTTAGTTTATTTACCCATTTAAGATTGTTATATTCTGAATCACTTTTGCACATGTGATTAATGCAGCATATTTTGCTGAAGGAAAAACTGAATCCTTCACATGGAAACTTGAAATAGGAAGAGCAACTTAGGAATTCGAGGACAAACTTCCAGTCAACTAGTTAGTTCAATCAGGACTGTCCTGCAGCAACCTAGGGATCACCTGGTGAATGGTCTCGAGCTGGTCCACCTCTTATCTATCTCTGGCGCCGGCGGACTCAAAGTCATTTAGCCCTTCTCAAGGATGGGTAAGCAAACTGGATTAAGAGATCCATGGTCGCAAGACAGAGTAGGTGGGCTTGATCAGCCTTCACCTGTTCAACTACCTAAAGTAACACATGCAAGAAGCCTAACGTTTTGCAGTTATCTTACATAGTGGAAGAAATACAAATACACGTTTAAACAGAAATTGGGCTCCTGGTTTGGATTATCAACATGAATTCCCGACCTCTGATTCTTTAGTATTGAATATTATGCTCTACATCTTGACATCCATATCAGAGCAAATACCCGATTGTAATCAAGATGGTGAATTTCTATTGAACACAAGGTTCCTAGCATTTTAGGAAATTTGATTTTCAGGTTCCGCAAGCTACATGGAGTGGCATGCCTTTGAGGTAAGCATACGCTGTACATGTTGACATCATCTCAACTTTAAATGCTTTAAACAAAATTTTATGGTCTCTCTGTCTATTCTTTTTGCACCATGGGTTCTGCTTTAAGGTGGTGTCTTCTGTTAGACCTTTTGTTACTGAGTCCATTCCTCAACTAGAATATGCTGTGATACAGGAGACTCGGGAATCATCTCAAAAAGGTGATTTTTACATGATTTACGTGTCTATGCACCCTCTGACTCAAACTCTACATTCAATGTCAGCAGAAGTGCAAAAACTACATAAAACTGTGTTATCCTTGAGTGGATAAAGCAGTTAGAGATTGATTTTCATCTTGCTGGTCATAATATTGTGTAAATGTCTAGGGCTGCCGTTCAGCTTAGCCGCTTGACCACATCAGCCGCTGTTAATGCCCAGTCGTGGCCAGCACCGTTCAGCTTAGCCCCTTGACCACATTAGCCGCTGGTGCAGGTCTTTCTGTGAATTTTTTTTTCTTAAACTCGAAAGTTAATTATGATTCGTTAGTCTTTGTATGTCTACTCATGTAACTTAAGTTTATGGGTATTCGAAAGGCGTACCCTCCCGTTTCTCTTGCATGGTGTAGAAATATAGGCGTGGGTTTGGTGATATTGGAATCTTGAAACACTTATAATTAATTTTGTAGGAAAGAGTGGCCAGAGGCATGAAAAATGATGTTCACCAACCTCATCCGATTGAATTGCAGCCAGAAAGGGCTCTTTCAAATATTTATATTTTTGCTGGAATTTTTGGTTATAATTTATTACTCCCTTGATAGCGGATTGATATCAAATTTTATGTTCCCATCCTTTGTGAAGGCATTTAATATGAATTCAAAGATGATGTCGATAGAATACTGAAACAGATCGAAATAGAATACAATGAGTAGACAAATAATTTTATATGTATTGCTAACTAGTGTTTTTTTTTTTTTTTTTTTTTTTTGGGACATGAAGCAATAATGGGAATTAACAACATATTAAATTAGATAAATTTCACCTAATTACGTTTTATGATGAGTTAAATACAATTTTCCTACAATTTATTAGATATTAAACTTTAATTATGGCCACCAACTATTTTATTCACATCTTGTTTGACTCAAATTCGTCCAACTCTTCACCAAACTTCCTACCAAATCCTTAATTGCCAAGTGGCTCCAAATGGCACTGGCGATACTGTTAGCCCTAGGATTTAATCAGCACAACATCTGACGGACGCAATCAATTAGAAATTCCACCTAGCAATAGCGATGGGCCCCATCAACAACTTTCTGGGTCCACTTCACCAACCCCGACCGGTTAGGCGGAGCGGTCCAACTCTCCAACCATCACTGAGGAATTATCATTGCAGGTCTGAACCTGTCTATATATTACTCGTCATTTCATCTCCTGTATTAGGCCAAGAAGCCAGCATAATTTAAGAAATCAGTCAGAGAAGATTTTAACAATGGCAGAAAGTAGAGAATCAAAAGAAAATCAGGGCGGAAGGCACCAAGAAGTTGGGCACAAGAGTCTTTTGCAAAGTGATGCTCTCTACCAGGTATATACCATTTCATGCTGGTTTGGCTCGAGCTGGTGACTTATTTGAGAACGCTGATGTCAAAATTCCGCTACTTGTTGGAACTTTGTACGCTCAAATTGCTCGTTTGAGTTTTTTTTTTTTTTATAATGTTTTTCTCGTTGCTGCAGTATATTCTTGAAACTAGTGTGTACCCAAGGGAGCCAGAGGCCATGAAAGAATTAAGAGAATTGACAGCTAATCATCCATGGTGAGAAATGAAGTTTTGGATTAACATATAATTAATCTGCCTTAAGATTCTGATAATAGTGTTAAATTAATTCTGGGTACAGGAATATAATGACAACCTCCGCTGATGAAGGGCAATTCTTAAACATGCTCCTCAAGTTAATCAATGCCAAAAACACCATGGAAATTGGAGTGTACACAGGATACTCTCTCCTGGCCACAGCCCTTGCACTTCCAGATGATGGAAAGGTAAAATAATTACTCTCGACCCCGAAAATGAACAAATGTAAAGACAGCATACTTGGAGAAACAGTAAGTTGCACATGACCTCCTCAGACGTGGGGGAGGGCCTGAGATCTGTTGGCCATGTCACATCTACAAAAAACGAGATCAACAAATGTAATTCTTAATGAAAAATGAAGTGATTAATATTGTTCGGCTTGTTCATGCAGATATTGGCAATGGACATCAACAGGGAGAACTACGAATTAGGTTTGCCTATAATACAAAAGGCTGGTGTTGCTCACAAAGTTGACTTCAAAGAAGGCCCTGCCCTGCCCGTTCTTGATCAAATGATTGAAGATGTGAGTTTTACCAATTCTTTAACCAACGTATGTTTCTCTATATACGAGTTTAATCACAATTTTATCGAATTTTTGTACATAGGGCAAGTTCCATGGAACATTTGACTTTATATTTGTGGATGCCGACAAGGACAACTACATCAACTACCATAAGAGGCTGATCGAGTTGGTGAAAGTTGGTGGATTGATTGGTTACGACAACACCCTGTGGAATGGGTCGGTGGTGGCGCCACCAGACGCACCGTTGAGGAAGTACGTCAGGTACTACCGGGACTTCGTCTTGGAGCTCAACAAGGCCCTTGCAGCTGATCCAAGGATTGAGATTTGTATGCTACCAGTGGGTGATGGAATCACTTTGTGCCGCCGTGTCAGCTAAATGAAATTATTACTTATTTTTTCAAGATTTTCATTTTCTTTTCGTATTTTGAATGTGTTGTCGTATTTGTATCTCATTTGGATAAGAAAAGATATATACTATTGTATTGAAAGAGAAACGTGTTTAGTATGCAATGTTTTAGCCTCGATTTGTTCCACATTATCTTAAGATCAAAATAATTTTTTGGACCGTTTTTCTTAAAAACAGTGGGTTCCATCCTGAGACAAAGTGGTCAAAAATTGCGGCTGATACCCCTAAGCAACAGTCAAAAGATGGGTATCAGTCGCAATTTTTGACCACTTTGTCTCAAGGTGGGACCCACTGTTTTGAAAAAAATGGTCCAAAAATTCATTTTGATGTTAAAATAATGTGAAACAAACAATGGCTTAATTTTGATTTTCATTGCTCATTTTGTTTCTCCATGTCATTTTTCTTCATAGCTAATTCATTTTTCATTTCTATTTTCTTTCAATTTCTACTTTTATTTATTTCTGATTGGAATTATTTATAGTTTAACCTATTTTATCTTCATAACTGGGCTTCTTTAGTTCTTCAAATATCGGGCGCATGCCATTAAGCAGTCAATTGGACGGAAGCTGTCCACAGGACCAGATGACCATGAATTGATCTAAATTGAAAGGTTAAGGACCAAAATGCTTCACGTCAAACACTAAAGATCATTTTCATAAAAATAATATAGATTGGGGATCAATAGTGAAATACTACTTATTGCTATTTGATGCTTCTTTATTGGGAAATTGGCGCAAATGGTCCAATTTTTTATTTTTGGTCCAAACCCTTCAAAGTTGGCACAGATGGTCCCAAATCTTTGCACTCTTAGCACATTGGTCATTTTGGTTGGATTCCGTCCAAAAAGGCCGTTAGTTTGTCTTGCATACGTAGTCCCAACTTTAATAAAAGTAGCAATTCTTTTCCTAACCAATTTTTATATTATTTTTGTAAAGTAAATCCCTCTCACTAGTATATTACTTTCTCCGTCTTATTTATATATAAGCCGACTTTCCTTATTCTTTTTTTGTTTAAATTATATAATCTTGTTTCTTTATTAAGAATGTTTTATTTTGCTCGTTTACTAATATACACATATTTAGGCCATGTTTGATCTACATTATTATCTCATTAAAATGAAAAATAAGACCGTTATCCATCACATCAATATTTAAATTCAAATTTTCTATCTCTTGTATGAACTCCAATAACGACTATATTTTTCATTCTCATTTTACAATAATTTGGCTCAAACAGGGGCTTAATTTGTTTAGTTAATAACTAATTTACAACTAGTTTTTTATAATTAAATAAGGGTAAATTAGGAAATTTTTCAACAAAAATTAAAAAGACAAATTTATCTTTATCTTTAAATAAAATATAATTAAGGTAATGCTTGATATAGTTTTATTGAGAATAATTGATATGCGATTTCTTTTAAGAACATATGATTAAGAAGTAGGAAAAAATTATGAATTTACGTGCAAAATTATTTTATTAAAATAATGAGTAGTTGAAAATAAGTGAGATAAAATGAGTTTTAAAGAATTCATACCAAAACTAAATAACCAAAAAAAAAAAAACTTCTTTCAAGCAATTCACTCAATCACCACCATTATCATTTCCCTAATTTTTTTCCAAACTCATTACTAAATCTACAACATTCATGAATTTCCCAAAAGACCCATCAAATTTTACAATATCTCGTGGCGATCTCTTATGTAATTTTGTCGATTTCCTATTGATTTATTCACTTGTCTCAATGAGAATTTCAGACACATCTTTAGGAGTGGGATAAGGCTGACAAAAACATCGTTGGCAATGAGGGAGAAAGGGGTAAAGTATGCTAGAAGAAGATAGATAAAACCCTAAATGAAGGATTTGACGAGTTCAAAATTGAAGTAAATAAATGCAAGACTTAGCCCCTATTCGGTATACATTAAAATTTTCATTTTCATTCTTCTACTCATTTTTAACAACACATTCTTCAATAAAATAATATTTTTCATCACATCATTAATTTTTTATTTTTTTTCAACCGCACATTCTCCATCAATCAATTATTTTTGAATATATTCTTTCAAAATAACGTGACTCAAACGTACCCTTAAAAGTAAAATTTGGAAATGAAAAGAAAGAGGGAAACAAAAAGGGTAATACTATGAATAAAAAGATTATTTATGTCAGAATAGGTGGCATTAGATGATTTAGGTGTATTTTTGGATGGATTTAGGCATGGATGGTGTTGGCTGCTTGACGTCATAGGAGAATGGTTTGTCCGGATCAGAATTTGGCGACGAGACTACTTGGATGGTGATAGTTTCAAGCCGGTTGGTTGGAAAAAAACGATGAAATTTATTTTCCCTTATGGTCCCGTTTGATAGCCTAAAAATAGGTAAAAAAGGAAAATATTTTTTAATTTTAACCAATTAAGAGTATTTGATAAAATAAATTTTCCTGACAAAATGTTTTCCACCTTTTTCTAGGTACAATTATTTGATGCACAAAAATTTGATTTTGTTTTCCCACTTTTTTTTTTTTGCAATGGAAATAAATTCTAAATACAATGGTAAAAAACTTTTCACTTTTATTGACAACTTCCATGCAAAACAAAGTCAAACAAATGATATTCGGTATGGTAAATTTTTTTTCAATTTTTTTACAATTGGAACAAATTTTAGACCCAATGGTAGAAAAAAAATATCACTTTAATGAACAAATTCCATAAAAAATGAAGCCAATGGACATCAAACCTTCAACATTTTTCATGAAAAATTATACCAATCAAACACAATTAATTACAATTCCTAGTAAAACATTTTCTTTCCGCCCATTTTCTACCCTTGCAATCAAACGAGGCCTTAATGTCTGTGTGTATATATATATATAATTTGTCTTTTTTTCAAAAATATATTAATAAAAATGATTTACTTTTAGCCCATGTTTGAGCCAATTATTTTTTTTATTTTCGTTATTTTACTCATTTTCAATCATACATTCTTTAGTAAAAAAAAATATTTTTCATCACATTAATAATTTTTCCTTTATTTTCAACTACATATTCACTATCACATCAACCAAACAAAATGCAACATGAGCAAAGGTTTGGGGACCATAGGCGCTAATTTTCCTAACCAAACAATTCTAGGGCATCTTAAGAAGTCCCCAAAACCTTGATTCCATCTACGCACCCGAACCTTAGGTTTTGGATTTCCCCTTCCACTACGCAGAAAAACAAAACTTCCTCTGAACATGGCGCCGTCGACCCAGTCCGTACAATGCTTCGGCCGGAAGAAAACCGCCGTCGCCGTGACCCACTGCAAGAGTGGTCGCGGATTAATCAAAATCAATGGAGTCCCAATCGAGCTAGTCCAGCCGGAGATCCTCCGTTACAAGGCGTTCGAGCCTATTCTCCTCCTTGGTCGCCACCGCTTTGCCGGAGTCGACATGCGCATCCGCGTGAAGGGCGGTGGTCACACGTCCCAAATCTACGCAATCCGTCAGTCCATTGCTAAGGCCCTAGTAGCGTTCTACCAGAAGTACGTTGATGAACAGTCCAAGAAGGAGATCAAGGATATTCTGGTAAGGTATGATAGGACCCTTCTGGTGGCTGATCCTAGGCGCTGTGAGCCGAAGAAGTTCGGTGGTCGTGGTGCTCGTGCTAGATTCCAGAAGTCTTACCGTTGAAATGTCGGTAGTGTCACTGCTTTTGCTATTCATATTATTATAGCATGTTTATGTTTTATTTATGGAAATTTTTGTTATGTTTTGGATAATTCATTTTTTCTGGTTTGTTGTTAAAGACCAATTTGAGATATCTTTATCTAATAATTATATTTCGTTCATTGGAGCTGTTTTTGGATATAATTAAGACATTTTCAGCTTATGATTCAGGTTTCTAACTTGGTTTGGGTTATTGTGAATTGTGATTCTTTGGCCAAAATCTTCCTACCTTACCTCAAAACACACCTTCCACCTTCAAAGGGAAATTCACTTTCTAGAGAAGAATTTCAAGCACTAAATGCACTTAATTGACAAGTTTTTGCCAAAACTTAATGGAGAAGTTAAAAGTTTTCTTAACTTTTCATTTCGAAGGGCTAGTTGAAGTGGGTTTGTTAGATTGTAAACACATTATCTCCCACTTCCATTTGGAGTAAGACAAGTATGTTGATGTGACGTCAATGGTTTAGTTGTGGAGCTTCATTGAGGATAATACTGATGTTGTTCTTCCTTTTTTGACCTGAAAAAGAACTCCCCTGGTGTTTTTGGTAATACATCACTTTTCTCAATAATTAAATGTTATTGGTACATTATGGATCAACAAAGCCACCTCTAAGCTAAGATAATAAGATGTCTCTATTTTAAAGGGTCAATTTTTAAAATTATGCTCCTAGTAACTCTTTAAATTAACTTTTTAATTTATAGAGTCAAACTCACCCCTATTTGGGCTCCATTATATATTATAATGTATTTTTTAATCTTCTTTTCAATCACATATTCTCCAATAAAATAATATTATATGTAAATTCAAAAATTTTCCTTCTTTTTTAACCACTAAAATAAAACACATTCTCAAAATACATTTCTCCCTAAATTTGATTTTAATGGAGCCCAAACAAGGGTTAAATGCATTCAAAGCATTTCAATTTTCAATGGAGAAAAAATAATATAATAATTTGGACGAAAGCTAGTGAAAATAAAAGAAAAGAGTATTTTGGTGATGCTCTAACAATGCATATTATGGCTAGGGTGCGTTTAGAGATGGATTTTCCAAGCTTATGATATCAAGGGTAAGATTTGGTAATGAAAAATTTGGATTTTGGCAGACGTTTGAGCATATGGTATGATCCAATTTTTCTCATTGCCTCCATTTGAATGATTTTTGGTGTGCTTAGAGCTGGAAAGGAAGATGGGATTCATGAGCTCCCCCCTTCTTGCCCTTCTATTTCTGCTTCTTTGAGTGGGCACCAAATCTTGAGGGTTTGCTCAGCCTACCCTCCATGGAATGTTAATGTTTTGTTGCTGTTATTTGTGTCAGCGGAATGGGTCATTCTTCTACTGAATAATCTCTGTATTCTGTTGGTGATATTTTTATTTGTGTGGACAACCCAGGCGCTTGTTTAATGATCAGCATCCCTGCTGGATTTCTTCCTAAATTTGTTGCTGTAGGCTTTTTGGTGCTAAGGAAGTTACAGATGTCTTTGTAGTTTTAACTCGATTTCAAACAACATAAATCTTTGATTCTTTCTAATATCACAATATCTAGATTTCTTCGAAAAAAGAGAATGGATAATGAGCATCCGTTTGTTTCTCATACAAATTTACTAAAAATGATAAATATGATCGTTATACATCACATCGAGCCTTCAAATTTGAATTTCTATCTCGTGTGAGATTCAATAACGGTTATATTTTTCATTCTCATTCTACAATAATGCGCATCAAAGTTTCCCCTTATGTGTCACATAATTTCTTTCAAGTTTTGAGATGTGACTCCCAATCTATCAAAGCTGTCTTAACAATTGCAGAAGCTTGACCCTACTTAAACTCCACTATGTCATTTGCATTAGCATTAAGCCATTGTTTGATTATAATTGCCAATTGGGGTGAATTGCACATGGGTGTGTTTGAGCCACATTATTTTGAAATAATGTATTCTGAAATAGTAGATTGATGGAGAATGTGTGATTGAAAAAGAAGAAAAAGTTATTGATGTGATGAAAAATATTATTTTATTAAAGAATGTGTAGTTGAAAATGAGTAGAAGAATGAAAATGAAAATTTTAATGTGTACCAAACGGGGGTTGAATATAATTCCAAAAGTCATCATTTTGTGTCCATTATAAATAGAATCTCACTTGTAGTGTTTTTTAGCTCATGTTTACTACTAGTAGAATAAAACAGTGGAAGTTTTCAAGTTATTTCAAACTTTAAAAAATTGGGAAAAACTCATAAATCCTTCTTTATCTTTACACTATTTCAAAAATAACAAAACATCTTTTACATTTCAAAAATTAGATTTTTAACCTACACACACACACACACACACATATATAAATAATATAATTAATGCACCCACCTCCACCACCCCGCTTTTTCGATGACTGTCCGACGACCGTTTCGCGGACTACTTCGATTCCGACAATCGTTCCGACGACTACTTCGGCGAGCATTCTAACGACTACTCTGATTCCGAAAAATTGTTCCAACTCCGACGAATATTCCGACGATAACTCCGTCATTTTTTTGTACAGTTGGTCATAACCTAGGTCATAAGTCACAAGTCACAGCTAAGGTCACAAGTCACAACGCATGGTTATTTGTTTATAATGATTGATAACATGATAAGACTCATGTCTCATTTTTTTTAATAATCACGAGTTATTTTCAAATGGTCACTGCACATGTCACATAATATATTGCACATGGCTCACAATTTTGTTCATAGTCTCGTGTTATTTTCAAATGACCATAGCACAGGTCACATAATATTTTTGCACATAGCTCAGGTTCTTGTTGATAGTCTCAAGTTTATTTCAAATGGTCACATAATATTTTTGCACATGGCTTAAGTTTTTGTTGATAGTCATAGCATAAGTTATAGAATATTTTACACATGGCTCGGGTCACAGCACATGGCTCGGGCCACAGCATTGGTCACATAGACTATACAACACCACCTCACCACCACCTCACAAGGATTATTCAGTACCAGAGTTTGATTTTTATTTTTATTTCCATTTCTTATTTTTGCCTTAATTTGCATTAGTTCTTATTGTAAAGAAAGTGATACTTTTCTTTTTTACTGCTTTAATCTTCGTCATTTATTTTCAATGTAAGGGAAGTAGTACTTTCTCATTCATTGCTTTCATTATTTTTATGTAACCACGATATTCTTTCATCACAAGTGAGAGCATATTAATAAAATTTCGGAGGTACCGCACTTCTTTAATAAAAAAAAAAAAAAAAACTTTTGATAACTCCTTATGTACAAGTACAATTATTCTTAATAAAAAGACATAATTTATAGTATCAAATGTCAAAATTTCAACATGAAATAAATAAAAAAGAAAAGTTAAAAAGTTCACAGAGTGTTGAACGAAGAGTGCGTTTGATTGCCAATATTTTTCATGAAATATGTGTTTTTTCCTTCCAAATTTTTACTTTTGTGTTGCTTTATCAATATTTTTTTTCATGAAAAACATTTTTCTACTTTTTATCACGTGACCATATTTTCCACAAAATCAAGGAAAATGTTTTCTTTACGAGGATTAGGATATTATTTTTTATGGAATTCACCATCTCTTATCTATTCACCATCTCATCTACCCACCAATAAAAAATGAACAAATATAATATTTTCTAAGTTGAAAACTAAATCAATAGACGATCAAACACGTTTAATTAATAACTTCTATACAAATAACTTCTAGATAATTATATTGTTTAAAATTTATTTTTTTTCGATGCAAGTTCCATACTCACACTCCAACGCACTCCAATTTGATTTCAAAACTCACACCAAGGACACTCTTGTCATTTCAACAACTCACAGTATCTAGTCTCCGTTCCCGTAACGCAACCGTGTGGTATTTTCCGCCAATTAATAAATGGGACAATTTCAATATTTGTCCCCCAATTTATTTCACTTGTAATAGTTGCTCCCCAACATTTAAAGAACAAGGTAGCTCATGTTTGGCTGACGTTTATAAATTGTTCAAATTATTTTTATCCACACTTTACAAAATTCATAAGTATTACTAACTTATTCACGATTCGAATCTATTTATTTATAATTTAAATTATTTATAAACACTTCTCCAACATGTGTTTAATCTTTAATATTTTTATTATAATTAGACGAAACAATCCAAATATTCATCTGTGGCCACCATGAAAACTAATGTTGTTAAGACTAGACCAATTCAACTAGACAAATTGGAATTGGACTTGGGGACGGAGTTAGAGGACAGTGTTTTTTTTTTTTTTTTGTGCTTGGGCTTGGGGGCCTCCCTGTCTACGCGCTTGACAAGATTAAATCAGATTAACCAATTTAATTATAAAATAGAAAATGGTAGGTTTATGTTTGTCAAAACTTATAATTGATCATAAGGAGTGGATTATGAAGAATGCACGATTAAGAAATATGTAAAAATTGTGAGTATCATGAAATTTGTTTTTAAAATAAAATTTGATCAAATTAAAAGTAATTATAATTTTTTGACAAATACGAAATTAAGGAAGCAAAATCTAACTTTATAAAGTTGGACATCAGAGAGTTCCATTGCAATATAACGTACATTTGTTCATGTTCTTATAAACTAATTGTGCAATTACCCTGAAAAAATAAATGTTAAAAGAGTTTTAACTTTCACTTTTCTAAAAATTGGTTACCAACTTGCTACCACAGCAATATGTTGAAGACCATTTGTGCAATTTTCCCTAAATAAAGTAAAATCTCTGAGTCAAACCACTTCCAAGTCTTCAACCATCAACCAAAACCCATAGAGCGAATTAGAAAATTCCACCGGCAAGAGAATCTAGCAGCTCGATGGAGATCGGACCGGAGGCAGAGGCCGTATCGTCATCCTCCTCCTCCTCCGCGGCGCCTTTGACGTCCAACTCAACATCATCGGTGGCTTCTTCTCCGGGTTCAAGGAGCTATAATAATATTAACAATAGTAATAATAGTGGTAAGTACGATTTGCTGGATGATGATGAGGAGGGGGATGTTTGCCGGATCTGCCGGAACCCCGGCGATGCTGATAATCCGTTGCGATATCCCTGTGCCTGCAGTGGCAGCATAAAGTTCGTTCACCAGGATTGCTTACTTCAGTGGCTGAATCACAGTAACGCCCGCCAATGCGAGGTCTGTTTATTGACATCCAGTTAACCTTTTTGGTGTAATTAGATATTGGTTGTGAATTGGGATAATTTTGTGAAAACTCGTTGTGTGGTTAATTTGTGGTTAAGTTCAGTTTATGTTGTTTTTGATTAATTGAAATCTTCTAAAGCCGTTCACTGAATGGAAATGGGACGAACAGTATTAGACAAAATGAGTGACCCTTTTTTATGTTTCGTTCATGCAAGTCGTGAATTTTGTGTGAGAACTGTGTACCAGGAAAAATGGCCAACGGCCAAACCTTCCAGTTCTGAACATGTAACCTGTCTATATCTAGTTGATTACAAAGATAAGCACAGATCATATATAACATGGCATAGATATAGCATCTGATTCTATGCATTATTAGAAATAATTTATCCCAATGTTTACTTTGATTATTGATGCTATTCTAGATTGTTCTTATGGGTGTTTCTGGAATTAGAATGATGAAGGAACCTAGAAAGTGGTTAGAAGTTCTATATGCGAAGAAGGCTGTCCAGTGGAGAGTTAAAAACATCTCATGTATGGGAAATAGAAATTTAGGTGTATAAGTTTCTGATAACTTCTTAAAAATGCTCAGCAAGCCTCACATTTACAATCAGAAAATTTGCAAGAGGACATTTGAAATACTAACTGATACCAATATATGTTTACTATGGTATTGTTTAAGCAAATCTAGAAATCAACCCTTCCCAAGAAATATATATTAAAGAATTGCACTGCAAGTCCATAGTATAAGATTTGTATATGGATAATGTAAATTATGTGATGCACTTAATCTTACTAAGTGCATCGCATTATTTTTTATAGGTTTCTATAGGTATTCCTATTTTATTCCCTTCACCTTGTGCTTGATAGAGAACCACAGTGCGATCTTCCCTTACTTATTCCTTGCATAAAATGCAGGTCTGCAAACATCCATTTTCGTTCTCTCCAGTTTATGCTGAAAATGCTCCGGCAAGGCTTCCTTTTCAGGAATTTATTGTTGGGATAACTATGAAAACCTGCCATGTTATGCAGTTCTTTTTGCGCCTCAGTTTTGTACTTTCGGTTTGGCTTCTCATTATTCCTTTTATTACCTGTTGGATATGGCGACTGGCTTTCGTTAGAAGTTTGGCCGAACCACAAATATTATTTTTGAGTCACTTATCTACAACAGTCATTCTGACTGATTGTCTGCATGGATTTCTGCTATCTGCAAGCATTGTATTCATATTTCTTGGGGCAACTTCTCTGAGAGATTACTTTAGACATTTACGAGAGCTTGGAGGGCAGGATGTCAACAGAGAAGATGAAGGAAACAGGAATGAAGCGCATGTTGCAAGAAGGCATGCTGATCAAGCCAATAGAAATATTGTTGGTGATGGGAATGGTGAAGACGCTGCTGGAGCGCAAGGAATTGCAGGAGCTGGCCAGATAATACGCAGGAATGCAGAAAATGTAGCTGCTCAGTGGGAGATGCAGGCTGCTCGTCTCGAGGCTCGTGTTGAACAGATGTTTGATGGCTTGGATGATGCTGATGGTGCAGAAGATGTACCTTTTGATGAACTGGTTGGCATGCAAGGACCTGTATTCCATTTGGTCGAAAATGCATTTACAGTGAGTTTATATGTTCCAGTTTCCTTGATTCTTTTTATGCCTGAATGGAACTGGAGTTTGATTTTGTTTTCTTGAATCATTATTTTCACATTGAATGCTATTTATCACGTACTTGATATTATATTGCCCTAGTTAGCACGGCACTCAGCTATGTTGTAAGCTTGTATTTACCATGTTTGAAGCCTATTGTTGGTAGCTGGACAGTTACTTTGGCATGCTAGATCGTCAGCTCGTCTATTTTGCACTGGAAGTAATCAGCGGAAGAAATTTCTTAAAACCTTGCAACATGTATTGATATAATTTTCAAATCTAGTTTGCTTATTTGGTTCTAAGTGGATAATTTTATTGGATTTAGTTTCACGAGACCATGCAGGGTAGGTTGGGTGGACTGACTGGTTACCATGCCTATTTTACTGTTATTAGCCACTCTATAGTTCACCGAGAGGATTATATACATAAACAAATGCAATTACTTCGGCAATCAAACTCATTATGTGTCTGACCGTAGCTACTGGTTTATAAGCCATTCCAATTTTTCTGAAAATGTGTTACCTTCTTTTTCTAGAATAACTGATCACTACAAGCAAGTACTTAGCATTATACTTCCCCTTCTATGAGTTTAATTTTGTCATTGCTCGATAAAAAGGATGCATATGCCTTTAGGTCATCTGGGTGCTTGGATGTCTAGAATCTTCACTTGACCTGCATGCTAACATTGCTTTATAAATTGATATAAAATCAGCAAGCTCTTCTAGTTTTTCTCCTTTTGTATGCATCGGATTATTTGTTGCTAAACTTCATCCTCTTCTTTGCAGGTTCTAGCAAGCAATATGATTTTCCTTGGAGTTGTGATCTTTGTGCCTTTCTCATTAGGGCGTGTTGTACTCTATTATTTATCCTGGCTTTTGTCCTTTGCTACTGGTCCTGTATTATTGGCTGTCATGCCACTTACGGAATCGGCCCTTTCCTTAGCAAATGTCACACTGAATGCATTAACTGCAGGTGTGAATTTGGCGTCTGATAACCAAGAAGATGACTTGCTTGGCCAGGTCAGCGAGACGTTAAAAGTAAATGTAACAGGAAATAATAAAGTATCTGGCAACCTAAGCTCAACTATTGCAAATGACCTCCTGAAAGTGCAATTATCCGGATTATCACGGCTTTCTGATGTTACTACTCTCGCTGCTGGCTACATATTTATATTCTCACTGATCATTTTCTATGTTGGAATTGTTGCCTTAATTCGGTATACTAGAGGAGCGCCTTTGACCATGGGAAGGTTCTATGGCATTGCTTCAATTGCTGAAACTATTCGATCACTCTTCAGGCAGTTTGCTGCAGCAATGAGACATTTAATGACTACGGTTAAGGTTGCTTTCCTTCTGGTCATTGAACTTGGGGTTTTTCCTTTGATGTGCGGATGGTGGCTGGATGTTTGTACTATAAGGATGTTTGGAAAGACAATTTCACACAGAGTCGAATTCTTCTCAGTCTCGCCACTGGCAAGTTTTTTGGTTCATTGGTTTGTAGGAATTATCTACATGCTGCAAACCAGTATATTTGTCAGCCTTCTTCGAGGGGTATTCACTTTGCCTAACTAATTAATATATCGACTCGTATTCTCTAAGAGTTCTATGATACCTACCACTAACACAATATTTATTTCTTTATAGGTTCTACGCAGTGGAGTTTTATACTTCCTTCGAGATCCAGCCGATCCTAATTACAATCCATTCCGTGATCTAATTGATGATCCTGTACACAAGCATGCTCGTAGAGTTCTGTTGTCTATTGCTGTTTATGGGAGTTTGATAGTGATGTTGGTATTTTTACCAGTTAAACTTGCAATGCAAATGGCTCCCTCCCTTTTTCCACTACATATTTTGTAAGATCGATCTCCACTTCCTTTTCAAAAATATAATTTTCTTGTCTGTGCATTTTTCTGATTTACTTAAAATTTCTCTATTAAGCCACACATAAATGCTTCTCGTGCAGCGTGTCTGATCCATTTACTGAAATTCCTGCTGACATGCTTCTCTTTCAAATATTCATTCCTTTCGCTATTGAGCATTTTAAGCCGCGAAGTGCTATAAAATCTCTTTTGCGCTATTGGTTTATAGCCATTGGCTGGGCTCTTGGTTTATCCGAGTTTTTACTCCCAAAACCAGAGGACAATGATGGCCAGGAAAATGCAAATCGGAATCCACGAAGAGGACATGCACATTTTGGTGCAGAGGAACGAGCAATATTACTAGCCACACGTGCTGTACTAGATGGCACCGAGGAGCACGACAGTGATGAATCGGCTGATCTAGAGTAAGTTGTCATTGAGGATAATAAATTATTAGCTTTCCAATGTGGGAGTTTTTTTATAAACTTTTTGTTTCCTAGATTTTAATCTTTGCCCATTTCTCCATCAATTCTGTGTGATATGTGCGCTTAACTAATCCTCGTTTTTGTGATTTGAAGTTTGAGATTTTCTTAAAGTCCACTCGTAAACAAGTCATTGTTGTTTCCTCTTTAATTCTGTGGATACATCTTTTGGTGATGTAGTATGAGATACATGCGCAGACAAACTCAGAATTTTTTAGTGCACACATTATGATAAATCCTGCACATTCTGGTGCCTTGCGTTTCTTGGTTATGCTAGCATCTCTTTCTTTTCAAGTTAAATTGCATTCAATTGCTTTTAGGTGAATTGTTCTTTTTTTATTTTATTATTTATTTGGGGGGAATCCTCAAATGTTCTTTAGATTTTTTCTTTTCTAATTCATCCTTGCACCTTTAGTTGTGGTCAGCCCTTGGTAGATTGGCAGTGCTTTTTCATGGAGTTTTACTGCAAGCATCTTATATTTGTCTGCTTCGATCTTTTAGCAGGTGGAGTTTTGTGCTTCGCATTGTGCTACTGTTGTTGGTGGCTTGGATGACTCTACTTGTTTTCAACTCTGCGTTGATAGTTGTACCCATTTCGCTTGGGAGAACACTCTTCAATGCCCTTCCACTTCTTCCAGTAACCCATGGCATCAAGTGCAATGGTAATTGAATTTAAGTTGGCAGTTATGCCCTTATTTTAACTTAATAATGAAAATAAAGCCAGTCTTCACTTTTCCTTGACTTTATTCTTTAGATTCTTATGCTTTCTTCATTGGAAGCTATGTTATTTGGACTGTCTTGGCTGGAGCAAAGTATTTTATTGACCATATTCAGAAAAAGAGAACTAGAGTTTTGCTTGGCCGGATATGGAAATGGTGTGGCATCATTCTCAAGAGTTCTGCACTGTTGTCAATATGGGTAAGAATGGGCAATCTCGGTTACATTTGAACAAGATTGCACTTGTTTTTAAAGTTAACTCGTGTTAACTTTGTGCTGCAGATTTTTGTCATTCCTGTGTTAATCGGACTGCTATTTGAACTTCTGGTAATTGTGCCTATGCGGGTTCCTGTGGATGAAAGTCCAGTTTTTCTTTTGTATCAGGATTGGGCTCTAGGACTAATCTTTTTAAAGATCTGGACAAGAGTGGTTAGTTTTCTCTCTATTTGTCTGTTTCGTTGGGTGGGGGGTTCGGTAACTTCATGGGTGGGTTCCTTTTGTCATTGTTTTTATGATAGCTTTAGAATGATCCATTGATGTAGTAATGAATATTCACATGGCAATAGATGTACTGTTATCAATGCTTCAACTTGTTGATATAATGAAGATTTTAATTTTTGTTTGTTTGTACAGGTTATGTTGGGCAACATGATGCCACTGGTGGATGAAAGCTGGCGTATAAAATTCGAAAGGGTGAGGGAAGATGGCTTCTTTAGATTGCAAGGTCTTTGGGTGCTGCGTGAGATTGTTTTCCCAATCGTTATGAAGCTACTTACTTTATTATGTGTTCCATATGTTTTAGCAAGAGGCTTGTTTCCGGTATTTGGGTACCCGTTAGTGGTGAACTCAGCTGTCTATCGATTTGCCTGGTTGGGGTGCCTTAGCTTTAGTCTGCTGTTCATCTGTGCCAAGCGGTTCCATGTCTGGTTCACCAGCCTCCACAATTCTATACGCGATGACCGGTATTTGATTGGTCGTAGACTCCACAATTATGGGGATAACTTAGATGAGAAGCAAACTGGTCATCGTGTTGTCCTAGAGGATCAAAGTTCAAATGTAAGTGATATTGGCATGATTCAGCAGAATCGGGAAGCTGCAGATATAGGGATGAGGCAGAGGCATATTGTTCGTCTGGATGCTTAAGAAGTACAATAAACAACTGGTGTACTAAGTGAGCCGTTGAATGAGACATTATGATACGAGGTTCTCAGGGTGTTATGGTCTTTGAGTTTTGTAAATATAACTTTTTAGAGTTTCTTTACGTTGTAGAAACTAGTGAGATATGGTTTGTAGATAGCTTATATATTTTAACATGCGATTGTGTGATCGAAGGGTTAACTTAGTGCTATTAACTTGACAATAACAAAAAATAACTGTAAATTATTTCACTTGTGATTAACTGGTCGTGCAATAAGACTTCTTACATTTGTAATCTTTATTGGAGCTTGAAATTCAATATCGTGACGATTAATGCTCCATTTTGACCGTATGATTATGGTGATCTGTGATTTGCTTACGGTCTGCGGTCACAAAGGAAATTTAGCCAACTCATTTAATTATCAAGGAAATGTGGAAAGGAAAGAGAGTTCCTTTCATTTTTGATACGGTACAGATTAAAGATGTTTTCTTTTCGGTCTCGCCATTCTTGACGGAAAAAGGAATGGAGTAAGGGATACCTGCTCTTCCTCTTTCCCTCCAGTAGTTGAGTGTAAAAACAAGTTGTAGCAGTCAAAAAAACATGTACACCTGAATCAGCTTAGAGTAAACAAATGGCTACTGTACGCAGTAAGCATAGTTCCCAATTCCCATTGCTTTTGGGGTCATCGTCGTGTGGAGGATTCTGCTTCATTGATAATGTCCTATTGCCTTAGAATGCGGTTGTGCATTGAGAGATGCTACACCGCCAGGGAAAAAAATTACCAGGGTGCTCAAGTGCACACTTGACAATTTTTCATTGACGGATGACAAAAAATAAAAAATAAACAAAAAAATACAGCTGCCATACAGGTTTAGACGAACCTTGCAAGATGTTACAACACCAAATTGAGAAAACAATTCTTTTAGCTTATCATCGTCAATGCTATCATCTAGATTCTTGATATAGAGGTGGTTTAATCCTAACGGTCTCTCACTTGCCGCCTCCTCACCCTGCTCAAGTTGGAGTCTTAATTCACGTTCCCTCTCAGATTTCTTCTGGGCTCGTCCAACATAACATTCCTAGTCATCGAATTTCTTACCATTAAGAAATTCAACACATTTAGCAGCATCCTCTGCATTCTCAAAGTTTACCAATCCAAAACATTTTGAATTTCCATCTTCATCCCTCATCACTGCTATACTGGTAATCAATTCAAATTCACCAAATATTATCTTCAGATCTTCTTCACTTGTTGATTCAGACAAATTCTTTACAAATACATTGGTAAATATCTTCTTGTTCTCTATTACTTGGTTGCTTACAAAATGTTCTACGTAGACTTCCTTGCCATACAATGACATGCCATTCTGTTCATTAATAGCTTTATCTTTATGGGCAGCTTTCTCAGTAGCGTATTGCACGTAACCATAGCCCTTCGACTGACCGAACGCATCTCTTTCAACTTTGGTTGAAACTGTCTCCCATAATGAAGAAAATATGTCATATAGTAGACTGTTATCAATTGCTATGTCCAAATTCTGCAAGATCAAAATATACCTTAATTTCTTTGAAATTATGCAAAACGGTCATGGCGAACAATAGACTAAGGGAATAAAGATTAAAGTGTACCTTTAACAAATATATTCCAGCACTACTACTACTAGTGCTCGAGTTTCGATTAGAATATGATATTTTGATTAGTGAAGTTCAGCTCCTTCAAGGCTCTTGCAGCACTTATGAACACAAAGAAAATGAATATTAAGCCTACAAGGAGAGAAAAGGGGGGTAAGCAAAACTCAAAGTTCCAAGCTATGATGCTACACGGACAGTGATACATATCAGATATGTCGACAAGCAATTATTTTAAAATGATAAGACTTGTCGTTAACACGATGATTAGATTTTTTAAAATTCTTCATTTATATAATATAAATTTAGTTTTATATTTGTTATTAATTTTTCTTATTGAAATTTTATAAATATGAGTATATATTTGTTCATATTTATTATTTAATAATAACTTTGAGTTAAAAAGAGATAAAATTTCCGATAAGAAAAAAAAAAAAAGACCACGATGAAGTGTTCGATGAGTGTTGATAGTCAGCACGCGTCGTAAAATGGAGATCAGGACAATGTTAAATGAAAGGATGTTCAAACATTAAAAACTTCGAATAAAAAAAACCTACATTTTGACCATTCTCCATTTGCTTCAATTCGTTCCAGGTTTAGGCAAAAATTTAAAGTTTCGTTATGTAAGATCTGAGCAAATAATTGAATATATTCCAGTCTCCTACCACAATTTAAGATTAATCCCTTCAAGCATTTGTCCATAACATTTTGTTTTCTTCCTTCAAGCATTTGTCCACAACATTTTGTTTTCTTGGTTCTGAGATTACTCGTTATAAACCATTTATAAATTTGCCAAACGGAGATTAATAAACACATGTTATCTCTAATAGTAGCATGATATCAAACATATTCAAGATTCCCCGTGATTCAATTATAAAAATTGACGATGTGACATATAACATGAGAGAGATTCAGCCTGAGTTAATTACTTGAATGATTACTGAAGTTTGTCAAGTGTTACTAATTAATAACTGAATTAAAAAATGTATCTTAATGGTTACTAAACTTAGTCATATGTTAGTACATCATAATTGAACTTAAAAATGTATTTCAATAATTATTGAATTATACACCGTATTATTCATCCATCACTCAAATGGAAGAATTCGTTAGGTTCAACAAATGTCGTCGACTCAAGTGATAGATGGATAACATGTTGTATAGTTTAGTAACCATTGAGATACATTTTTAATTTCAGTTATAAAGTAATAACACTTGACAAAGTACAGTAACCATTGAGATACATTTTAAAATTTATTTATTAAGTAGTAACAATTTTTTTTCCTCAAATTAATTTCCGTAAAAGAAGAAACTAAAGAAAATGAAGGGACAAAAGATGAAAAATCAAATTGACCTCATTTACCTTGGTAACTAGAGGTGGCAATTGGGCCGAGCGGCTCGTCGGCTCGGGTACTCGGCTCGTACTATTCGTACACATGAGCTGCTCGAGCTCATCAAAAAATGAGGCTGAGCACGAGCCGAGCAGGCGGCTTGTCTAACCAACGAGACGCTCGGCGAGCGGCTCGTGTAGACGAGCCCACGAGCTGGCTCATGGGCTCGCCTTTTAACGCTCGGCTCGTGGCTCGTATATTTTTTTTTTAAAAAAAGAAAAGTTAGTGACCAGAACGATCACTGAACAGATGGTCACTGAATTTTGTTCAGTGACCATTTGGTCCATAAATTTTTTTTTTATATTTTTTTTTTCAATTTCACATACATTTTTTCTCTATAAATACCCACCATAATCAACCATTTTTCCCACCAATATCAATCTCTCATTATTTACTATACAATACTCTCTACAATTTACATTCTCCATTTATCAATTATCAACAATATCATTCTCATTCATTTCATTCATTCTATAATCATCTTCTATTTTTTTTTACATTATTTTTTACTATTTTACAATTATGTTTGACAACTACTACATAATCTTCATTCACTTCTCAATTCTACATTTCTAAATTCAATTTCTATTATTCATAACAAATGGATTCACGATCAAGATCATTTGTTGAAAGCTTGTTCGGTATGGAGAACGAAATACAAACACCCGCCCAAAATCAATTTGGGAATGAATTCTCCGATCTTAATAAATTACCAATCCCCGAAAATATTGAAAATTTCGATGTTCGTGATAGTCATCCAATTGATTTGGATGACATTGATGTTGCGGCTAATGTTCCAATTGATTTGGAACAAGATGAAAAATCGACATTAAATATTCTCGATACAAGCGGGAAGAGAAAGGGAAAGAAGCAGGTAAAATGTTGGGACCATTTCAAATTGGTTCCCACTAGTCGTGTGGTCGATGGACTTTGAGAAACCAAAACAGTATGTAAATACTGCCAACAACGACTGACATGGCAAAAAGGCATTGGAACCACCCACCTCAACCGTCACTACAAATCATGTTCGGCCAAACATGAGTTTCTTCCAGCTGGTCAAACGCAACTATAATTTTGTACTCCAAAAGCTGGTGCTACTACTACGCCACTTTCTACATGGATATTTTCGGAGGAGGAAGCTCGAACGGGAATGGTGAAGTTCGTTGCCGCGGCGGAGTTGCCACTAGCAATAGCGGACATCCAACATTTCGTTAACTACGTCAGAAGATATCTTCAACCGAGGTACCGAGGGGTAAGTCGAAATACTCTTCATTCTGATACAATTACATATTTTCTTAATGCAAAGCAACTATTGATTTCAATTTTGGAAAAATATGGGGGTGTGATATTTTTAACTTCAGATATGTGGAAGGGGTTAATAAGAGGGTTTATATTGCTACAACTGCACACTATATAGACCAACTTTAGGTCATGCATAAAAAAATTATTGATTTTAACATTGTTGAGTATCCGCACAACGCTCAAACTATATTTAATGCTATTATGTTAATAATTCGAGAACATAAATGTGAGAGTAAAATTCGTTCTTTTACGTTCGACAACGCTACTGTAAATAAAATTGTTATCAATAAATTGTATAAAGTTCTTAATCCTGATTTTGGTGGCTATTTATTTCATATTCGATGTGTATGCCATATTTTTAATTTAATAGTACAAAACGGTTTAAAACATGTTAATGATGAAATTAACCGAATTAGGAATGCACTTATATATATCACGTGTACACCTAGTAGAAAACAAGGATTTGAGGATTTTTGTGCAGAATTTAGGATGACGGATACAAAAACATTTATTACTGACGTAGACCATAGATGGAATTCCACATACTTATTACTAAAATCATGAGAATGTTATGAAGTGTATATTACTGAATTTTATAACAATAGGCATGTTAGAGACGAAGACGGTATTATTTTGAGTGAATCCGATTGGAATATAGTTTTTAAAATAAAAAAAATTTTGACAAGTTTTTATGAGTCTACAAATATATTGTCTGGTGTTTATTATCCCACTAGTTGTATGGTTCTTGAATGTCTGTATATAACTGCTAGAGCTTTTACTAGATTTCAAATTGACCCCGATTTTCATGCTGTTATATATTCCATGGAATTGAAATTTAGAAAATATTGAGAAAAATTACCTATGTTATTTCCTTTAGCATGTGTCATGACCCCGATATAATTTATCGGGTACTAAATTTATAATTGATCAAATGTCAAATGCTTTAACTTTTACTATACCTATTATTATAGAAATTTGAAAACGACGTTCCGTGAAATGTATGAATTATATGCTTCACGAATGGGTGCACATATTAATCGTGTACCTGCACACACTCCTCCTACTAATATAACAGATGACGACGCTAAAATTTTGAATTTATTTGAAAGTATGCACTCGTATAGATTTGATGCAACTACATATGCATGTGGTTCCTCTAGTAGTAGTAGTAGTTTGGCTTTCACTGCATGTACTCAAACTTCTAGCCGTAGTCACAATCCAAATGCATTGCCATATGAATTAATTGATTACTTTAGTCAACCTTTGCCTACTAATAAAACAAATAGTAAAAGTTCAGAATATGTCCTTGAATTCTGGCGAAATAACGAACGTCGATGGCCAGTAGTTTCTGCAATGGCAAAAGATCTACTAACACATCCGGTTAGCACCGTACCTTCGGAATCTGCTTTTAGTTCAGGGAAAACGGTTCTCTATGAGGTCAGGAGTCGACTAAAAGAAGATATTTTGGAGGTGTTAATGTGCATTTGCCTACTAATAAAACAACTAGTAAAAGTTCAGAATATGTCCTTGAATTCTGGTGAAATAACGAACGTCGATGGCCAGTAGTTTCTGCAATGCCAAAAGATCTACTAACACATCCGGTTAACACTGTACCTTCGGAATCTGCTTTTAGTACAGGGAAAAGGGTTCTCTATGAGGTCAGGAGTTGACTAAAAGAAGATATTTTGGAGGCATTAATGTGCATGAAGGACTGGGAAGATGCTAATTATCAAATTCAAGATAAATATGTCGAAATTGCATGTAACCAAGTAAGTGATATTTAATTTCACCACATTCATCACATTATTTTATTTTCATACCTTTATAATTTTTTTTAAAAAAATTGTACACGTAACAAGTTGTTCGTGTACAATTTTTAACTCTATCTACTCGAAATTGAAGTAGCCGATCTCAAGCCCGAATGAAGGAGGAGGGTTTATCTTTTTTTTTTAATTGTAAAAAATAAAAATGTTTTGAAAATAATATATTCAAAAATTGTTTACCAAACGTGTTTATATATATTTTTCTTTAGGTTCTCATTTCTTAACAAATAAAATCTTGTTCTTATTATTTTAAAAATTAAAATTGTTTTGAAAAATGTATATTTTAAAAAACAATTAGATAATGTTTAAGTATAAGACGAGCCGCTCGGCTCGTCTTAGGCGAGCTCGCCCAAAGTACCAGCTCGGCTCGTGGTAGCCGAGCTCAATCGAGCATGGGCCGAGCCGGCTCGGCTTGGCCCATTGCCACCACTACCTTGGTACTAATTTGAACATTTTTGTACTTTTACGTAATTTTTCTTTGCCTATTTCTTTTAATGTTCCTACTCTCTCTCTCTCTCTCTCATTTTATGCGAAGTCCGAGATATGGTAAACTAATACCAGTTGATTCAAAAATCAAAAGTACTTTTGGGAAGTTGCCGATGGAGAAGATATCCTAGTCAGGGATTTAATGACTCCACAAATCATTCAGAGCTTGTATATCTTCCATTTGGGCAGCAAAACATTCAGTTGAAAACTAATGTTGCCATTTATTTCAAAATGAATATCAACAAAAGTTCTAATTTTATTCGATTTATATATCTCTGATTTTCTGATTCCCCCTTTTTTGTCCGTCATTTTCTTTGATTTTTCGTTCATAGAGGTTGATTTGAAGGACTTAATAATTGAATTTAAAAATATATATCAATGGTCACTGAACTATGCTAAGTGTTGCTATTTAATAACTGAACTTAAAAATGTATTTCAATGGTCATTGAATTTCACCAAGTACTATTACTTAATAATTGAGTTTAAAATGGTATATCATGGTCCTTAATTAATGAACCAGTATTACCTATACATCATTCAAGTCGACGCCTTTTGTTGAACCTAACGGATTTTCCCACTTGAGTGATGGATGGGTAACACAATGCATAATTTAGTGACCATTGTGATACATTTTTAAAGTTTATCATAAAGATTGTGATGAAAAAAAAAAAAAATTCAGTGACCATTAAGATATATTTTTAAGTTCAAATATTAAGTGGTAACACTTGACAAAGTTCGGGGTCTATAATATAGAAAAAAAAAAAAAAAATAAAATAATAATAAAGAAAAAAAATTAAAAGAAATTTATCACCACGAAATTAATTAACCCAATTCAACCTTTAGTGATCACTCTTTTACTTTCCTTTACCAGTTTTCTCCTTTCTCATCTTCTGCACCTTGGTTTCTGCTCCAATTTTGGTACAGGCTCTGAAAGCGAATTTTTCTAGACTGGATTCTCAACCCATAGTCTAAGATCCGAAAGGAAGTTCGATCAAAATCATTGGAGAGAGGGGCCTGTTATGGATTGGAATGCTATAATACCAGTTTGTCGTGAGAAATTAAGAAATTATAACCACAATATAAAGTGAGGATCACAAGAACAATATAATTTTATAAGCATTGAGATTTTATTATAATATAGAGAAATGATACAAAGATTTTGTGTTTATGATTTGTCTTAACTTCTTCTAAATCATAATGAAGAGCTAACAATATATAGAAAACAAATAGGGGACGTCCAAACCTTCATAGTAGAGTTGTAGATGAAATAGAATGTCAAAATGGAGTAAAAAACAGAGTAGAATAGGAAAAAAAAAAAATGCGCAGGGAAAAAATAGGTAAATCACGACGATGGAGTCGCAACGCCCACTTTTGGGTCCTTTACTCCATCAAATTTTTTATTTTTTCATATCCCAATATCCTCTTCAAGTCCAACACAAATTCCTACTCGCAATGAGCTTCTAAGTAGAACTTCAATTAAAACTGGCTAATTAAACTTGGATAGAATTTCACAATAGTATTTCATATTGAATTCTTCTTAACATAAACTATAATTAGAACTCTCAATTATCTTCAACAAAAAATTCGGGTCACACCCAAATTCTAACAATCTCCACATTGATACGAATTACCCAAAAATGAACAAAACTTCAAAAAATCTCCATTATAGACAAATTTCACTCCAAGGAATAAACTTGAACTCTTCAGTGAAAAACACAAACGAACTTCTCTATCAACAATTCCAACTAGAAATATTCTCTAACTTTATTGCCCCAACTAGGGGCAAAAATGCTATAATGACCACCAAACAAGGTTGAAACATGCCTTATAACGAAATCACAACTAAATGCATTAAAAGAAGGATCTTGGCTAAAATCAACACCCTTACCGCATTCAAAACAAATCCAACAACTCAACAGATTCGCACTATAATGAAATCTTATGGCAAAAATGGGTCTATTTTTAACAATTGAATACGATGACAATTAAACACCATCGAGTGGTAGCAGATAGATATTACACATATTTTCAAAATAAAAAAAAAAAAAAAAAAATTAAAAAAACCCCAAAAAATAGACCTCCAACGATACATGAGTCAACTCTAAAATCCACCTAAAATTCTTAAAATATTGTTTGTGTTATCCAAAATTTTTATCACCCTGCAAGATATATAAATGTGATTTTCTATATTCTATCAGCACAACACAAATTCCTTTGATAACCTTCAAAACTCCAACTCCAACGGTGTACATGTACCCTTTTGAACCAAGAGTATTTTAGGATAAAGATTTTTTTTTAAATCTGGAACGTGTCTCACTACATCAAGTGTTCTAAACGTCCTATCAAATATCTTTATTCTGACCTAACCAATATAGCTATTTTGTACAAGTGTGTTTATTACTGGTCATTCACAACACCTTTTGTAAATACTCTTATCCAGAGATCCAAAGCCTCTATGCATAGTTTGGTGGAGTTGTTAGTCAACATAAGGTAGAAGTCTCCGGCTCATTTAATAGGTGAATTTTCTTCCAATACATTGCTTTTTCTTAAAGGTTTTGTGATTGTGGTTGATTTGCAGTTGATTTTGATTTATTCTACAAAGATATATATAATCTTTACCAAGTGTCCTTTTTTTCTTGTGATAATATACAAAATTTGAAGTTAAATTTTGATTTGCCCGTTGAACGACCACTATGAATAATGAGACCATCTCCGTGATCCCAAATGCTACAAGAGGCTTTATTTTTCTCATTTAATAATGAATATCGTAAACTTATTCGATGGTAAGAGTATTTCGACTATATAGTATCATGTATGTAAATTAGAAGTGTATGAGGTGACGATTTCTTTATCAAATTTGACCTCCAAGGTCTCCAGATTAGCAATGATTTCTTTAAAAGAAACTAGGTGGTCCTCAAAAGATGTACATTGTTTCATACAATGAGATATATAGAATGTTGGCTTTAGATTACAATTATATATACATAATAAAAAAAAAAAAAAAATTTCAATTTTAACCATACAGCAACAACCGAACTTCTCTTTCAAAACTTCTCGAAGATATATTAAAATATGAAGATATATTTGAGATTGGGCCTTACAATCCCTTTATTATTTCTCCTCCATAGTCCAAGTTGTGGTCATCTTGTCAAATCCCAACAATGCATCGTCCAAACCCATTTGAACGAGTACTATTCGCATCTTTACCTGCCACAATGAAAATCTTGTATTGCGATCAAATAGCGGAATATCACACTTTACGAAAAACCTCAATTTTCTCAAGAATTTCAACACCAAAATCTCTTATACCAATTATTATGGACTGGAATGCTTTAATACTATTTTTTTATGAGAACATAAGAGATTATAGCCACAATATGAAATAAAGATTACAAGAACACAATAACAATGTAATTATTGTAGAAAATGGAGATTTATTATAATTATGGATAAATTAAAATCACAAAAAAAAAATTTTGTATTTATGATTTGTCTAACTTCTTCTAAATCATAATGAAGAGTTAACTACATATAGAAAACAAATAGTGGACATCTAAAACCTTATAGTAGAGTTGTAGATAAATAGAATGTCAAAAACGGAGTTCAAAACAAAGTAGAACGGAAAAAAGTGTGCAGTGGCAAAACATGTAAATCGCGGCACCCACTTTCGGATCCTTTACTCCAAAATCTTGATTTTCTTCGTCCCAATGTCCTCTTCAAATCCAACACAAATTCCTACTCACAATTGGCTTCCAATATAACTTCAAATAGAATTCGCCAAGTAAACTTGAATAGGATTTCACAATAGCATTCCAAATAGAATAATTCTTAATGTACACTTTAGTTAGAGCTCTCAATTATCTTCAGTAATAATTTTGGGTCCCGCCCCCAAATTCTAACAACCAATTACATAATGTCACTTGTACATTATATAACATTTGATGTACAAGTAGAATAATTAATTCTTCAATATTTCAACACGGTAACATTACCTTAAGAATAATATAGCTCGTGCAATGCACGACAAAAAACTAGTGTGTTAAAAATTTTGGATTCAAACTTTCGAAAACACAAGTTTAAAAAACTTTAATTTTTTTTTTATTTGGACAAGAATCGAGGTTCTTTGCTTAAAATTTGGAATTCTACCATTTATTGTACTACATCAAGTGCCCTGTAAAAAAATTCCCAACACAAAGTCCCATGCCTACCATCGTCCCTCTATCTAAGGCCGATTTAACACCAATAGACAGAGATCGACGTCGATTTGACTGATTAAATTGGTGGTCTTTACTTTCTATTCCCTCCTCTTTATTTCCCAGTCCCTCCATCTCCCTAAAATTGGGGATTAACCGATTAAGTCCCCCTCCCCATCCAAATGAATCAAATCATTCCCACCATAAAGATAATAATGCATGTGTCAAGAAGTGTGTACAAATTGGATGTACATATGGTGAAATCCTATATTTTATCAGTAGAGCTCGTGCACGACTTAGATTTCTTTTAGTCAATGAATTGATATTGAATGAGAAAATCAATAAAATAAAGTGGACGTAACTAGAAGTGAACAACTGTGTATATGTAGGTATATTAAAGTAAGCCAAGTCTCATGCCGCTTCCCCATTTCTTCACTTTTGTACTTGATTTCCAGTGAGATAATGTGAGAAACACCAAGTTCATTCATCAGTCTTTTGTAGGGAAAAAGTATGGAGTACAACAATGGAAATCAAAAGAATAAGAAGATAAAGATAAAAAAAAAATGGAAACAAGATTTGATCAAGAAATGGAATTGTTGTCTTTCAAACGATATTTTTCTCTCCGTCCTCCACTAGCTTTTAAGGATTGCAATGGCAAATGTTTGTAGACATAAGTGAAAGTGTTGGGAAATTGATTATGTAAGATTAATGTGATCTCTTCTCAATGATTAGGATAATCAATGTAATGATTTTTTAATTGTATTGTTGGAAATGAAAACTACCATTTTTTTATAGATTCTCAAATTCCCTACACGAAATGGTCTCAACCCATATGGAAAAGGTGCATTGCTTCACAAGAAAACCATCAGAAAATTCAAAAAAATCCAATCCAATGGTCGGATTTTTATATTTTGCGACTGCATAGGCTATAACTATGCGGTTGCATAGTTATAGTAGTATAGCCCCCATATTTCCCTACAATTGTGTGTGTGACCGCATGCCAATATGGCCTATGCAGTCGCATAGGCCAATTTTATGGTGCCAAGGTTAGTTTTTCTTCCTCTTTCTAATTCATTCATCCATGATTTGTTCTCTTGATTTTTGAACAATAATACTAACAATCCCCCGCTTGTTCAAAATCAACTTTAATCACATAATCAAATATCAACACTTATGTGTAAGATTTAGATATCTTTCGATTTGAATTTAACCATAGTGTAAATCTTATAAAGCATTATCAGAATTCTAGGTAGCTAGAACGCTTTGAACCAGATGTTCTTTGTGACAATACCGATGAAATTACACACACAAGGGTTAAATTTCACAAAGGCAAGTATATTTAGCATTATCCAATAAGATCCATGAGAAAAAATAATTTTATTTTCTTTGAATTTTTCAAAGAGAGAAAACTCCAACTTTCCAATGAGGCGGCACCACCTCGAAGTTCACATAGGTAAAGTTCTTTCAGTATCTTTGTTACTTTTAGAGATACTTGTACTCTGTACTGAACTTCATTAGAGTTTTAATTATAACTCATCCCTCCAAAAGTAACAACCAACACTATTTATCAATGATATGGTTTAATAATTTTTATAGTGTTTTTTTTTTTTTTTTTTTTCAATAAATTTTTCAATCCTATACTTTTGAACCAAAATATACTTGTTTAGTATATTTTGGTAGGGTTGCTATCATTGGTGGATTTATTTAGGGAGCTTCAACCCCATTCTACTTGATGTCGATCTCACTAACTCTCATCGTAAGAGGTTTAGTACCACGCAATGCCACTAAGTTCTCACCAGACTTAACAAATGTAGGGGAAATTATTCCATGCTCGATTAATTTCCTTACATACTCGTGTCTTAGACTCATGTGTCTAAACTTTCCATTATATACTTCGCTATAAATTCGAGCAAGAATAGATTGACTATCACACAAGATATGTATTGATGAAATATCATTTATGTTGAACGGTATTTTATATAACAAATCTTTTAGCCACTTAGCCTTTTTTCCCACTTCGTCTAATGCTACAAACTCCAACTCCATTGTTGAGTGAGTAATGCAGAGTTCCAAGAAACTGTACCTCTTCCAATAGTAAATACCCAGCCTGAAGTGGACTTATTTTCTCCTACACTCGATATCCAACTTGCGTCAGTATATCCTTCCAAGATTTTAGAAAATCATGTATATTGTAGCCCAAGGTTTTTGATTTTCTTCAAATAACCAAGAATCCTACCAATGGCCTTCCAATGTTATTCACTGGATTGCTAGTAAACCTACTTAATTTACTCACGGCAAATGCTACATCAGGTCTTTTACATTGTGCAGCGTACATAAGACTTTCAATTGCACTTGTATATTCTATTTGAGCTATTACTCTTCCATCGTTCCCTATCAATTTGATACTTGGATCAAACGGGGTATTAGCTTCTTTAATGTTCAAATGTTTGAACTTATTTATCACATTCTCGACATAATGTGATTGGCTTAATGTAAAACCCCCCACTACATTTTTAATCTTGATACTAAGGATAGTATCCACTTGTCCAAGATCTTTCATTTTGAACATGGAGGATAGAAACCTCTTCGTTTCTTTGATACCGTCTACATTGTTGCTAATAAACAACATATCATCAACGTATAGACATATTATAGTGATTATATTATCACTAACTTTAGTATATAGACATTTGTCTACCGAGTTGTGATTAAAATCATTTGACATTAATATGAAGTCAAATTTCTCGTGCCACTTTTTAGAGGCTTGTTTTAATCCATATAAGGATTTGATTATTTGCACACCTTATGTTTATTTCCTGATAGAACAAACCCCTCTAGTTGTTTTATATAGACCTCCTCATCGAGATCTCCATTCAAGAGTGCCATTTTGACATCTATTTGATGAACGTGTAAATCATATATAGATGCTAGAGCAAACATTTAGATTATTCTTGCCACAGGTGCACATGCATCAAAGTAATCTATTCATTCTTTTTTATGATACCCTTTAGCTACTAATCTAACTTTATAGGTATTGAGTGTTCCATCAAAATTATATTTCCTTCTAAACACCCATTTACAACCAATGGATTTAGAACCCTTTGGTAAATCGACTATTTCCCAAGTGTTGTTTGAAATAATAGAATCCATCTTATTATTTATTACTTCTTTCCAAAATATGTAATCTTGAAGAACAAAATGAATTGTTCTTGCAATATCCTTCCTATTTTCCTCTACTAGGTAGAAAGAAATAAGTTGGGAATCCAATTCATCCGATCATAAACCTTTTTCGTTTCTAACATCTTACTTCTTCTATGTTTACTTTCAACATCTCTTGTAGATGTATTTCATTGTGATTATCTAAAAGTTGGAATGTCAACATAAGATTCATTTTGAGAATTTCTTGTTGCCAATACATTCTCAAAGAATTCTAATCCCTTGATTCTATTATAACATACATTTCTAGGTTTAATAACCTAAAGGCCTTGCTATTTGAAGAATATCTCACAAATACACGCTTAATAACTCTAGGACCTAATTTAGTTCTCTTAGGGTCCATATTCTTATAGTAAGCAATACACCCCATACTTTAAAATAATCGACATTAGGTTTTCTACCTTTCCAAATTTCATATGGAGAAACCTTATTCTTCTTCAAATGAATCCTATATACTATATGACAAGTACTAAGAAAGGCTTCACGCCGGAAGCTATATGGTAATCCAGAATTCAATTAACGTAGCATTTACCATCTCGAAGAATGTCCTATTCTTTCTTTCAGCTAAACCATTTTGTTCAGGTGTTTGTGGTGCAGAGCATTGATGTATTATACTATTTTGTTCACAAAACAAATTGAATTCATTGAAAAAGTATTATCCACCTCTACCACTTCTTAAAGTTTTAAGTTTCATTCCTAATTGATCTTCAAATTTTTAAGTGTTAAAAGTACTAAAAGCTTCATCTTTATGTTTTAACAAATACACATATGTATATCTAGAACAATTAGCAATAAATGCAATAAAATATTTATTACCACCTCTAGTTAACATGTCATTCAATTCATATATATCAGAATGAATAAGTTCAAGTAAATATGTTGATCTTAATACACTATAAATGACTTTTTAATCATTTTAGATTTAATACAAGTTTCACATTTTTCTAAGTTATTAATGTAAAATTGTATCAAAACACATTTAATCATTCTTTTCATAGTGCTAACTCCTATATGTGATAATCTAAAACAAATGATTTGTTTTTATTAGAATTATCCTCAATAGTACATAACTTGACCATTCCATCAGTAGAATAGTCATTTCTAACAAAATACCCATTATAGGTTAGTACAAGTTTCTCGAACTGAAATACAATTTTAATTCCAAGTTTTCCCAACAAAACTCCACTTGATAAGTTCTTATTCATTTCTGGTACATGAAGGACATTGGTCAAAGTAATCTTTTTCTCGAAATGAAGATGAGTTCCACATTGCCTTTGCCAATCATTTTTTTTATCTTCCTTCATTTCCCATTTGAATTTCTTGACCATCACTAATGTCATGATAAGTTTTGAAAAGATACTTATCATAACAAACATGAATGGTTGCACAAGTGTCATATCACTATCCTGGAACTTTCCCCTGAATTGCATTGTTTTCGTTGACTGTAGCGATAATCTCATCAATGAAGTTCACATGTCCTTCATTCTTCGATTGTTTTCTATGCCTGCAATCTCTAGCTTAGTGTCCCGACTTTTCACAAACATAGCAATGTCCCTTGGACTTGCTTTTGAACGGCCCTTGATCCTTTTTAAGACCAAGACGTTCCATTTCTTCTTGTATTTGTTGGTGTTGTCAACATTATCCACGTCATTGTCTTTCAAAGAGCCATCATAAAAACTTTCAGTCTTATCTCTTGCCCTCGATTTTTCCTCTATACGAAGATGTTTTTGTATTTGTTCCAAAGAAAAATCTTCGGAGTTGTAACGAATTTTCTTCCTATATCCTTTCCAAGACCCCGTGAGTTTAGCAAGAATTGCTCCCACTTGGAAAGTTTCGAGAAGTTCAATTTTCATCGCTTTCATCACTTAGAAATTAAGAATTTCTTCGTACTTTCCTCTTCAGCCTTATATTTACTCTCAAGTGCGTTCCAGATTTCCTTTGCTAAAGTGTGTTGGTGTAGAGATCATACATACGGCCCGATAGCACATTTAGAATGTGTCCACGGCATAGTAACTTATCATCTTCCCATTTCTTTCTTTCTGCACGAACTTCGTCAGTATCTTCTTCGATTGAATCGGGAATAGGCTTCAATTTTGGATCAAGAACATAGAAAATCTTCAATGCCGTAAGGAGGAATTTCAGTTTGTCTTGCCACCTTGTAAAGTTTGCACCATCAAATCTGTCCAACCGTACTAAGTCTTGATTCATCATCTTGATTGTTACAAATATAGACTCTGTTTCCATCGTAGTAAAATAAGCATGTATCATTTGAGAATGTAGGGAAAAATTATTGAGTACAGCAATGGAAACCAAAAGAATAAGAAGATGAAGATAAAAACTATTGAAACAAGACTTGACCACGAAATGAAATTGTTGTCCTCAAATGATATTCGCCTCCTCCACTAGGCTTTTAAGGATTGAAAATGGCAAGTAGTTTGTAGGATTATCAAGCCTAAATGAAGAAACACCAAAAACTAAAATGATTCTACAAGTTGAACAAGTGAAAGGATTAGAATTTGATTATGTAAGGGAATGTGATTTCTTCAATGAATTGGATAATCAATAGAATGATTTTAATTGTATTTTGGCATGAAAAATAACATATTTTTATAGTCCTCAATCATTCTTACACGAAATTTTATCAACCCATATGAAAAAGGTACATTGCTTTACAAGAAAACCACCAGAAAATTCGAAAAAATCCAACCCAACGGTCGGATTTTTATATTATGCGGCCGCATAGGCTATAACTATGCGGTCGCATAGTTATAGCAGTGCATCCCCCATATTTCCACGCATTCGCATGTCAATATGGCCAATGCGATTATGGAGCCAAGGTTAGTTTTTCTTCCTCTTTCCAATTCTTTCACCCATGATTTGTTCTCTTGATATTTGAACAATAACAGTAACATCTTTGTCTCCTTGAAACTCCATTGATTCATGCACTTGTGTTACTAATTATAATATTGGTGCGGAAGCATTATGAAATTCTTGTAATAAGAATTATGTTGAAATAATCTTGCTTTGTATTGATATATGATTGATTGTCTTGAAAAGTGTACAATACCCCAATATTTAGAAACCAAAAGAATAAGAAGATAAAGATAAATAATATTGAAACAAGACTTGATCACGAAATGAAATCGTTGTCATCAAACAATATTTTCCTCCTCCACTAGGCTTTTAATGATTGAAAATGGCAAGTAGTTTGTAGGATTATCAAGCCTAAATGAAGAAACACCAAAAACTAAAATGATTTTACAAGTTGAACAAGTAAAAATATTGGAATTTGATTATGTAAGGGAATGTAATTTCTTCAATGAATTGGATAATCAATGGAATGGTTTTAATTGTATTTTGGCATGAAAACTAACATATTTTTATAGTCCCCAATCATTTTTACACAAAATGGTATCAACCCATATGGAAAAGGTACATTGCTTCACAAGAAAATCGCCAGAAAATTCGAAAAAATTCAACCCAACGGTTGGATTTTTATACTATGCAGCCACATAGGCTATAACCATGCGGTCGCATAGTTATAGCAATTCATCCCCCATATTTCCATGTAGTCGCATGCCAATATGGCTTATACGATTATGGAGCCAAGGTTAATTTTTCTTCATCTTTCCAATTCTTTCACCCATGATTTGTTCTCTTGATTTTTGAACAATAATACTAACATCTTTGTCTCCAAGAAACTCCATTGATTCCTGCAATTGTGTCACTAATTATAATATTGGTGAAGAAGTGTTATGAAATTCTTGTAATAAGAATTATATTGGAATAATCTTGCTTTGTATTGATATATGATTGATTGTTTTAAAAAGTGTACAATACCTCTATATTTATAGGCAAAATCATCATCTAATCCTATTAATAAAAGGAACCAAAATAAGGAAACTAAATTCTAAAAGGAAATAAACTAATCCTAATTTGAACATGATTTAAGAATAAACCTATTACAACTAGAAAAGGAAATTAGAAAAGATAACTTAAAAAAGACAAATTCATAGATAAAGTAAAACTATTAATTGTAGTTGTGATGTACTACATCAATCCTCTCCACTTGAATAAAACTTGTCCCCGAGTTTTCTTGAAGAAAAAAATCAATCAATTAGGAGGAAAATACTCAAAAATTTCTGCAAATACCGATATTGAAAAAACAACAATTTCTTGATGTGCTCAATAAACGCCATTATATTCCTCAGATACATTATTCAAAGTCAACTTTGTTCCTATCATGCTTGTTATATTTTTTTCACGGATAATTTGAAAATGACATTCCTTCATAAACGAAGCATGATTTGATTTCTCATCATTGAGTTCGCTCTCGATAAAGGTCACTAGTGCTATTTTCAATTCTTCGTACTTCTCACCTTTTGTTGTAATGTTTAGTGATGCTTTCTTCAACATAAAAGAATTGGTACGCGGACTCAAATCCTCATCGTCCATGATTTACTTATTTTTATGCAATTCTTTCACATTAAAGCTGTAGAAAATGACAACAAAATTTTTATTCTCAATTTCACAATCTTCACCTCTGACTCCTTCATGATTACAAAATTTAATTTCTTCTTTTCCTATTGGATACTTTTGATCTTCATCTTGTTCATCCTTGGGGGTGTGGCTCAATTTTGAAGTTTTCAATAGTTTCCATATACAAGGAATCAACAAGTCTCAAATTTTCAACTTGCACATGCTTTTCTTTTTCTATTTTAGTACCATGGTTAGTAATATCTTGATTATCTTGAGTTACTTCTTTTTTAGCCTCATCATCTGCCTTATAAACATTTTTCTCTTTGTCATTCATAAATTGCTCATCACATGACACCAAGACAATCTTTTTATCGTACCACCTAAACACATATCTATTATCTCGACCTATGTAAGTGGCGTCTACAGCATAGTACCATGGTTGTCCCCAAAGTACATGACAATTGTCCATCTCTACCACGTTATATATAATCTCATCTTTATAGTACTTTTCAAGAGAAAGTGAAATTTTACATACCTTCATATTTTAAATTTCTTGCCCTTGTGAAGCTTGATAGTAAGATGAGTATTTTTCAGTTTTTAAATTTAAAGCTTTCACCAATGCTTTGGACACCAAGTTCAGACTATTCTTATGATTTATTATCACTATGCATACTTTGTTGTTGAATGTACATCGTGTTTTAAAAATTTTGTCACTTCAAATTGGACTCTTTAATATTTTCTCGATAGACTTCCGTAGAATCCTTGATAACTTGTGTGTATTCAAATTTAGCTGGGACTTGAGAAAACTCTCTAGCCACATGTTTTCGTGTTCTATGCTTGTTGAAACAACCAATATTCATAGCAGTTAAGGTCTGCAAATTCTTGTTAGCGTGCTTTTCTAAGGGCTCGCGATTTCTTTCAAAACTCAACGTAGTCAACATCTGCGTGATGTTGTGGAGGGTTTCATCGATCCCCTCGATTTGTTGTTCGAGTTTATCGAGCCATCGTTCATCATCGATGGTTTGACTGCCACCAGTATCTTCGTCGACCATCAGAATAAGGTAAGTTCATTACTTTGTATGATATATGATTGATTGTCTTGAAAAATGTACAATATCCCTATATTTATAAGCAAAATTATTCCCTAATCTTTTAATAAAAGGAACCAAAATAAGGAAACTAAATTCTAAAAGCAAATAAAATAATCCTAATCTAAATATGATTTAAGAATAAACCTATTCCAACTAGAAAATGAAATTAGAAAATATAATTTAAAAAAGACAAACTCCTAGATAAAGCGATACTATTAATTGTAGTTGTGATGTACTACATCAAATATTCTTCAAGATATGAAGACTAGTACAAGATTCATAGTCCATCACCCTCCAATCCACAAGCTTGGAAGTGGTGGCGGCAACGCATTAGTAGTAACTCCATCTCACCGCACAAGGATTCTGGTTTTCATGCTCTTTTTCGGCAGCACTTTTGGTTTCACTTTCATCACCACTAGGACTTTGCCAGAACTTCAAGACCAAATGGTAGCGCCACAACCGCCATTAAATCTCTGTTACCTAGGCACGTCTTTGACTCGCTCCTAGACTATGCATGTGCTTCGCCGCTGCGTCGCCCCATGTAATTTCCTTATTTTTGAGGATCCCCATGAGACCCTTCTCTGGAACTCCAACCACAACGGCCAAACAATTTTCGTGGATGAAAGCACATACTTAGTCTCCAAACTCGAAGAAAAATATCCCGAAATTGAAGCTTACAACGTGCAATTCACCACCAAAGTGAGCGAATTGTACTCTTTGATGGCTTATTATAAATTGCAGGTTAAAAACGAATGCAAGCCCATGCATAAGCTCTTGTTTTCAGACTATAAATTGGCATTAAACGATTTTCCAAACCATATATACGACGTCCCATGGGACATAATTCTAATAGACGGGACACGCGACTACTTTGCTGCAGCTCCAAGGAGGATGACAGCGATATTTACCGTCAGAGTTATGGCGAGGAGTAAAATAGGTGGCAGGACAAAACCCATGTGTTTGTACATGAAATTGATAGAGAAGTAAAGAAATTATGCAGTTACAAGTTCTTATGCAGACAAAATCAGGTGGAGAATAGAGAGAATTTGGGGCCTTTTTTGTTAAGAAAAATGGCAGCGACGGCGTGTGGCTTTGAGTTTTGCTCCAATTACTATTCATCTTTCTCCCCGAATTTAAATTTGTTATACCCATAAAATATTTCCTAATGGGCTTGGACCTTGGCTAATTTGTTTCTATATATATGTGTGTGTGATCCATTTCCATGAAGGCATGTTCTCTAACTCTTCCCATCTTTCGTCTTTTGCACTCATTTTTTTCTTTTGTCTAACCATTGACTTGACTGTCGGAGTGCAAATGGTCACTGGCCTTTTTCTTGACCGATGGCATTTGCCTTCTAACGGAGTGTTTAGTGTGCAGGTGATGTCTATGTGGAGAAGACATGACCGGGATTCTATTGGCACATTTTTTTGGGTCAACAGATTGACGCCGTCTGTGGAAAATGGTACATTAACCATGCTATTATCACATACCAAAGGCCGCTGAAAAATATTATTTTTCAGGCAGTTTTCTACTGTAAATTGGCAAAGACAGCAACCAAAAAATGAAACAAAAATTGCTACTAGTCAATATATAAAGAAAAGGAAAGTTTCGGTGAGAAACCAGTCATGGAAAGGGCTACCAGAGGCAACTTGGTAGAAGAGAGCTTTCTAATCTTGACGTGGAAAAACCAAAACTGGTTATTGGAAGCTAGAATTGTTGGTGCCATTCAAAATGACTTTGTAAGGTCATTAGATGAATATATTGAATTAATAACACCACCATCGAAAAGAAAGGAAAAATGAAATCCAAGCTTATATTCACCAGCTCATTTCTTGAGAAAAGCATATCATTTTTGTGGTCGGTGCTTGTCTGCTAAATCTTCTCCTCACTTGAGGTATTCTCCGAACTTGATGAAACCTGGAAGTAAATATAGCTTTTGAATTGTGGTTTAACAATGATGCAATTTGTCAAGAAGAGTTTCATATTCTAATGATGCCTAGAAGGTGTTCGACCAAATGTCTTGGTCAAGATTTTTCCTCCAACTATGGTTGTTCAGTTAACCGTGGAAAACTTTATCTCCGACAACCACTGTCAAAATCGTTGAGGTAGCCGACTGTGCATAGACTACACTCTTTGTACTATTGTGTCAACATTCAATATTGATGGAGACAATACTTTGAAGATGGTGTGCATTTCAAACTAAGAGAGGTTGTCTATTTCAATATTTTTTGCTGGCCAATGAAGTCGGCTTCTGCAGGTTAATATGTACCTTTGTTGGTTTCACATAGTGGTCAAGATTTTTTATCAATCAATATTTTGTGAAGAATACTCTTGAGGGAAGACTTCACAAATCAGACATTACGTCTCACAATTGCAAAAATCAGGTATTAAGTTTAAAAAAATGCAAAATTGAGGTATTTAGTTAACTAATTAAAAATAATTATTACTTAAATATAATAAATTCACAATTATACAATTAATGGTCACATGTATATAATTATATGTCACAGCTTATTTATTGGTCATAATTCAAAACTTTATACATCACAATTTATTTTATTGGTCACAGATCAAAAAAATTATAAGTCACAATTTATCTAGCGGTCACATATTTTCAAATATATTGGTTACAAATTATTTTTTAATCACAAATTATCGAATTTTAATGTCACAATTTAATGGTTAGTCACAATAAACCAAATAGTTGGTCACATACACCAAACACCCCACTCCCACTCCCTATCTCAATGCACCACCAGTACTTGGTCACAAATTAACCAAATAATTGGTCACAAACGTTATCCTACCACCACCTCCACCAACAACACAACACTACCACCACCACCACCAACACACCACAACACCACCTCCGTCGCCACCACAGAAACGCACAACCGTCGCCAACAAGCAGAAACGCACTACCGTCGCCAACCGTCGGAAACAACGCCATGACTATTACACACATCGTCGTCGCCGCTCCCCCACAAATGCATGCTCCAACACCACCTCCACCTACAACTTCAATAAACCACCAACATCCAACATCCAACACTCCACGAACCGCCATCATCTCACAGCATTGTCGCCACCTCCACTATTTTCAGCCACAACCACAACTACCATTTCAATAACAAATAAGATCCAAACCAGATCCCACCACCACCATCATTGCGACCACTAGATCCGCCACGACCACCATCACCGTGACCACACCTTACCGCAACCACCAGATCTGCCATCCAACACTCACAACCACCATACCACTATCAACGTGACCACACCTCACCATGACCCAACACAGTCAACACACCACAACCACCGTAACCTTACAGCCGACACTCCACAACCACCACCATTTCAGCCACCATTTCTAACAACAAACCGGTTCCACCACATCACAACTACCACCATCACCGCCATCAACGCGACAACCAGATCCGCCATCACCATGACCACCATTCTTGTGGGTCGCTGCATCAACGACTGTAGTAGAGAGATAACGGGTTACTACCGTGCCGACGGCAGTGACAGGTTGATAGTAGAGAGACGGTGGTGAAAGTGGAGTGAATAGAGAAAAGATTTGGGAATTAATTTTAGGGTTTGGATAGGTAGATAGAGTGTGGGGTATATGTATAAATTAATTTGTAATATAAAATTATTATCTGATTTTTGAAATATTAAACTTTCGACCTGAATTTTGAAAATCAATATTTAAACACCTGGTTTTTTGAAATTTCCTCTACTCTTGATTCTCCCTAGGCCTATATTTTCCCTATATGCCAATTATTCTTATTTTGGGGCCCTAATAGACTTACGAGCTTTAGTAGAACCAATAGTTTTCTAGGTTTCGTTTGGGCTGCCATCTTAGATTTTGGAAATTTGCCAGAATTTATTGTTCTTGGGTCTGATAATTCATCAACTTGTCTAAGCCCTTTGGGCATGTAGGATGCTTCAGTCTATTGGTCATGTTTCTTCTTTCTAGCCAAGGTAATTTATTTGTTATTCTAGAATTGTGAGCTTAAGAATTGGCAATTATTATTATTTTATTGGGCTGTGTTTAAACTTCACGTGCTCTTCTCATTCAAAGTTGTCTTGAATACTATAATTCATCCAC
This sequence comes from Fraxinus excelsior, assembly GCA_019097785.1. NCBI lineage: Eukaryota > Viridiplantae > Streptophyta > Magnoliopsida > Lamiales > Oleaceae > Fraxinus > Fraxinus excelsior. The sequence goes on along the minus strand of CM032639.1, from coordinate 26,889,698 downwards.
AAAATCAACCAATGTCCACAACATCAAGGCCTCCAGTGAAACTGTTGAGGCATTTTGAAAGTTGCTAGAGTTTTGATTAAGTCAAGAAAAAACTCGCAATGCACACTAGTTGTTCAATAAAATACCTTGCTCAAAATTGGAGTTAGATTTTGATTTGAATGCATCAGATAAACGGCACACCATGCTTTCAAGAGAAATTCTATACTTTAATACAACTCATTTTTGGTAAAACAAGGTTCACGCTATTCTTTGATGTTGATTCCAATTTTTTACTCTCATCATTGCTTTTCTTCAAGTAAGATAAGTGATGATTTTCTTCCTATTTGATCATGCAATGGGTTGTTGTGGTTTGTCATATTCTTGATGTTGGTTTATGGAGCCGTTATTTGTTAAGAGATTGCTGAAATTATTTGCGAGGCAAAAACCATAAAATCATGCTATGAAATGTTGCAAATTGCTCTACTTGAGATTAAAATTTAGGCATTGAAGTTTGCAAATTATGTTGAAAGTTGCCCAATATGTGCAACCAATTACTTTGCCGAATGCTGAATCTCAATGATTAAAGGTGAGTCCTAGCTCGTATTCTTCTTACTGTTGAAGATGAGCCATAGGTCGTGGATTTCTTATTGTCAGAGGCAGCATCCATCGTTCTTTGAATAAAGGAAGATACAATATTTCTTAGAGCCCTCATTCCTTGAATAAAGGAAGATACGGCATCTTGGAGTCATCGTTCCTGGAATAAAGGAAGAGGCATTATCAGGAAGAAGCAGTCCTCGTTCCTTGAAAAATGGAAGAGGCAAATTGCCAGATGTTTATTCCTGGCCTCAAGAGATGGTTATTCCTCTCTTCTCACTATTGTTGAGACTAACTGTAAGACCTCGTCATTTCGAGACCAGTTTACAAGACTTAGATAACACTATTGTTGAGTTTAGCTATAAGACCTCGTCTATCCAAGGCCCCACTTATAAGACTTCGATAGTTTGAGAGATATTTGTAGGATGATTATTCCCCATCACGTCGAATGCTTATCCCTGGTTAGAGACCTCATTCCTTGAATAAAGGAAGATACATTTTCATGAAGTCCTCATTCCTTGAATAAAGGAAGAGACGATCTCTGGAAGACCTCGTTCCTTGAATAAAGGAATAGACGCTATTTTTTGAAGTCCTCATTTCTTGAATAAATGAAGAGGCAATCTCTTGAAGACCTCGTTCCTTAAATAAAGGAAGAGGTAGTCTTCGTTCCTTGAATAAAGGAAGAGAAAATATTTTTTGAAGTCCTCGTTCCTTGAATAAAATAAGAGATAGTATTTTTCGAAGTCTTCATTCCTTGAATAAAGGAAGAGGCAGCATATTTTATATGTCCTCATTTTTTGAAAAATGAAGAGGCAAATCGTTAGATGTTTATTCCTTGCCTCACGAGATGGTTATTCCTCACCTCTCACTATCGTTGAGCTTAACTGTAAGACCTCGTTATTTCGAGACCAGTTTATAAGACTCCGATAGCACTATCATTGAGCCTAACTGTAAGACCTCATTATTCTGATGCCAGTTTATAAGACTCTAATAGCACTATTTTTGAGTCTAGCTGTAAGACCTCTTCTATTCGAGGCCTGCTTATAAGACTCCAATAGTTCAAGAGCTATTTGCGGGATGTCTATTCACCGCCTCACCATATGCTTACTCTTGATTTCGTGGGATCCTATTATTTGCCTCTTAAAATCGTTGAGCCTAACTATAAGACCTCATCATTCCGAGGCCAGCCCAACTGTAAGATCTTACCATTCCAAGGCCGGTTTATAAGACTTCGATAGTTCGAAAGCTATTCTTATGATGTTTATTTCCCGCCACGTTAATGTTTATCCCTGGTTGGAGACCTCATTCCTTGAATAAAGGAAGAGGTGGCATTATCTTGGAGTCCTCATTCAGGAAACAAAGTTCGCAATCTGAAAAATTAAATTTGCACAAGTTCTAAAATAATAAAAAAAAGCCTCCTATTGAGAAAGCTCAAAGGGAAAGTCTCTTCATAGACGATCTGTCCCTATGAAGAGATGTGTGAGCACTTTGACGAGGAGTTGGATCCCAAGAAGGACCACATCTGCACTCGCGAAATGTGGCACATGTCTTTAACAACTAAATTTGTTAAGGAAGTCTCAGCATAGGCGAACCGCCCAACCTCAAGCTTAGGAAAGTTAAAAATACTCTTATTAAAGCAAGCTTATAAAAAATTTATAAAGTACCTCCTATTGACAAAGATCAAATGGGAAGCCTCTTCATAGATGACTCGTCCCTATGAAAAGATATGTGGGCACTTCTACGAGGAGCTGGATTCCAAAAAGGAGCACATATGTGTTCGCGAAGTGTGGCACATTCCTTGAACAACTCAAGTTGTTAAGGAAGTTTCAACATGAGCGAACCACTCAACCCCATGCTTAGGAAAAGAAAGGCAAGTGAACTGTCTATACTTGTGCAAATTATAAATAAAGTCTGACTAAAATCTAAAGTGCTAAAGAGCCTCAGTTCATAAACTTATAAAGCTACACCACTTTCTAACACTTATACAAAACTATGAGTTTTATATTATTATTGGAGTGGACTAAGTTCGAATTATACTGAAGAGCATGGCAATACATTAAATAGAAGTAGTAAGTGCATGAAGTAAATAACACCAATACATGAGCTAAAAGAACTTTATTTATTTGACAAATACTTGACTCAAACTTGGGGGACTATTGTGATACTGCTTACTTAGTATCATTACATTATTACTGCTAGCATATGCATTATATTATTGTTGTCGAGTACGTACTTCACATCGCTGCTAGCAGGTTATGACGCACATTATATCTAGGAGAAATTTAAAATGTCATTATTGACTTTATCGTCATGAATAATTTGAGGGGAAAATAGATCCCAGATTTATTCAGTATATATGCAGTGGATATATTGTACTGTATTACAAGATTGGTTTAGTCCATATTATAGAGGAGATGCTGCTGAAATTTCGACAAATTATATGCAACATCTATCTTTCGAGATAATTCGTAAGTCCTCACTTATCAGGCTAGCATGCATATTTTCTAAGGCAAATCGTAAGTTCCGATTTATTGAAACTGCTCACCTATTTGGGACGAAGCATATTTTGAGGCAGTTCGTAAGTTCTCGTTTATCGGAGTTACTTATATTTTTTAGGCAATTTATAAGACCTCACCTACTAACATTTTATATTTCAAAGTTCGACCCACACATGAATGTACGACTCAGATTTGGGGAACTATTGTTATACCCTTAAAATATTTCCTATTGGGCTTGGACCTCGGCCTATTGCCCATTCTGCCAATTTATTTCTTTATGTATATGTGTGATCCATTTCAATGAATGTATGTTCTCTAACTCTATCCTCTTCCTCTCTTCCGTCTCTTGCACTCATTTTTATTCTTTTGTGCGACCGTTGACTTGATTGTCAGAGTGCAAACGGCCACCAGACATTTTTCTTGACCTGTGGCCTTTGTCTCCTAACGGAGTGTTCAGTGTGCAAATAATGTCCACATAAAGGGGAAGTGGCGGGGATTCTGTTGGCACATTTTTGGGATCAACAAAATTCATTGGACGGAGAAGATTGATGAAATTATTCTTCTTCTTCTTCTTCTAGTTTTAGTTATACTAAAATGAGGTGAGTTATTTTTTACAGCTTTTAGCCAAATATTTTATGGATAGACACATTTGATTTGTACACATCTAATTTAAAATATGCTAGATCTGAGACTCTAAAAAGTACCAAATTGATGTACTTCAATTCAATTTTCCTTTTAACGTAGATCACAATACTCGTTCGAGTTTCGATTAAAATTGGATTGAATCGAATGAGCACAATTTGTTCTTTGAAAATTTTAGTCCTTGACTCGTTTGAAATTCATTCAAATATATTATCTTTCATCACAAGAAATACAGGGTTAATGGGAAAAGATAAAGGTTACAATTTATTTAAAATTAGGTGTTGGCAAGCAAAATTATTGGCAACTTCACATTTTTTAGAAGTTGGGAGGATATGGGAGTTTGGACAAGTGGACGATGTAATAATAATTTAAATTGGTAACTTATTAAATATAATTATTATAAAAGTAATAATAAAAAGTGAGTGTGACTCTTTATTGAAAAAAGTTAAAATAAAAAGTTGTAAAATTTATTTTAAACTCTATAAGAATATCTTATATTTATTGAGTTTATTGAAAATGCCATTAAGTAATTCAATGTCTTCAATGAAATGATTTTGAGCTCATAACTTAGACTCTAAACGAATAAGTTTAGCATGTATTATTAAACAAGTATCCATTGAAGCATCTTCACTGATACTGTTAGAATTTGGGTGTTACCCGAATTCTTTTGTTAAGGTATTTGAAGTAATTGAAGAATTCTAATTGAAGTGCACGTCATGAAGAATTCAAGTTTGGAATACTTTTGGAGTCCTATGTTAAGTTATGAAGTTCAAATTTCAATGATAATTAGGAATTTAACTTGAATGAGGACTTTTGGATGACAAAAAATATGTTTTGGAATATTAACCTGAAACCTAGCGCCTGAGCGCTGCTACAGTACATGTTCGCAATTTTCTCTTCTTCTTCATTTTGAACTCAGTTTTTGGCATCATACTTCATCAACTCTACTAAGAGGTCTTGGACGTCTCCTACATGCTTTCTATAAATACTAGGCTCTTTTATACAATTGTAATAATGTGAGATTTATGATTACTAATCTTTAGAATCATTGTAATATTTTTCTCTCTTCTCCATTATTCTTGATGCAATAAGATCTCCTAATTCCTCTATCCTATTCTTGTCTTCTTTTATTCTTTTGTTCTTGATCACATACTTTATTATTTTGTCATATAACTTCAACATCTCAATCCATTGATTGGTGTCACAATAAATGATATCAATCTTAACAAGTGGTATTAGAGAAATTCTGGTATTGGCTTGTTTTGTAACAAGTGGTATTAGAGCCAAGGTTCGTTTCCGCAGAGCGCAATGTTTGATTTGTTCGAAATTTTTGTTCGTGATGGCTTCCATGAAATATGACGTTCCACTTTTGGATCGAAGCACTAGATTTTCACTATGGCAGGTTAAATGCATGCATTACTTACACAACTGGATTTGGATAATGTGTTGCTGGGAATTGACAAGATGTCCACAACTTTGACGGCAGAGGAAAAATTACAGAAGGATAAAAATGCAATTTCTCATATTCATCTTCATCTATCAAATACTATTCTTCAAGACGTTTTGAAGGAGAACCACGTAGCAACGAACACTATGCAACCAAAACGAGATTAAAGATCCCAAGAAAGTCCAAAAGATAATCCCGATTTTGATTTTGAACCAAGAATTAAATGAATCAAACAACCAATCAAAAACGCGTTAACTTTCGCGATTTCCACGTTGATCCTGTACCCGGGTTCGCGTCATTTTCTTTCCAATTTTTTGTTTGTCCATTGTTTTTCGCGTTTTTCGGGTCCGTCTTATTTCTTGAGTTTTGATCTAGAAAATTACTACAAAAAGAGTCAAAAGTGTTTTTCGGACTCATTACAAGTCCAAATCAAATTCCGTTTGTTTTGCTGGATTTGTAGTTGAATTCCTAAGGTAAAAAAAATCTGAAAAAAAAATGGAATCTTCCAAATTTATTCCTTTTTTTATGTTCTTGAATTTATAAAAGTCCAACCAAAGTTGTCCAGTTGAAAATCCTTTTGAGTCTTTGAGTCCCAATTCTCACACCACCTAATTGGAGTTTAATTCAATATGAATGAAAGGGTGATTCGGCGAGTGGAGAGATTGTTGGTGAAAATGGAGAATGTGGGAAATAAATTGGATAGACTTGAAAGGCGGGGTAGAAATTTTATTGGGGATAGTGTTGATATGAACATTGGTAGCATGAAAGTAACAATTCCACAATTTAAGGGTAGAAATGATCACGAGGCGTACGTGGCATGGGAAGAAAGAGTAGAATTGAGGTTTGAGTGCCATGATTATTCCAGGGAAAGTAAATTGAGGTTGATTGTGAGCTCATTCGTGGATTATGCATTAATTTAGTGGGATGAGTTGACAAGATCTAGGCGGAGGAATGGTGATAGGTGTATTGAGACTTGGGATGAATTGAGGGCAATCATGAGGAGAAGATATGCACCTAATCATTTTCGTAGAAGGGAACGACGTGATTAAAGATTTAAAGAGGAGCCTAGAAGATATAGTCGAGTTGGATATTGGAAAGAGAAGAAAACACCATTTGTGGAACATGTTGGTAATACATCAAGCATAAAGAATGGGTTAGATTATAAGCTTGAGTTCTCAAAAATTCGTGACTTGATTAACTCACAAAATAGTCATAGGAAGGAGCAAAAGAGTAAGAGACAAAATTGTGAGGTGTTTAGTTGTGAAGAAAAAGGGAGAGAGCTACAAAAAAGTGTAAGGGAAGTTAAGCTACAAAAGAGGATGAAGAAGAGTCTTCGAATGCAAAAGAGGAGTTAAGAGTGAGCTTAAATAGAGAGGAGTGTGAAGTTGAGGAGGCACTGGTGGAGACTAACAATTCCCTCCCTATTTTGAGTAGTTCTGTTTTGCAGGTTACCGAAGAATTATTTCCAGCAAACTTTCACATTAGAATACTACCCAACCCGGGGATTGAGCTTCAAATTGACTATCAAGGTATGGATGAAATTGAACTACAACATCATCACGTGGAAGTTTCTATATTACCGAAGGTTGACTTTGTGATTCCCGAGGAGACAAATGAGTGTCAAAGGCACTATAAGAACTACATTTGCAGAGGGTTGATTGACAAACATGAATTGAGGGGCAACTTTGACATATTTGTAAAGATGTTGTTTCAAGTGTGGGGGCTAAGTAAAGCGAGGAAGAAATATGGAAATGTATCAAATAGAGTTGTTATTGGAGCACTCCAAACTTGCAAGATCAAGCAGTCAAGACGAGCATACTTAGATGATGGTTACTGGCGCAACAGATATAGCTGAATACATTGATCTTATACCAGGAAGAAATAAGTTTTTCATTTGATCCAGGTGGTGCAGTGATTAAATTTGTAACAAGTTGGTTATCTCCTATGCAATCACAAGGCATGGATTTGAGGATAAATCCTCTTGATGAGGGAGAGTATGATATAATTCGGGATGCGCTAGCAATTATAAATAATTCGAAGCATGTTTAAGAGAGATTTGAGCCAAGTCTGTGACTTCAAAGAGATGATAAAATCTATACATTTACATGTTTGAGCAAAGAAGTCCATAATATCGAAGTTAACATGCCAATGAATAATATTCTCGACAAGATACTTGAGTATATTTTTTCGCTTGATTGAGCACTGTAAAATCCAAAGGAAAATCAAATTAAATACTCATTTATAAGACCAAATACTGGAAAAATATAAAACTTTACCAGATGATATATTTGCGAACCTTCATTCTTTTTTTCGATAAATTCAGTTGCAGTAGTTGTGTTGCGAAGAACATCATATGTCAGCATATGTTGAGGCTCTAAATATGTGCTTCTATGTCTCTCAATGCCTTCATGCCAACCAGATTTCTCATATGGGAAGAATAACGGATACTGCAACGGATCATAGCATCTATAATAATTGTGGACTTTATGTGAATCATTAGAATGGCCGTATATAGTGATATCATGAGCACGAATGTTAGCATTTTCATCATCTTCAATCCATATAGCAGCTACTTGAGATGATGCAAGTATATTGAAAACTCTTTGATCAAGTCCTGGGTCTCAACGTATTTGTATTTGATGACGATGCAAGTTACTCATATCACTTAAAGACATAAGAAATTTATTGTATGGATTTGTTTTCAAGATTTCAATTAAAACAATCAACGTAGATTCAACGAAGTTTGATGAAATTTTCATACGATTTTCAACTTCATTGTTTGTATCGTAAAAATATAACTGCATATAAGAAGACTTATTATTTTGTGGCATAAGTTCATTTACATAATGATGTACTTGTTCTTGAACTCTGAGTGTGTAAATACCTTTGTATGTTTTAAAGAGTTCTTTATCGTACTTCATACCAAATGAAGTGAAAGCAAAATGATTATTATATCCCCTTGCAATTTTTTTTGAATTCCATACAACGAAATTCTTTATATGTAAATAAATTATACAGTTCAGCTGGTGAGTCACATATAAGAAAGCTTAACTTTTCTATCAGAACAACAGAAACCTTTACTTTCTTTATAAAACTTGCATGCCTTACAATGTTTACAGGAAGTAGAAGTTGGCAATATAAATGCCGTAGATGGTATGTTCACCCTTGAAAGTTCCTTCTAATTCATAATTCAAAATATTATGTGTTTCTTGATTTGAAGTTAAAGTGTCAAGGTGTTGATGAATTCTTGATTAATGTAGTTGCACAACAACATGATAATTATTTTCAGATAACATATGGTCATTTCTCCTTTTATGATAAGCACTGTAATTAGTTCTAAGTTTATTTCACCTATCTCTCTGTTTTTGAATTTGTTGTTGATGAATGGAATCTTTATAAAACTCATTTCCACTTTTCAAGATAAAATCCAAGTTATCAAAGGAATGATTTTCATGAACAGACGTTTCCAAAATACCCATCACGATAGCAGTATCAACTAAGACAATTGAAGAATACTATTAGTTGTACTTGAAATACATAGAATTTGAAAATCAATAATTTAACCTTCAAAAATCAACTTGATCGTATTAGAATTGCAAAAGATAATAGGATAATCCATTCGTAAACGACAAGCTAAATGTTTTTTACATGAACTGAAGGAAGAATGCTAGAATGAAACGTTCTGTTTTAGATTGCTAAGAAAGAATTTTTTTTTTTCAATCGATTTTGGGAGCCAAAAATCCTAGCAGTCAGTAGTTCTTTTATAAGCTCAACTAAGATATTTTTTGTACAAAAAATCTTGGAAGGCACCCCACGAAATATAGTAGAATTGCAAAAAAAAATGTAAACTTCGTGGACGGGAATCAACCTGTCCAATCAAGTCAAAGGGGGTCGAGGGAGCAACGCCCTCGTGGGGGTTTGGGGGCAACGCCCTCGGAGTTTTGATTTTTATGTATCTATGTCATTGAATATTTTCTAATTTTTTGAGTTAAATTATTAATAAATGAAATTATATTTGTAATTTGTGTAAAATGTAAATAAGTAGAATTTTTGGCAAAAAAGAAGGAAATAAAAAAAGGCGTCTGTGCGGGGACATGGAAGAAATTTTGAGTTTGTGTATATATGGAATGAAGCAAAAAACTTAAAATGTTGCCCTCGGAATGAATTCTAATTTTTGTGTATGCGTTGAAGAGTTTATATATTTTGAAAAAAAAAAAACTTTTTTTTCTTTAGCAAATACCAAAAATGATGACAGTATGAAAAAATAATATTTTTAATAGTCATATTTAAAAAAAAAAATTGATGCGTGCATCACGGAGCAATTGCTCCGTGCGCCACGAAGTAGTTTTGGTTTGTTTTTTTTTTTTTTTCCTTTTTTTATGCAAGCTTACAAATTTTTTTTTACTTTAATATAACTAAATGAAGGAATAATTTTTATTTAAATATTGTTATTATTTAATTAGTAGAAATTTAACTTTACGAACAAAAGAAAAAAAATAATCAAACTAAACCAATTCTAGTAACATAACATTTCGTAAAATTTCTTAAGTATAAAAACTATAAACATCCAAACTAAACAAATAAAAAAATTTAGGGGTACTCTTATATTTTTTACTATTCATACCGGTAAATAGCTTACAAATACGGTAAGCTCAGTTCATGCAAGATACTAAGTGTAGCCTAAAGTTTAGAAAGAATTTAACAATTCAGTTAGTCATCAATTCCCATCCACCGAAAAATGAAATGATAGGAGAAAGAGAACCGAGTTCCTATCAATTTGGCAACGACCTTAGTTAAACGACTATATAAACCAGTGTTCTAAAAAGCGTAAAGCGTGGCTAGGCATGGAGGCCAAGTTTCAAGTTTTAGGAGCCCAGGTGAAGCTTAAGCGTAAAAAACGTTTTTTTATTTTAAATTTTTTATCATTATAAAAAAATTCAAAAATTCAAATAATACATAACAAACATCTAAAATTATAAAATATTGCATTTACTTAATAATTCCTTCATAAAGATAAGTTTCAAAATCATAATTACATAATGTTAATAACTTGTAGCTTAAATCTTATCTAATCTAACTCTTTATCGGACTCTAATTTAATGTCTCCTTCTTTATCTACAAAAAAAAAAACAAAAAAAAACAAAAACAAAAATAAAAATAAAGGTACATTTAATGGAGCATAGCATATTTAAGTAATTATTCATTGGCCAAAAGAAATTAATCGTGTACAGCGCGTCTAGGCGGGAAAAATTGGGCCTCCAAGGGAAAAGCGCGCCTAGCCGCCTGGCGCGCTTTGCCACGCTTAGTTGCGCATTAAGCGGTCAACATTGTCCGTTGACCGCTTAATTACCGCTTAGCCTCAAAGCGAGGCGTTTTCATCCCGTTTCGCGCCTAAGCGCGCTTTTTAGAACATTGATATAAACACTAACATTTATATCTGTTATAAATGAATTGATTTTTGCATACATGTTTTTAAAATTTCAATAGCAATATAAATTGACAAATAGAAATTCATAAATACCTCTTCATATGTTTTTGCAGCAGCAGATGAATTCTTCATACCTCTTCGTGAACTGAAAGCCTCTTCTATTGTTTATATTATTTTTCTCTTATAAGCTTCTCATTTATCTCTCTCTCTCTCTCTGAGGTTTGAAGTAGATTGAATGAAGAAGAAAAATGAAGGATTAGTTTTATTCCCATCGCCTCACTTTCTTTCAATTAAAATTTTTGCATGACATTATAATTTCACCAGAAAAAAATATATTTTGTATATATATTTGTTTTATTCTTAAAGTTACCACCGCCTCATTTCCCATTTAGTCAACAATTGTGGCTGGAAATCAGGTAGAGGATATGGAGATGATATTTTGTATTCAACATAACCGACTACATTAATTTCATTTGTCTGGGATGATTAGTGCAATACATATTAACTACAGTGGTGTGAAAGTGAGTATTCAAATGAACAGTAAATTGACATCCCCTCTTTTAAGGTAAAGGAGGATATATAATTTTTTGACAAACTGAGCATAAATGTTATTTATTTAAACATTTATTCATCGAGGGACATCACCTAAGCTAAGAATATCTAACACGAATATTTGAAATCAATTAATAAATTTTTGAAAGATTTTTTTAAAATAATAATTATAATCACCTCAAACGAACCTACCCGAAACACTGCTTTATTCTTCGTTGACCCGATCACCGCATACAAATTCCAGTTTTTTCTGCATTTTGTCTTTTACCCAAAAACCAATTCCCCCAATCCGATACCGCGTATTTTTCGCTTCTTCCAATCAGTTTGACCTATCCACAACCTTCTGGGAATCCTATTCTATTGCCACTTTCTCTCCAAACCCATCCCTCTATAAAAACTCGAAAAAAATACAAGGCAGACAGCAATCTGCAAAACCCTCATTCACAAGCTCTCAACAATGGCGTTTTTCAAATTTTTGATTTGTTATATTTTCCTCTCCTTTTTTTTGTCTAATGCCCTTGATATGTCAATCATAACATACGACCAGAACCACGACATGGGCCCCACTTTACAACGTTCCGACGATGAACTCATGTCGCTGTACGAGTCTTGGCTCGTGAAGCACGGAAAGGCGTACAATGGCATTGGCGAGAAGGAGAGGAGGTTCGAGATTTTTAAGGATAATTTGAGGTTCATTGATGAGCACAATTCCGTCGACCGGGAATATAAAGTCGGGCTGAATCGTTTCACCGATCTGACCAATGAGGAGTACCGGTCAATATTTGTGGGTGGTAAGTTGAAAAAGAAAACCCGATTGATGAACGGTGCGAATAATGACCGTTATAAGTTTAAGGCAGGCGACAAGCTGCCGGAGTCCATTGACTGGAGAGAGAAAGGCGCCGTTGCTCCGGTCAAGGATCAAGGCCAATGTGGTATGTTTAATGTTTTAGTTGGTTTATGCTATATAAAACGTGTATCATCTCCGGTTCAGGTTGCGGATTGATCGTCGAAACCCTATGTATCTATTGTGTATATGTGTGTGTGTGTGTGTGTGTGTGTGTGTGTTGTGTGAGATTATTATGCTTTCATGGGACGTGGAGACTTGAAGGGTCGAGAGTTGGACTCGGAAGATGGAGTTTTGACAGGATGCCGGGTCGGGTCATTGATGGGTACAGAGATTGGGACTTTTTATGTTTGGGAATTGTTTGTTTCTGGTAGGCTTCTAGAGTCTTAATTGTTAAGAAACAAATAATTTATACCATTTTGTAACTTGTTTTTATATGGGAATTCATAATTGAAATTGGAAGGGAAATTATCTGCTCCTATTTGTTCACTTTTTGTCAGTTTCTGAAATTTCATATCTGGAAGATTAGGAGTTTGTATCATCAGCTCTTAAGGCCTATTAGCAGATTGATTTGAGATAAAGGTTTATATAACAGCCAAACAATATTTTGCATCACGAATATCGAGTTCGAAGGTCGTGCTGGGACTCCTTGATGAGGCCATCGACCGTCTCTTCTACATATGAGATTTTTGTCCATAGAGCTTATCCACCGAGTTGTATTCTTTCGAGACACAAACTCCTCAGACAAGATTTGTGCATAATCGTGGATCATTATTTTTAATCAATATCAGTATCTATTTTATTGTTATACTTCTTGCTTTTCTTGAACATATCCAATCCAAGTATCTATTATCATAGATGATTTTGGAATCTATGGACACTTTCTATATAGTTTGGCCAAGCTCATGATTCAGTTATTTTCTAATGAAGGGAGTTGTTGGGCTTTCTCGACCGTCGGTGCTGTTGAAGGGATAAACAAGATTGTAACTGGCGAACTTATATCTTTGTCGGAGCAAGAGCTAGTCGATTGTGACAGGTCATACAATCAGGGATGTAATGGCGGTCTAATGGACTATGGTTTCGAGTTTATCAAAAAGAACGGTGGGATTGATACTGAGGAAGATTACCCTTACCAAGCACGTGATGGCACTTGTGATCAAAATCGGGTATTGAGTGATTTGTTATTTTGTGTTTTGCTTTCCAATTCTGTTCCTCCCATTGTGAGTCATTATTTTTGCTGTTGACATTTGATTCAGAAAAATGCTCTGGTTGTTTCCATTGATGGTTATGAAGATGTTCCGGAAAATGATGAACAGTCATTAAAAAAGGCTGTTGCTAATCAACCTGTTAGTGTTGCCATTGAAGCTGGGGGCAGGGCTTTCCAACTCTACCAATCGGTATGATACTATGATTGCCTTTCTAGCATTTTTGGAAGTGCCACAACCTTGTAACGATTGATTATTTACGAAGATATAACTTTTAGAGATGAATAAACTGCACTTGTTTTAAAAAAAAAAATCTATCAAAAAAATAAACTGCACTTGTTTTTTCATATGTTGTTGAAGTGTAGCCTTTTATGCTACTATTCCTTCCTTGCCGCCGCCCCCTCGTGTGCCACATCCAAAAAAAATTTCCACTTATTTTTGTATCTATCATGCTTCTCCGACTAGTAATCATGTTATCATGGGAATAGTATTAGCATTTGCTGAGCAATTTAAGCTATTTCAAATACTGACAAATTTGTATATCCTTGTACTTTTAAGGGTGTCTTTACTGGACATTGTGGAACACAACTAGACCATGGGGTTGTTGCTGTTGGATACGGTACAGAGAACAGCCTTGATTATTGGATCGTGAAAAATTCATGGGGTCCAAGTTGGGGAGAAAGGGGGTACATCAGGCTCCTGCGCAATGTGGCTAATATGAAAACAGGGAAGTGCGGGATAGCAATAGAGGCCTCGTACCCTCTCAAGAATGGTCAAAACCCTCCTAATCCCGGACCATCACCTCCAACCCCAGTCAAACCTCCAACCGAGTGTGATGATTACAACAGCTGCGCTGAAGGAAGCACCTGCTGCTGTGTATACCAGTATGGCAATTTCTGCTTCGGCTGGGGATGCTGCCCGTTGGAGTCTGCTACCTGCTGTGATTACCAATCGAGCTGCTGCCCACATGACTATCCCGTCTGTGATCTCAAAGCCGGAACTTGCTTATTGGTAATTATACCAATATCTTGCTGCTATGTTTTCATATATTTTTCGTGAAAATCCATTGATACTGATTCATCGTAATATGGCGTGACAGAGCAAGGACAATCCGGTGGGAGTAAAAGCGTTGAAACGTGGCCATGCTAAGCCGAACTGGGTTCGTGTACTTGGTGCAAGGAAGAATCTTAGTTCTTGAGAAACCTGGACAAAGTAACAAGAGCTCAAGTTACATCTTTGTAAATAATTTTTCTTTCCCCTTTTCATCTGAAACTTGAGAAAACGTTATTCTATCTATACTTGTAGGCTTATTCTTGAATACTTGTTATGGTAGAATGTTAATGTCGCTCATACCTAGATTTTACATGCATGATGCATGTTTGTTTTATTTCTTCGAGCAAATCTTTGCATCACATTACCTAGTGTGTCTACTTGACCTTTTATAACTAGAGACAGAATAAGGTTTTCATGAGAAAAATGTTTTATGAAAATAAATACATAACTGGATTAGAATAAATGTTCATTAATCAAAATTTATATAATTTTGTATTGTGTTATGTTTTCCACATTTTCTTATTTGAAAATCTTCCAAATAATCAAAGAACCTAGCCATTAAATTTTATAAAATAGTGGATATAGAATATAGGCTTTTGACTTTGGGGGGAGAGAGTTATTCAAGCCCTTCTAAATAAGGCCAGCTATAAGATATGGAGGTGGGGCGACAATGCCCCTTAATAATAGGAGCATCACAAGACCTCTTCGAGGGGGTCGAGTTGGTGGAGCATGTGAACATCGAAATTGAAGGTCACGAGTTCGAATTCCTTGCACGTGGGGCGAGGTTTACCTAGTGCGCACTTACAGTGGTCGGGGCTCCACTGGTAGGTAACGGCTGCGGGTTCCTACGTCAACAAAATAAAAATAGGAGCATCACGCGTATAATTGGTTTTACGTATATGTGTGTATATTTACAATTTAAAGAATTTTTTAGAAGAAAATTTTGTTTTTCAAGGTATAAGCACAATATTTAGAGAAGAAAAAGGCATGAGAATTGTAAATAATATGACAATTTTTTTAAAATTTGACATATTATTGAGAAAAAAAATTTATTATTTTAATTTTATTTCAAAAATTAATCCTTATTTTTGTTTCAATTAATGACTTCTCAAAAAAGTTCTACTAGCCAAACAAATCTTAATTTTCCCAGTCGACTTGTGAAAAAACACTACCAATTTTTTTCATTTAAGAAAATTAGGCTATTATCCCACCCGCTTTTTTTTTTTTCCTTTTTTTTTCTTTTCGTGTATTTCTTAATAAAATGAGAGGGAGATCTTCTTTTCGACTTCGCACATAGCATTCAAAATCTCGGGACCAACCTTCTAAATATATCTACCTCTTAATGTAATTTCATTCTTCTTCCATACTTGACTAGTTATGCCATCGGGCATTGTCGTGAGAAAATATCGATGGTATTTTTTGAGCTACAAGGATTTAGACTAGGGCAACGGCAGCAAGGATGCAGGCCCTCTCTACCATTGTGAAGAGTGTCAATCAATTGGGCTAATCTTAAGTGGGCACCCTTCAAAAGTATAAAATAGAAAAAATAGGAACAATACATAAATCAAGTTTTTAAGTATCACCATTTCAAAATACAGGATATATGTTTTAAATTTCAAAAATCAGGTTTTTATTAAAATTTATTTATTTATTATTTAATTAATTATATGTTTTATTAATAAATATATAAATGTCACATATCTATACAATTTGGTCACAAATCAAAAATTTTAAAGTCACGATTCAAAAATTTTATAGGTCACAGTTCGTTCAGCGTTCACAAATTAAAAATTTTAAAGTCACAATTTGTTCATCGATCACAAATCAGAAAATTTATAAGTCACATAACTTATTTTATGGTCACAAAACATCAAATTATAGGTCACATATTACTTTTATTGGTCACAAACAGTATTTATTGGCCACAATTTAATATTTATTGGTACACACCAACTAATTTATTGGTCACAATCAACGAATCATTTGTGACCACCACCAACACAACACCACCGTCATCTCCACCGCCAACACCAATACCACAGAAATGCACCGTTGCCGCCAACACCGACACCACCATCACCACCACTTCCCAGCAACAAATCACCATTTGAAACATCGCAGCCAATGTTTTCACCACCACCACTACACCAAACCGCCAGCATCACCACCACCTTCACTACGCCGCTGCTACCATTCACAATTGAAAACACAGCCCAAAAATCCCACACCAAAATCGCGGCGGTGCGAATCCCGACCACAACACACAAATAACCACGACCACCACCGCCTCACGCACGCACACCCATCCAACCATCGCACTGCAACCATGCTACAACAACACAACAGCACTGCACAAACTCCACTGCGCCACTCAAAAAAAAAAACCACAGATTTGGATCGCTGCAACCGCGACATCGTCGTGGTGGTCACCACTACAAAAACCACATATTTGTATCGCTACAGCTGCGATATCGTCGTGGTGGTCCGACGATTTGAGGGAGAATAGAGGCGGTGGTGGTGCCGGCGAGGTGGTGCAAGTGGTGATAGTGCCGCTGTTGTGCGACGTCGTCGTGGTGGTCACTACTCAAAAAAACCCACAGATCTGTATCGCTGCAGCTGAGGCATCTTCGTGTGGTCCGACGATTTGAGGGAGAAGAGGCGACGGTGGTGCAAGCGAGGTGGCGCCGTGGTGGTGGCGACAAGGATAGAGAGAGGAGAGAGAAAATAGGTGGGTACTGGACGTTTTTGACAGAATCTGGAAGCTGCTGTTTCAATAGTATATTTTGGTCATTGCTGAAGGCAAACTATTTGGAATGAAATGTGCACGGAAGGATTCAAAATTAGCGGAATCCATAAGACTTCTCTCCATTTTCTGCACTAGAATTTTGGTCTTAATTTTGTATACACAAGAAATGGGGAAGAAACTGCTGTGTAATACATTTTTGAGTTTTGACTATTGATAAATTCAATCATGGTGTCACAGAGAGAGAGAGAGAGAGAGAGAGAGAGAGAGAGAGAGAGAATGAATGAATGAAATAATTAGGGTTTTAAATAAAAATTAATTTAAAAATCATTAATTAAAACCTGATTTATGTATTATTAAAGTTGATTTTGAATTTATGAAAATGGCATGTTAAAAACCTGTGATGTTGTAATTTCCTAAAATGGAAGTCTTCAACAGCCAACCTAGGACATAGGCCATAGTGATAACCCAAAGTAAAATGGGAGTACACATTACATATTCGATAAAAGTAAATAAATCAAGTTCGTAAATGAGGGACCCTAGTTTTAAAGTGAATACACATGTTTAAACTTTTAAACGAGATGGTTAAATATCAATTATGAGAAGACCATGTTACCCTTTCCTAAAGTATTGATCCATTGGTTAGTACTCATGGTTAGTGGTCCAATATAGAGAGAGAATTGTGAAAGGGATTGAAGGGAAAGTTCTGCATCTAGCACACAAGACTCCAATCTATCATTTATGAGCCCAAAATGAGAAACCATAGCCAGCAACCCTACCAATTGCATTTTACCTTTTCATCTACTTCTAGGCATGCTTGCCTCGAACCCTACTAATGCTTGTTGGTTAAAGTATAATTGCAATAATGCTACACGTTTTTTTAATTAAATTCTTTTAAAAGAATAACACTATAACACCACAAATATCAAATATTAATTTAGTTAACAATTGCATGACATTAAATTATAAATTCATTTGTCACATTATTTATTTAATTGAACTTATCAAATGTTACTACCTGAACTGATATTGTAGCATCACTAATGCTAGGTTATATTATTCATTTGTAAAATCATCTAATCGAGTTGAGCAGTTAGTAAATATTTATAAAAAATATTATTCTTATATTTTAGAAGTTATTGTTGCATGTGTGATATATTGAATCCATATCTTGAAATTCCTAAGATTTTATTTACCATATTTTTGTATTAGTCTATTGGAGAGCAAGTCAATAATATCTTCATTAGAAGCCGTGTCAATTATTTCATATTATTTGTTGGGAGTAATGGATAAAAGGACACAAGCAACTTACTCTTAAATTAAGTGGCATAACGGCTGAATTCCTAAGAGAGAAGGGATCTAAATGAGATGTGTCCAAACTTATGGTGGTAGTTTTGCCAATAACCAAAGTTGAGGAGGTCCAACTAATCTATCTTATTGAACATGATACAATAGATAATTGGATAAATCCCCATTGTAATGGTCCCCAATCCCTAAATTTCAAAGTTCACATGGTCACTACCAGAAGTTTCAACTTTTTCAAGGGGTGTCAATGCAAATTTATCCCAAAATGGGCTGTAGTCAAACACAAATAACCCAAGATTGGAGGACATTTTGAACATTGGTTTCCTTTCCCTTTTGGTTTTCTAAAATACTATCTAATTATTTCTTAATGAATTACTATCTACTCAGACAACTAATCATTTAGTGGCAACCTAGGTGGCTATTATGTACCATTAAATGATATGTCATCTTAATGTAGAGATCATATTGATCACATTTAAGATGACATATAAACTCAAACTACTTAAAAATATTTGACGATCAGCCTTCTGAATAGATACAATACTCAATTAATTTGGAGGCTCACGAGGAAAATACATTTAGTCATGTATTGTGTCAATTAAAGAAAAAGTGTGCTCTATTCATGAGCCTGAATTCAAAAGGATTCATACTGAAGAGTCAGATTCTGATTATAGGTAATAATGAAATCATGCTTATATCTGAATATAATTGATTCTTCTCAAAATACATTGAAGAAATAAGTGATAGAGTGTACGTCTTAACTATATAGCTAAATACATGAATGCAATTGACGATTACTGAGCTATATTTATAACATATCTTATACGATGAACTACGCAAAAATTTATTTAATACAACATGCACTTAAATTCCACATTAAGTTCATGTTTGACCTCTATTTACAAAAAAAAAAAAAAAAAAAAAAATCTCAAACTCATTTTCAAACCTATATTTTATAAGATTCACAACATTATAAAATTTTCAACTTACATTTCATTAATTTTATTAAAATTTACTAAAAAAAATTTAATATTTAGCTAAACAAAACAATGGCTAAAGAGTTGACCTCCCACTTATCAAAACAATAAACAAAAATCACCATCAATCAAAAAAGCCACTTTTCCCCCCAAAAAAATTCAAGTGCCCTCAAACAAATCTCTCGTACTTGTTCTTCAAACCTGAATAACCAATCAACTTTATCTTAAATTGGTACTTAGACTTGAAATATTACTTCACTAGGTATATGTACATGAGCCCTGCTTTATGTCCCGGCTCAATGACCAGGGCATAAACAAGAGCGCCACTTGGCACAACTAATAAGTTTGGGCTTTTTTTGACTCGACTCAATTTTTTTCTTCTTCGTGTAGATACTATAGCTGCTTGAAGTGTAGGCAACTACAATAGCTGCTTGCTCTGCAGGCATAGCTGCTTGACAACTACATCCCATTCGGGGGCTTCAATCAACATTTCGTCACATGCATCGGGAATTGATCAAAATCAACTGCTTTTCAAGCTTTTGAATTTTGCTCTGAAATTGACTATTGAGAAGGGCCAAGCCGCATGGGCCGACTCCGGCTCCGGCCGTCGCCCGAAAATTGAGCTTGGCCCAAACCTTGGCTCGGGTCTGCCATGTCGCAAGTTGAGTCAGCTTGGGCTTTTCATGGGTCAGATCACAGGCCATTTGAATCGGTAGACCGATTTGACATCCTTACCCCTATTGTATTATATCCAGAATGTAAATTTTCATCTACATTATTCTGAAAATGTAGTCTCAGCAATGAAAAATCTGTGTATCTTAATTCTGCTTCCGTAAGAGGTTGTTTTCGAGGGGCCCCGCTTGGTCTGTGTGCCGTTTTCAATTCCTGCCCGCCAAGAAAAAACACACACACTACACACAGTTCGATATCATAAATTAATGCACATAAATCTGTATTCCAGCCTATACGCAAAAAGAAAAGACAAGCGTGATACCCGCTTTGATAAGATCTCTTTCTTTATCTTTCTCAGTCTGTGAGAGATACATAGAGGGAGAAAGTTTGTGGGTGAGAGAGATATAGAGAGAGAGAGAGGAATGGGGTTGGCTTTACTTTTCTGTACTGTATTATGAGCAAAGAACAAAACCTTCTTCTTCTTTCAAGAAGAAGATGCTTGAAGAAGATGACTCAAGAAGAAAATGTCCAGTCCTCCTTGCTTGATACCCTTTACTGTGAAGAGGAAAAATGGGGAGAATTGGAAGAAGGGAGTGAAAAAATCAACTTTAATGGTGGAAATCTGTCCCATTTTCCTAATCTGTTAACAGAACAAGATTCGTTCTGGGAAGATGAAGAACTTAACTGTCTTTTCTGCAAAGAAAATGACGCATTTGTTGATGGAACACGCTCTTCTCCTTCTTTGCAGGCACGCACAGATGTAGTGGAATGGATCTTGAAAGTCAAAAATTTTTATGGGTTTTCAGCGTTGACTGTCATGCTTGCAGTAAATTATTTTGACAGGTTTATTTGCAGCATCTATTTTCAGAAAGAAAAGCCATGGATGATCCAACTTGCAGCTGTAACTTGCCTTTCTTTGGCTGCAAAAGTTGAAGAAACCCGTGTTCCTCTCCTCTTAGATCTTCAAGTAAGTCGTCACTGTGATTAATTAAGAGCAGTTTTTTGGCCGTTCCTTTTGATAGTATGTAGAGATGTGCTGTAAAAAAAAAGCTAGAAATCCTGTATTTTTAATTACATTCTTGTTTATTGGTTTAATATTTCCTTGATTTCATTAGATTGAGGATACAAAGTACATTTTCGATGCGAAAACCATTCAAAGAATGGAGCTTTTGGTGTTATCAGCACTTAATTGGAGGATGAATTCAGTGACTCCAATTTCATTTCTTGATTACATTATAAGAAGGTTAGGATTAAAGAGCAATATTCACTGGGAATTTCTCTGGCGCTGTGAGAATCTCCTTCTCTCTCTAGTGGCCGGTATGCATAAAAAAAAAAGTAACTCAGACAAAATAAGTAACTTAATAGTAACTACGGATCTCTTATGCATTTTGTATGATTATACAGATTCAAGATTCCTACGTTATCTACCATCTGTCTTGGCTACTGCAACCATGCTTCACGTTATTCATCAAGTTGAGACTTGCAATGCCATTCACTACGAAAACCAGCTTCTTGAGGTTCTCAAAGTCAACAAGGTTTGTATTTCTCTCGTTAATTTCCACTTTTAGTTCAGTCACCACGAGAAGAAGTGTCCAATCTCTATGATGTTAGCTTTTAGACATCATACAAATGATAAAATTTATTGTTAATTTTGACTTCAATTTTAATATTTGCTAAGGGCTAGATTGACACTTGATTTACAAATTATGTGTTGGCAACATTTAGTCCCTGTTTGGTATCCATTATTTGTAAAGTATATTTCTCTCTTATTTTTAATCACGTAGTTTTCAATAAAATAATATTATGTTCATATTCAAAAAAAAATTAAAAAACACATTCTCTATCAAAATATATTTACATCAAAAAATAGGGTTCAAACGGGGTCTTATTTTGTAAACAAACTAGATTTAATTGTTTATCAAAAGCTCTTTTTTTTAAAAAAAAAAAAAACTTATTTTGAACTGTATATTTTCCAATAAAATAATTTTACATGTAAATCGAAATTTTTTTCTTATTTTTTTACCGCGCATTCTTCAAAATACATTATATGAATTTGGCCCACACGCCTTAGTCTTGTTGAAGATAAAAGACTTGAGTTCATGTCATCCCATATATAGTGCATCTGTAATATTTTAATACGAAAATGAGCTCATATTGAATGCAAAATTCAGGATCACATAGTAAGAAAAAGTATTTTGATTCCTCCTGTCGTATCTCATCCATTATTTTTTCTTCAAAACTTGGACTTGTAGCATAAGACAGATATTTATTTCGTAAAATAATTCCTTTTTGTGCATTTTAAACTTTAAGACTGTGTGTTCGAGTACAAAGATATATGCTCATTATGTGATTAATGGAACCCGTAATTTTTTTCGTAGGAGAAAGTGAATGATTGCTATGAGATGATTTCGTATATATCAAAGGGTTGTTTACATGGCCAAAACAATTCCCAGAAGCGTAAAATTTGTCAAATTCCAAGCAGCCCAAGTGGAGTAATGGATGAATTTTTCAACTCAGATCGCTCGAACGATTCATGGGGAACCGTAGGATCATGCATTTCTTCAACACATCATCCTGTCTTGAAGAAAATCAGGGTTCATGAACAGCAGATGAAATTACCATCTTTAAGCAGGATTTTTGCGGATACGATCAAAAGCCCTCATTAGCTATCTAGCTTCGGATAGCTAGCTAAAATTTCGTTCATTGTACTGTTCAGTGACAATGTTACGTTTTGCATACTAGACGTGCACTTGAATTGGTTATGTATTTAGGAGGTCGAGTTAAATTGCATGCCTTTAATCCCCTCTGCTATTATTATCGCAAGAAGTGAAGGAAGTAAGAAGAGAATATTAAATTAAAGAAAAAAAGAAAGAGAGTTAATGGTGACAGAAAGAGCTGGCAATTTACACAGAAGAGTGAAAAAGACAGAGAAGCAATGAAGAATGTCTGCATTTCTCTCTCTGTCTCTCGTCCTTTTCAAGAATACTACTTTGTAAGGACATGTCTGTATTTTCATTAATTGAACACAATATTTATGTTTCTTATATTTATCCTAGTTCCATTTCACTTCCCTTGAACAATTTTGAGATCGTTTCATTTTGTACATGCGAGATCATAAATTAGTAATTGCATTTAAGTTTCAAAGAAATTCCAATTGTGTCGAACTTTCCATTTTTGGAACGGAACATGGTCGAGATCAACTATTATTTCATAGTATTTATACGAGGTTCCTTTTTAAAAAAGTTCTGAGAGGTCTTACTTGATTCATAATTTATGTTTCATCTTTTTGTTTGTCTCGAGAAATTTATCGATCAATTTTGATTCTATTTTTTTCCTCTCTCGATTCTTGATTTATGAAGGCAAAGTCAAGAAGTCAAGCAAGAAATAAGATAGTTAGCCTTTTTAAAGTGCAGAAGCCAAACAAAGCCTCTTTACCTAACTTTGATCGGTACACAAGTGGGAATATGTTTAGTTCAAAATCCATATCAGTCGGTCTTCGATCGATTTACAAAATCTTTCTATTGGGAATTTCTTATTACGTCAGATTTCTCTAAAAGGTTTTACTAACTTGACAATATTTTCACAAAATTATCTAAATATAGTTAAAAGTAATTTTTCAATCTTATAAACAACTTTTGACTTTTCAAAATTCCTGACAATAAGCCCATAACCTCCTCGACTAGGCAAATTCATACATCTCGACACACCTAAAGTTCAAGTTTTGACAAATATATGGACTTATAAATGATAAAGAGGCGTATTGAATATAATAATAATGACATTTCCTCTAATTTTTAGAACGTGTCAATATAATTAGCCCCTATTTAGTCTCAATTTTTTAAAACGCATTTTCATGAATCACGTAATTATGAAATTCATAATTTTTATCAACTTTTCAACAATACATTTCATCTTCTTTTTTTTCAAAACCTATTAATATACTCCCTACATCCCATTTATATATGTTTGTTTTGTTTTTCACACGGATTAAGAAATCTTATTTAATATTATTGGAAAATCAATTTTTGTCAAAAAAATTTCATATTTTACCCTCATTTAATTATCAATAAGTAGTTGTAAATTATTGTTGAGAGTAGTAAATAAATAAGGGTATATTAGTAAACAAAAAAAAATAAAACATTTTTAATGAAGAAACAAGACTATATAATTGAGACAAGAAAATAAAGAAAGTTGGCATATATAAATGAGAGGTAGGGAGTATGCTTTTTAACAAAGCGGGGAATAGATTTCAACAATCTATTGGTGTGTTTGATTCATACTATTTTGAAAGAATGTATTTTAGAATGGTAAATTGATGGAGAATGTATGGTTGAAAAAGAAGGAAAAGTTATTGATGTGATGAAAAATATTATTTTATTAAAAATATGTGGTTAAAAATAAGTAGAAGAATAAAAATAAAAATTTTAATGTGTACCGAAAAGGGATTATATATTTATTTATTTATTTTCCTAAGAGGAAGTACTGCCTGTCTGCCTGATATCTTTTCTCCAATGGGACCCAGTCAATGCCATAAGATGGTCAACTGGAAAACCAAATGATCAAAGCAATAATTGCTTTTTCATTATAAATGGAATGTTTGATTCTATTTTTAAAAAAAATACATTTTCGTCCACCTCATTTTTAACCACGCATTTTTTAATTAAATAATATTGCATGTAAATCAAAAAATTCCTTATTTTTTAATTACACATTTTTCATCAATTTACTATTTTAAAATAAATTATTCAAAAATTTTGGGACTCAAACACATTTAAAGATTCTTTAAATGCCTATTAGGCTCCATTTGAATGGTCGGATTTTCCATGGAGAATGGATATTTTTCATTTTCCAACTTTTATAGTGTTTAATTGATGAAATTTTCCCGAAAAATATTTTTCAACTTTCTAAATTTTCCACATTTTTTAGGAAAATAAATTCTTGATATTTTGGTGGGAAAATATTTTCCAGATTTTTTTTTTGGTAATTGGAAGAAATTCTAGACACAATGATAAAAAAAAACTTTCACTTTTATTGACAATTTTCATACAAAACAAAGTCAAACGAATGTATTCGGTATGATCAATTTTTTTCAATTTTTATTTTTGATAATTGGAACAAATTTTAGACATAATAATAGAAAATATTATCACTTTAATGAACAATTTTCATAAAAAACGAAGTCAAACGGACAACAAACTTTCAACATTTTTCATGAAAAATTATACCAATCAAACACAATTAATTACAACTCCCAGTAAAATAATTTCTAGGAAAATCTTTTCCCTGTAAAATATTTTATTTCCACCTATTTTCCACCCTAAAATCAAACGGACCCTTAGTTTCATTTTTTTCCCCTAATTACAGCGATCCAATCTCAATATATATATATATATATATATATATATATATATATATATATATATATATATTGAGATACCATCTAATGAAATTCCACACGTTAATATTAATTATTTTTAAAAAGAAACAACAAGTCTTTCCATTCCATGCACGACATCTTAGATTATGAACTTATCATTTGTCGGCAATATTTAAGAACATGTAGTACTTAATATCATAACCTTTTATCAGCTCGGACGAGCCCTCGAAAAATTAATAGTAGTGCTTACAACTATGATGTACATATATTATATGCTCTTATTATTTTTAAAATACATTTTTTTTTTCAAATCACACGCTTTAATTTTGCATGTAAATCCATTTTTTTTTATATACTTTAACCACATGTTCTCCATCAAAATATATTTTGACAAAAAATGTGGTTCAAGCAGGCTCTATATTTATCGCGGACTTCATACTATTTTTTCGAAAATTTTGCTAATTAACACACCTATCGAAGAGACCGTGCTTTTCATATGGGATAAAAACAAAATTATACTTCCTTCGATATAGAGGCGGAGAAAAAAAAAAAAGAGGAAAAAAGAGAATTTGGATGGAGAACTCCATGATCACAAAAAGTTCAAAAAGGTTATAGTATTTGAGTTAGGGGGACAAAATCTTTGAGTTTGTGGAAGATCTCTTATGTCCTACTTTTGTACCTTTGCTTTAAGGTCAAGCAAAGGAGAAAAATGGGGAATTGATCACGATTTGTAATATTAGTAAGTGATAGAAAAATTCAAATAAAATAATTCATACCATAGTGTAAGGGCATTTAACGTAACTCTTACTTTCTAAAGAAGAGTTTCATGAAGAAATTATTTTTATTTTTGTTTGAAAATTAATTTTTAAAAGAATTTATATTTCAGAAACGCTTTTAGAGAAAATCACATTAGAGCAGTTTCCTCTAAAAATTCTTATAACTCAAGAAAACACTTTCATAAAATTAGTCAGACGAGTTCAAAACAATTTTTGGATTTTAAAAGTTTCTTTTAATTTAAGTCTATGCGTGTGATAACAAATTGAATTTTGTTATCAACGCGTTTGAGGGGGTGAGGACAACTCAATGAATTTAATTTTTCATAGTTTCGTACAATTGCTATATCTATTATAAAGTTCAAAAGGATTCTATTCTTAACAATCATGACATGTTTTGTTATTTTGAATATAATCAAATTCTAAAATCAAGAGACAATTCTTTATAAAAATGTAAATGCAAATTCAAAAGGTGAGTTTGTCACTCTTGTTCACTTACACAAGGAGAAAAGATTATCATAATAAACACCTCGAAATGATTTGAACTTATTATTATCAAAATGATCTGAACTGTTTCAAAGACCCAATATGACCAATTGGATATATCAAGAAAACAACGATAGCAGTTGCAACAAGAGTTGAATATGCAACGACAATCCAGGATGAGTTTATTTCGACGGTAAAAACGTCACTTTATAATATTAGTAATAATATGACAAATTCACATATTTGTTAAGAGAATTCAAGAACAAAGAAGTAGTGATGAACATCTAGAATCGTCTTATTTTATGAGAACTAGATTAGATCGGCCATCTTGTTTGATCACGACCAATCCAAAATTTGATTTCGTTACATTAAAAAAGAACTAATAATTAAACCATATATTAATTAAAAGAGTGCCACCCAATAATTGTTGAATTTAAACTTTGTAATTTTGACCTGGTATCTTTTTTCTTTTTTTGCTTATTATTATTATTGTTGTTGTTTATCATAAAGAGAGCACATGAATTTAGTTATAAAGTAAAACCCCTTAGAATTTTCTTTATTTCTTCCTCTCTTTTTCCGCTCTGCTAAACAGCTGTGACGCTGTGACGCCAGCAAAAGTTGCATCTCTCATTCTCTCTTCCCAAATTCTCAGCTTCTCAATATTTCTTTTGACTTTGGAATGGAAGAACAATTGACTTGGCGCTGGAAAAAAAATCTTAGAAGTGGACAAAATGATCAAATCAAATTAGGGGGTAAGCCGTCCAGTTTTATCGATGTTTGATAGATTTTCAAATCAAATCGTTTAAATCGGTTTGAAAAAAATTCAAACCTAAACTTAACGGTTTGGTCCGATTTCGTCTTATATTTTTTTATCTGTCTACTTTTATGTCATTAATTCATTGAATTCAATATATATTTATATCTTACTAGCAATAAATCTAAAACAACTAAATATATCTACTATAAATTTAAATACTAACTAAATCCAAGTGAAATCATAATAATAGTTTTTTGTTCACCCTTTTTAGGCTAAGACATTGATAACGTTACAATACAAGTCTAATAAACTAAATATAAGGCCCAAAATACGTATAAACTAAATATTTCTTTGAAAGCATATAGTTCCATAATACAGTTACTGAGACATCAATAAGTTAACACCTTAAATGATAAATTTTACGCCTACTTGATCAAAATCAAAGACTTTAATAGGCTGATTGAATAGATATCATCCTTATTAATTCAAAATAATTAAAGAAACAGTTTAACAAAATATCTAAGCATGCAATAAAACACAACAATTAAATTGATGCAAGTATAGTTGCCACTAGAGTCGTTGTTGGTTTCTTTTAACTTATTAAATAACTCATCACATGAATACTTTTTAGCTTCTATTGACATATTTTATCATACCTAATTCAGCCACAAAACAAGAGTATGTCTACACAAATAGAATAGAAACATGTACATAGTAGATAAACTATTTCCATCAAAGTGAATAAATTTATTTAACAATCATCCAATAGTTGAGAGAATGCGAAACACATATAATTTTAGATTTCTTACCTCAGTTTGCTAAAAAAAATATTGATTTGAAACTTTATTCGTAGCAAATATTATCACCAAAGACCCAGGATCTCTTTGTCTCCGATTTGGTGTGGTGCTGGTGGCTCAAAGCTGTGTCGGGTGTCGGCTGAGGTTTATCTGAATTCTGAAAAGGAAAATGACTTTTGATATATTAGGTTAGTCTTGAGATTATTAGATATAAATTAGGATTATTGGGTAATAACAATATATATGTAATAGAAAATTAGAAATTGACAAAACTACTCACACATGACAAAACTATTAAATTTTACATATTTGGATTTTTTCAGAAATTTTAGTTTTTTTATTTTTATATATTTTTTCGCAGGTCCGATTAGGGATGGTAAAAAAGCTCGACGGCTCGGGCTGGGCTGGGCTCGAAAAAAGCCCGAGTCGGGCCCGGCTCGGGCCGAGCCTCATTTTGAGGACTCGGGCCCGAGCCGTGTGGCTCGGGTCGGCCCGCAAAAAAAAAATCAAAATTTGTCAACTTATTTCACTCATCATGAAACTAATAAACTAATTATAAGTGACAAATTTATCTTATAATGTATCACATAAATTATTTTGAAAAATGTGTGATATTTGTTTGTTTAATATTTATTGTATTATTAGTTTATTACTGTTTTCATTTCTCTAAAACTCTAACTACCTAAATATTTAAAGTAAGCATTTTCTCATTTACACAAATATTTATTATTCTATATTAAGTGAAATTATTAGTGATATATATTGCTTAATTACATTTAAAAATTGAGCTAATTTCATCAATGGTTATTAAAATTTGTAAGAAAATTTAAATCGATCATTAAAAAGAATTCTTATTGTTATAATGGATAGTTACTCATTTATAAATCTAACATGTTATCTGACATAAGCCTATAAGGTGCCACAAAATAAAATAAAAAAATCAAATCGGCTCGGGCTCGACTCGGCCCGCTAAGGCTCGGGTCAAAAGCTCGGGCTAAGCCTCATTTTTTTTTTGCCCGGCTCGGCTCGGGCCCAAAAAAGCTCGGTCCAAAAAAGCTCAGGCTCGGCTTGAGCTTTTTTTTTCGGCTCGGCTCGTTGACATCCCTAGGTCCGGTTTGGTTTTAAACCGCAATTAAAATTCTTAAATATAAATCAAACTGTTTTTGACCGGTTTGGTTTGATTCAAAACCATTTTGTTGACGGGTCCACGTGGCGCCAAAGCAACGGTTTCTAAAATGCGGTTTTGGTTCGATTTTCCGCTTTGACGATTTTTGCTTACAGTCCTAAATCAAATTGAAAACGAAACTAATCAAGCAATTAAATTTGATTCTAAAAAAAATAAAAATAATGATTTTGATTCTTAGAACCAAAAACAAGTTGGTTCAATTTTGTCGTAATTCAACTAGCGAATCATTGTTTTCAGATTATGTTTTAATGGAACTTGATTTTTGTATATTTAAATTATGACTGTATTTTGTTTGTTAATTTGGATTTTTGTGAATAAATCTGACTACATAATATTTTATTTGAAAATTTAACTAATGGAATCAGTACCTAGAGGTGGAAAAATCGAGCCGAGTAGCTCATCGGCTCGCCCGCTCGGCTCGTACTGTAGCGACCCATGAGTCATTCGGACTCGCCAAAAAAGAGCCCAAGCACGAGCCGAGCAGGCTCGGCTCGTTTTAGACAAGCGGCTCGTCCCCCTTTTTTTTTTCTTTTTTAAGGATAGTTAAAAAAAAAATTCAAATCTCACGAGCCGAGCCGAGCCGAGCTCTTTGCCACCTCTATCAGTACCAAACTAAACTAAATCAAACCAAAACCACAATCAAATGGTTCGGATCCAATGTTTGGTTCCATATTTTTTTAAAAAAAATCATTAATTATCAAAAAATTATTGGTTCATGGTTATTTCAGTTATCTTGGAATCACAATTAAATGGAACTATGTCCACCCCTAAAAATTATATCAAAGTACTCACGATTAAAGAAGAGATACATGTGATAGAATGAAGTCTTTATATATGGGATGATGGACCGATCAATTCTTTCGAAAAAAAATTGCAGCGGGATTTCCTTAATGGATTAAAATCCACCAATGACTACCCAACTTTATATTTAATGTCACATTGACCACCCAATTTGATTTTGTTTCACCAGGGTTATCGGGTGGCCTAACTGAAACTAAGTATGAAATTGGATACCCATAGTGAAACAAAATCAAATTGGATGGCCAATGTGATACTAAGCCCATGTTTGGGCCCCATTTTTTTTTTTAAAAAAACATCCACTCACTTCAATTCTAACTACACATTCTTTATCAATTCGTTTACTTTGTCTATGAAATAAATCTAGCATATTGTAACAAGTGGGCATCTAAACCTCGATTTGGTCAGTTTGGATTAAATTTCATTTTAATTATACATTTTAGTCGACCCAAAAATAATACCTCTTTATCCATCACTCATTTTTATCTATTTATAAAGTAAATCATTTATAGATTCTTCGCAAATGAAGGCTAAACAGGGGACAAATTATAGTGCTATATAACAATTAATAGGTTCTAATTATTGTGCTTTAGGGAGACAATGATTGCGGAGAAAAATGAGGAATTTCTTGTTACATGTCAATGCAATTGGTTTAGGATGCATGTTTGGTACAGCTTATAAGTTGGAAAAGCCTATACCAAACATATGATGATATTCTCATAATTGAAGTGCCAAAACAGTAAAATTATTGAACATTTCTCTCGTGCTTTTACTCGAGTGTAATTTAAGTAAGGAGGGATAAGTGAGTCGTGATGAGCCTAGCATGAAAAGATTTTCATAAGTTGACACAACTCACAAGCTCATTCCATGTGGGACAAAGTCGGGTCGGTTCAAATGAACAAAATTGACCTTCCAATGGTGGAAAGTAGAGACGAAAGCCTCAAATCTCTCGAAGGATCTCGACAACCAATTTTTAATCATTTAGCAGTCGAAAAACCAATCACTATTATATATATATAGTGCTTGCATGGGTATGACTAACGACCCTCAAATACTTGATCCAACAAGGTCCAAGGCTTTCTTAAACCGAACAAAAATCTATCAACGTTGATTAATGTATATATATTTAAAGAGAAATTTGCACGCGACCGTGACGGATACCAACGAAAGTGTCACGATGACCGGATCCCGAAGCCTTAAACAGACTCAACTAGCGTCACACTTTTAAAGTTACATCACTTCATATTTGATGCAGTCGAGTAAATACTATCGATATAATCAAGTATTATTACCATAGGTCCATACCAACCCCACACAATTAGATAAAACAAACTTTTTTTTTCCTTTTTAAATAAAATTATGTCTTTTGTTTCATGAAGGTCCCAAGATCCACTGGGGCTGGGGTAGTTACCATCACCATGTCTGTGCAAATTGGTCCTACAATTACCTCATAAATGATAAAATCTGTCTATTTTCTTTGTTACATTGCAATGGCACACTCTCCCCGTGAGTCGAATAATTGTACCTATTGCTTCTTTTAAACTCGTACAGTTAATGTTGGCATATGAGACATTCGGCATCCCAAGAGACAACTCCCATCCCCCATCCCCTCACACCTTAAAAGAGATGGGTATGAAAATTTGTTGAAACCTTAAAAGAAATTAATATTGTATAATAGTTTATTACAAAAATTGAGATTGGAGTGCCATCCATTAATGTTTTAAGGTTATTAAAATGATTCTTTGATTGACTTGAGATATTAACCTTAACCTTTTGGTTCGCTCGTTTGAATTTAGTGGATTCTAATGTCATATTTAGACTTAGATTTTCATTTTAAAAGGCCAATTTTATTAAAAAGTGTATTATGAAAATTTATATATTAATTAATATTTTCATCTTTGTTCAATATGAAATTTCACCTTTTAACATGTGTTGCAAGATGATGACTCACGAGCCATCTCTCTTGAACTTTGAGGCTCGTTTGAGCCTTAAGACCAATCGAATCGATCCTTTCTCAATATAAAATTCTACCCTTTAAAATGCCTCACAAAATGATGGCTTGTGAGCACATTAACTATGAATGCTTGTTTGAATTTTAGATCAATCGAATGCCCATTTTAAGCATAATGAATTACGATCCAGACTTGAAATTCCATATTTAAAAGTCAACTTTATATCATTTAATTTGAACTGAATGAACCCATGAATTTAAAATTATATTTGAACTCGAGAATCACAACTTTCGAAACATGTACGAACTTTAGGCGGGCCAAATTCGATTTCATCCATACAATTCCCAAAATATATCTACAAGCCTCCCTAGATAACAATGCAACTGGAGGAATAAAGGCTTCATTTTGCCAATATACAACCCCTCTTTATGATAGAAGGTTCACGCATTAATGTCTGACATCTTCAACACAAAGATGGGACACTTGACAACTGTTCTGCCCACAAAAGCAAAAAATTGAGGTTCCAATATTTCCATGACATCGTAATTGATAGATTTATTGGTAGAAGGAAATGATTGGATGTCAAAATTAATTGTTTTTAAAACAGGCAATATGACATTATGTCAAGGAAGATGTCACACTTTTTTGACAATGTAGCATGCTTGTATTTAATTAGCCACTGTACCCACAAATTGTACCCTACATGAATAGACACACACACAGAGGCATTGAATGTATATGATAAGAAAAAGGCCAGTGTTACAGGGAATTGTGGTCCAAGTTTTTAGATGGGGTATCATATTACAGAATGCACTGTTTTTTTGTTGTTTAGGGGTTAAAATTTATGGCTGCTTACCCTTTGCAGGTTTCCATTTAGAGTAAAAGGGTCCCTTGGAAATCAAGAGAATGTATTCAGAGGACAGGCTGTGTATCAAAACTGTGAAACTTGGTTGACACCCATAGTTATTAGATCCAACTCCGACATCGATCTGGACAAGGTATTGGGTCTCGGGTTACTGGTCGGATCGGTGAGTCATTGCATAAAAATCTATATAAAAAAAATTAAAGTATATAAATTTTTTTAGGCAAAATTATGTATTTTTCACTAATTATTTAGGTCTATAAAATAAAGTTAAATGTTTGATCAATTTTTTTATAAAAATACTTTTAGAAAACATATAATAATATATTAGATACATATTACTTCTTGCATATAATGAACATTGAAGTACTAAACAGCTCTAACGGTGATGAGGTAATTGTTTTAGTTAAAGATCCAAGATTCAATTTCTTGGACCCCCATTATTTTAAAATGAAAATTTGAAAACCGGTCAACCGGCCGAGTTAATCTATCCGACCCGGACAAAGGCCCAAGTCACCTGTTTCCCGACCCGACCGACCGGTGCGGGTCAGGTTTTATAACTATGCACATATCTGTGAGATTTGGGTATCTATTGAACAGGCTAAAGAGCCTCTTTTCTTAAGCTACTTATATTAATAATAAACTTTAAGGGTCCGTTTGATTCTAAAAATGAAATTAGTGAAA
The DNA here is from genome assembly GCA_019097785.1 of Fraxinus excelsior. Taxonomy (NCBI): domain Eukaryota; kingdom Viridiplantae; phylum Streptophyta; class Magnoliopsida; order Lamiales; family Oleaceae; genus Fraxinus; species Fraxinus excelsior. Next base: position 26,856,087 of record CM032639.1, on the reverse strand, counting down.
AGAAAATGAATTTATGAGAATTGAATTGCCTAAAACTTGTCTGATTGAAAATTGTCAATTAATTGTGTTTAATTAATATAATTTTCCACCTGAGAAATATTGAAATTTTGGATATTTTGGTGCTTGTTTGATTTTGTTTTTCATGAAAATTGTCTATTAAATGAATAGAATTTGTTACAATTGAAGATATAATTTGTTTCCATTATCAAAAAAAAAAAAAATTGCCTAGAAAAACATTTCCCACCAAACCCATGGGAAAACCTTTTTCTCAAAAATGAAAAAAATGTGGAAAATCAATTCCATGAAAAATTTAATCAACCAAACATGCAAAAATTTCCATGGAATTGGTTGCCAAATCAAACATGACCCAAGTATAATTTTTAAGCATAGCCAAACTCGTACTAATGTCTTAGAAAAGGGTAGTTCATGTAATTCTTAGTTTGCCAAAAAGAGTCTCTACAGTTTAACCAAAATTTCCTTAACCAAAGCATGACTGAGTCATCGGCTCATTCTTGGTCAGAATCCCAACCTTTAACCGGTTAAATCAAGATATAGGTGTGCGTTGGTGGGGGATTTCTAAGCAGTAATTTAGCCTTTGATTTATGTATCCAAGCCAAGTTCATCCTGCTAATATGTACAACAAACAAAGCAGGTATCAGCTATCAAAAGTTTCTTGATTGAAGCTTCTCTAATTTGTACGCTCCTTTCAACAACATTTGGATAGATAAACAAGAGAATGAATTCCGAAACATGATGGAGAAGAACTACAACATATCTAGCATTCTGAAAACAGCTCATAATCCGATTGTTCATCAATCATACCTAAACAGACGTCAAGTGAGAGAGAACACATTACTTTCAGGACGTTACATGGATCAAGCTATCCTAGAATAAAGTCCACCTCTTAGACAAGCAGTTTAGCATTTGCATTAGCAAAGAAATTCAGTTGTCCATGGAAACTTGAACTAATTACATAAATAGATGATCATTCATAGCCATAATAAGTTCTAAACTGAAGTAAAATTTGACCTGGTCTCAGTAATTATCCTCCGCGCATGTGTGCACCCAATTCTCCAAACTGTTCATCAGCTTCCACAGTATCAGCCGACAAGCGAACTGCATCCAACTTCTGCTTCAGCACGTCTATTGCATTGAGAACCAATTGAGAAGCTTTGACAGCGCCGGTGGACTCAACTGTAAAAATAAAACTATCTTCCTTTGCACGGATTTCCACAAGGCCTGGTTTGCCCATTGATTCAGCTTTCTTAATCACCTCTTCGTCATATGTATATGCCTCGGCATCTTGAATCAGAACCTGCAAAGAGAGAAAGAAAAATGAAATTATAGTGTTAAAAATGACAATTGAGACATTATTAAATACTAAGATCTCAAACCACATAATACTCTAAGCATATGTGCTCAAAGGCCACAGCATTTGAGGAGAGGTCATTTTATGACATACAAACTGAATATAAGTAATGGACCATGAAATTGTATCAAAGACCTCTTGATTGCCATTTCCTACCTGGTTTGCATTTTAAATCATAATCATAACATAATCGTAAGGTAACATGTAGCAAGCAAACACTTGGTTCATTGTTGTTGCATAACATGGAAAGATACTAATACGATTGTGCTGACTATCATTAACAAGGAATAATGAAAACCTCAAGATTGTATGAACATCATCTCCTGCAATAAATTTCACTGGCATTGATAAATCCATTCTTCTAAATTCAAATATCACAAACCTATCTATTTTATTTCTCCAAAAATTCTCATTGGGTACTAATGACTCGTTGTACACAATACAACACATCAAATGCACACCACGTACAAGACAAACAGTCAAACTATAAAGTAGCTAAACGGTTGGCCTTGAACCAAGAAACCAAAGAGGTGCTGCATAGAAACAACCAAGCAGTGGTTACAAGTTCAAGGAAACATTTTGATGAATGCTCGTAACTTCTTAAAAAATTTGGCTATATGGGATGTCCCAAGGAACATGAGAAATGCAGTATATAATTTGGATTGTCATAAAGATATTTCAAATGATCAAACATATGGGAAAAAAAATAAGAGAGAAGCTAGATAACCATACACCATGTCATCATACATCTTGATCCTAACAGAGAATGAGATTTGTGATCAACCTGATTCGTATTCTCATCAAATTTGAACACTTGGGTAGGACTGCTTTCAACAAACTCCCTTTTCTCATTAGGTGTCAAGCTCTCCATCAACTCTTCATTGATATAAATATCTGGTTCATACATGAAAGTGACAGTTGCTGCAGGTGACCATTTAGCATGATCTTTACCAATTCCTTTCCTAGCTATGGCTCTTAGAATCAGCTCCTGACCGCGGCGTAGCTTCACAATTATGATTCCCCTATATATGGACATAAAACTTCTAAGGATTCATTTCCCTAAAAAATTATAATTGCTAATGATCATATATGCAAGATCAACAAAAATGTGGCCAACAATGTTAGTTTGTTACTCTGTAAATAAAATGACACAAATTTGCCACAAGTCTAGCAAATGAGGCCCCCACATCATATCATATTAGGAAGCTGACAAATGGAATAACCTCCAAAGATCTATAGTTTGACACCACGCATAGATGGATCAGTTCTTGAATTACACTTCAAAAACCATAGCAGTACACAATTTTGATCACTCTTAACCCAGATAATGCCATGATAAAAGCATTGTGAATACACAAAGCAAAATGTGTTTCTGGACTCTAGGCATCAAGTTTTTATAAACCTAAATATTCTAATTGAGATAATATATTACCACGAAAAATATGCACACAGAAAGTTCATGGCTAAAACATTATTACCACGGACAATGTTTCTAGACTTTAGGCAATAGGCATCAAGGTTGAACCTTCAAATCTCCCCTTCTAAATAAGTTTCTTAGAAGGCCTTATTCTAACTTGAATATGAAAAAAATGTCAAGCATACCCATATTTAAAAAGGCTTTCTCCAACAAAGTTGTGTTTAATTTAGTTTTCCTCTAAAGATTTTCATGATTACTCCCCTCATTTTTCTAATTGTTGCACAACATTGTTTGTAAACAGTGTCTCAACGATCCGAATAATGAAGAAAAGAAAGAAATCAAGTGTATGCCCACATTGTTGATCATTGAACAAATTTTGGATGTGCTTCGTTTCTCACTTTTGCAATCACACAAATCTATACATTTACTGTTGAATTTTTCTTGAGGGAAGATTACTCGACCCCATAAAACTCAACAAACAGGGTTGATGATATTGAGTTAAATTGAAAGGGTCAAATTTAGGGACAACTCCCTACCTTATTAGCTCGGCAAGGTCAAGTTCACCTAAGCCATTTGTCTAAGGCTAAGAATGAAAAGTTTCATGTTTTCAATTCAACCATAAAATTGCGTTAGAAGGCATGTTTTCATTTTCTATCGCTCTTGGTCCATTCTCGATAAAATCCACATCTTTCAACCATATATTACTTTCAATAGCCTACTTTAATTACACAAATAAACATGCCACTGACAGCAATTCACGATCCCTCTAAATGTATATAAGAATCCATCCACAGTAGCTTCTAGGATCAAGACTTCAACACGCACAACAGGTCTTTAGTAAAAGCATCCACATTTTTGTTAAAACTCCGAAAACCATAACAAAATAACATAATTTCCAAAAATGAATAAAAATTCTCATTACTCTCGAAGATGACAGTGAATAGGAAAAGGCGGCATGAAATTTCTATGATGGAAAAAAAATTCCAGCCATACAAACTATATTCTTTACAAGTGGGCAATACATATTGTTTAGACATCTTCCAAACTACTAATGGAGTATTTATTCCACCAAAAGCTTTGGGGGTTCATTTTTATTCTCCTTCAATATCAATATTTAGTTGTGTTGTGGGATTGGATACAAGAAAAAAAAACATCTTATTTCCAATTGGGATCGGGTACATAAATCCTCTCTCACCATTCCATCCAATTTATCACTAAATCTATTGAATTTTTATTAATCGAAGTATGTTATTAGCAATAATAAACCCACAAAAAGTTCAAGCCTCGCACATATTCTGCCCTATAGATATAGCAGGACTTTCATCTTCACACTTTCCCTCTTTTATCCTCATCTTTATAGTTTTCCGTTCTTTCAAAATAAGTTAACCTAAAAGCTTGAATCTCTTTCAATTTTTTGTTACCTTTAATTTGCATATTTTCCCAGCAAAAACCTTTCTCCAAAAAATCACACCACAACTTCACTATGTTCTTTGACATTCCCAAAAAGAAATTGGAACCCAACCTTAGTTGAGTGCCGTCAGTAAGTGGGAGATCCTTCCTGAACCCTTCGTTCAGTCGATTGTATGCAACCCCTACAAGCCCCAATACTTAAGATTTAACAGCAGCCTAGATCACCAGCACAAATAGCACTGAGGAATAACCAAACCAAAATAAAAAAATCATACCTTCAAACCCATAATTACTTGCATTCACTACCATACCCAAATAATTACATAAAATTAGAAAATTCAACATATATAACACAAACACGGAGAGGTAGAGAGAAAACTATTACTTATTCTCCGAGTTCTCAAAGCCAGAAGACGAATCCGAAAAATCAACAGGAACAACCGTGTGGTCAGAGCTATACAAATCCTTAGAAGTGACATCAAGTGTGTGGTCATTAATACACTTTGCCCTCAGATGAAACTCCACAGAGCAGTACTCACATTGACCATCTCCATCACAGGCATCACAGTCTCGTGAAAACCTCATCCCCATGGCGCGCTCGCTCGTAAGCGGAATGAGCCCTAGGCGATGGGCAATGAACTCGTCATTAAGCACGGAGGAATTCACCTCGATTTCCACCAAATCGATAGCGATTGTCGGCACCTCCGCAATCATCACGCGCCGGAGCGCGTTCGCGATACTCGCGTCCGTCTCCCGTAGCTCGAATTTCATGAAATCATCCCTTACCTCCCGGATTTTGATCTTTGGGAATCTCTGGTACGATACGCCTTCCATTTTCGTCTTTACTTCCTCTCTAAAACGGAGGGGAGAATAACTGTGCGAGGGTTTTTCTGTAAACCCCTTGCAAATTATTGTGCAGTGCTATGGATTCTCGTGTTGTACTTTAATTAACATCGAAATCTTGCATTACTGGTCCCCAATCTATTGACATTACCGTAACTTAGTCCCCAAACTATGTACTTCGTGGTGTCATTTTTGGCCTCCTTGACAGTTGACCATACTTAAATCTGACAATGAATCTAACAAAAATCAAGAAATGATCGAGGTGACAACTACATTAATAAGACTTAATTGTTGTATAGTCATATAAGATAAATATTTTGCAAGATTTCTATATGGACTGACAATTTTTAATTTCATATCGAAAAAGAAATAAGAAGTTGGGGCTTGAGAGTGCAATAAGCATGAACGTAACGTCAAAAGAGAATATACTCGTGGAGACAATGCCGACGGATGATTAATATGGCCTCCAATCCGCCTTGGTTGGTGATTCAAATGCACTTTGGGTATGTGCATCCAAATGGTTGAGCCTACGGGCTCGTTGTATAGAGATTAAAATCATATTAAAATTGAAAAATTAGTCGTTATTGTTGACTTTTATTAAACGAGTGAGACTCAATAACATCTATATTTTCAATTTTAATTGGATTTTAATCTCTATCGAACGGGACCTACGTAATTGGTAGGAGAGATTCACATTCAAACGTCTAATGCACATTTCTCAATCGTAATTCTCACTATGAAAGATAAATAGTTAAAAAGTTGAGATGGCATCAACTGAAAATAAATTGAAGAAATAACAACTCAGATGGAATATATTTTAAGCAGACCTAAAAGAAACTATATTTCACTTAGGATCCGTTTGATTGCAAATGTGGAAAATGAATGGAAAAAAAAAATGAATTCTAGAAAATTGAATTGACTAGAAATTATTTTATTGGAAATTGTATTAATTGTGTTTAATTGGTATAATTTTTCACCTAATTCGTGTGACTTTGTTTTTCATGAAAAATGTCAATTAAAGGGATAATTTTTTTATTTTTTATTTTTTTATTTTTTATTTTGGATAGAATTTGTTTAGATTGCCAAAAAAATTAAAATTGAAAAAAATAATTAGTGTTCATTTGACTCTATTTTACATGAAAATTATCAATTTAAGAAATAATCTTTTTTACAATTGTAGATAGATTATATATCCATTGCCACAAAAAATAATAATAATAAATAAATAAAAATAAAAATCATGGAAACCATTTTCCCATCTAAATGGTGGGAAAAAAAATTCAAATAAAAGCTAAAAAGTGTCACCGTGTAGGAGAAAGTGGCAAAATCAATTGCCAAGAAAAAACATGCTATCAAACACCAAAAAACATGGTATCCATTTTCCATGGAAAATCAACCATATCAAACACACTAAAGAGAAACTAAATCTAATAAAGAATCCAACAAAAACCGAGAAATGGTGAAAACTACTAAGATTTAATCATTGTTTTTCTAAAGATACATATTTTGCAAAGATTTCTACACCATCAATGAGAAAAATATGAACCGGAATTTTTCAATCCTACATCGAGAAAGAGATAAAGGAGTCAAGACTTGTGAACCTAGCGGTGAATGGTTCAATGGATGATAAATAAGGACCATGGCCCGGGTTAGTCCATTTCACTTTAGAGGTGCACCCAAATAAGGTTGACCCATGTGTTTGAGCTTATCGTCAGAGTTTAGGTGACACCAATTTGCAGACGGAAGATATGACAACTTAGTCAGAGAGTGCATTTTATACTTTAATAGAACTCTAATTTATGATGCGATCTCCATCCTAAAACAGGGAAGACAGACGTCTAAATTTAACAATGAATCCAAAGAAAAAATGAAATGATGAATGAACCAACTACATTACAAGACTTAATTGTTGTCTTTTTTGTTTTATAAAAAAACAAAATTTGCGAGATTTTTCTAGACTAACAATGAAAAAACAGGAAGTGACGTTTTTCAATCCCACATTGAGAGGGAAATATAGACTAGGAGCTTGGGCATGGGTGGAGATAGGGGTGGGCTGGGGTGGGCTGTAGCCCACCCTTGCCCAAGCCCAGCCCCTGGAAAAAAACGAAAAAAAAAAAAAAAAAAAAATTTCGTTGAGCCCAATTAGCCCACTGTCCAACCGAATTTCCCCAAAATTTGTTCAGCCCAATTTCCGCCACCGGCCCACCCCAATTTGAAAACCCAATTTCATCCAACAATTAAACCCTTCTCCCTTTCTCCCTCACACCACCGAATACCGATTCAATGATAATGAAATGGTAACTGAAGTTAAAACTCTCAAGACGACAATCAACACCAAGTGACCAACCTGCCGCTGCCGCTTGCCGCCGACCGAAGGTCGAAACAGACTCGAAAGTCGAAACCAACCACCAGCGTCCTGCTCCTGCTCGGCTGCTCGCTCCAGCTCCGCCGCTCCAGGCCAGGCTCCGCCGCTCCAGCTGCTCTTCCCCTGCTGCTGTCGCCGGCCGGCTGCCCCTCCGCCGAACAGCCAGAAGGTATTGTAATTACTAATTTCTAAAACTGGATTCTGATTTCTGGAAGATTGGAATTGAACTGCCGTATAGTTTAGGTTTTTTAGGCTGGAAAATTGGAAATTGGAATGGAATCATGGATGTTGTGATTGTTGTCTGTTGATGTGTTGATCAGTTGATGTATAATGTATCGAATCTATTGATAATTTATAGATTCATAATTTCAATTTTCAGATTAGGGCTAATGCCTAATGGGCATTAGGCTTTATAAATAATAATTAATGTTTAAACTTTAAATTAATATCTAATTAATCTAAAATCTGAAATTATGAATAAATTATAAATCTCATTGTTTAATAAATTATTATTAATAATCTAGAACTCACTTTCAATAATAATGAAATGCTTAGATAATAAATAATGAATTATGAAATGCTCAAATGCTCACATTAATGTTTAATAAATAATAATGAATGGTTAAAGTGTAATTAATGTTTAAAATCTGAAATCATGAATAAATTATAATCTAGAACTCACTTTCAATAATAATGAAATGCTTAAATAATAAATAATAATGAAATGCTCACATAGTCACATTAATGTATAATAAATAATAATTTTTGAAAGTGAGTTCTTGCTTAATTGTTTTGGCTTGGGGTAGAACTAGAAAGAGAAAGTGAAGATGCGTATTTATGAATTATGATGACATTGTTTTGAAGTTTTTTTTTTTTTAATATTTATGTTCTTAGGTTTAATATGGAGGAAGATCGACCCTCAACCAAGAAAGGAAGAACTTTGTTATCTTTCTTTTCAAAAAGTAACAAACATCATGATACTCCGATTCCTACGACATCCACTCCAAATCCAATTTCATCTCCTGAAGTTGAACGATCTTCACCTTCTAATCTTAATGTGGAACCATTTGATTCTATTGAACGGGATCCAGGAAAAAGAAAGCAAATATGTGAACATCCGTTTAATGAACGCGATCAGATTAGGCGAGCCTATCTAAATGTTGGACCTTATCAACCAAAACTTTTGGACTATCAGAGTAAAGAATGTGGAAAGCAAAAACGTCGATTTCAAGAACGTTGGTACAGTCAGTTTCCTTGGTTGGAATATTCACCTTCAACACACAAAGCATATTATTTTTATTGCTTCCTTTTTCTCAATGATAGTGCTCCATCTATTATTTCATCATTGGTTACAGTTGGGTTTGACGGTTGGAAGAGGGTTAACCAAGGAAGTAAATGTGCATTCCTTATTCATGTTGGTACAACATCATCATCATATCATAATGGTTGTAAGAGAAGAGCTGAAGATCTAATGAAACCAACTCAACATATTGATAAGGTAATGCATTCTGTATCGGCTGAGGAAAAACAGAAAAATCGTTTGCGTCTAAAGACCACTATTCAAAGTGTTCTGTGGTTAGCACTTCAAGGTTGTTCCTTTAGAGGCCATGACGAATCTCCAACTTCAATGAATCGTGGGAATTTCATTGAAATGGTGGATGCATTTGGAAAAATGAATACAGAAGTAGGAAAAGTTGTGTTGGGTAATGCTCCCAAAAATGCTACATACACGTCCCCAGACATTCAAAAAGAGGTTTTAAACATTATGGCCAGTAAAGTTCGATAAAGAATTCGTGACGAAATTGGGGATGCAAAGTTTTGTATTCTAGTTGACGAAGCACGAGATGAATCTTCACGAGAACAAATGGCCATTGTCTTGAGGTATGTGACTAGTAATGGAATATTGACAGAACGATTTTTTGCAATCAAAAGTGTTAGTGACACTACTTCATTAACTCTTAAGAATCAAATTTCTGATGTTCTTGTCCGTTTCAATCTTCAAGTGCAAAATATGAGAGGCCAAGGGTATGACGGTGCTAATAATATGCGTGGTACTTGGAATGGCCTACAGGCATTATTTCTTAGAGATTGTCCATATGCATACTATGTCCATTGTTTTGCTCACCGTTTACAACTCACATTGGTTTCTGCAGCTAGGGATGTCTCAGATATTAATGATTTTTTTTCTCGTTTGGATTGTGTTATTAATATGATTACATCGTCTCCTAGGCGTATTACTGAGTTGAAAAGTGCTCAAAGAAAAGAAATTGAGCATTTGTTGGAAATTGGAGAACGAGAGTCAGGAAGTGGGGCTAATCAGATTGGTAATTTGCAACGAGCCGGAGGTACTCGTTGGTCTTCTCATTATAGCTCTGTGAAAAGTTTGATTGATATGTATGCTGCAACGTGCAAGGTGCTTGAGTATCTTAGTGATCATTGTCCAAATGGAAGATCTCGGTCCGAAGTTAGTGGTGTATACAAAAGCATGACAACATTTGAATTTGTATTTATCTTGCATTTAATGCGTAGAATATTGGCAATTACGGATGTACTTTGTCAGGCCCTTCAAAAGAAAACTCAAGACATCTTAACTGCTATGAGATTTGTCCATACTACAAAAGATATCCTTCTAGCGTTGAGAGAAGATGGTTGGGAAGAATTTCTTCAAGAAGTGAACCTTTTTTGCGGAAAAAATGATATACATATACCTGACTTTGATGGTTCGTACATGGTTGGTCGTTCTCGTGGTCGTGAGTATCCTACTATTGAACATCATTACCACTTTGATATCTTCAATGCAGCCGTAGATTTTTTGATGTTGGAGTTAGATACAAGATTTAATGAGACATCATTAGAACTCCTTTCTCTCAGTACGGCTTTGGATCCAAAAAATTCTTTTGAATCATTTAACATGGATAATATTTGTAAGCTTACAGGGAAGTTTTATCCTGAAGATTTTACGCAGCAAGATATTTATTGTTTGAAAATTGAGTTACAACATTATCAGCACGATGTGATTTCTGAGCCTCGATTTCAAGTGCCTACACTTTGTGATTTATGTCGAGAATTGGTTGCAAGTAGAAGGTCGGAGAGTTACGTCATTTTGACTAAGTTGATTTGTTTAGTACTTACACTGCCAGTTTCAACAGCGACTGTGGAGCGAGCATTTTCAGCAATGAAACATGTGAAGACGGAAATTCGTAACAAAATGGATGATGGTTTTCTGGCTGATTGTTTAACACTAAACATTGAACGAGAATTTAGTATGAATTTAGATCTAGATTCTATTATAGATGAATTTTATGCTATAAAACATCGTCGGGTACAACTGTAATAGGTAACATTGTGTTATAATTATCCTTGTTATATATAAATTTTATTCGTACATTACTTTTTATAAATTTTAGCCCCCCGTATGATGAATTCCTGGCTCCGCCCCTGAGCTTGGGGATACAATACATATTGAACCTACTGAGTGAAAAGAACATACTTAAAAAGACGTGGTCAATGGATTATAATAAGGCTCGTGACCTATGTTGGCGACTTCTACTACACTTTTGAGAGGTTCGATCATAAGGTCTGTCCTAGTAGGAGAGCCAACATTATAATTTGCGTTGGTGAGGCTTTGTGAACCTTGAACAATTTTCAATCCAAATCATTATAGTGAAAAATAAAAGGTGATACGAATCGAAGAAATGATGACTTAGTTGCAATACTAGCTAGATAACTCTTATTCATGATGCAATCTCTGAAGTAGAAGCAAGAAAAAATAGAAAGGAAAACTGACAATGGATAGCGATTGTTTTGAGATGTGCCATAAATATGAACCTAGTGGTGAAGAAAACATACATACAGAGATGTTGTCAACAGAAGAACTATTAAGTTCCACAACCTAATTTGGCGACTTCCATTTCACTTTGGAGGGGTGCGCTCCTATGGTCGGCCCAAGCAGCAAGTCCCTACTATGTACAGTCTTTTTGTACATTCATTTTGACAGCCCCTAACATAGGGGTGAGACCCATAATTTAAAAAATCGCGGGCCCATCCCAATACGAGGGAATTGTCAAAGTGAATATAAAAAAAGGCTGTACATTCAGTAATTTTTCTATAAAAAAAAAAGTTGACGAGATGATATGACACCAATCGAAAATAAATAACAACTTAGGTGGAGTATATCTTGTGTAACGTCAAAAGAAACTCGTATTCATGATACAATCTATGGGATTATTGCTTGCATCGTTATATAAGATTCAGATTTTGCAAGATTTCTACAATAGCAATGAGAAAATTATGATGAGGCATATCTTAATCCCACATCCGGAAAGAAACAAGGAGTCGAGGCTTGAGAATGCAATAAATTTTGAACCTAGCGGGTGAAAATATACGTACCCAGACACCGTCAGCAGATGAAATAAATCTCACAATATGTCCAACGAAAAGTGAGAAATGATAAATGGAAAACGACTACTTGTTTATTAATAAAATTGAGATGACAAACTAAATTTGCACAATGCATTGTTCTTTTGCCAGTTCTGATGCTATGCTATTAAAAAATTGGTTGATGAAATGCACTCAAAGTTCATCCGTGGAAGAATGAAATTGGATAGCTCTTATTAATTTTCATTTAACGCTACTTTCAAGTGGTGCAATAACTTGGTTTCCTAGACCTAGTCTCTCGTCTAAGTCTATAGTCCGGTCTTGTCCCTATTGAGGTCTAATTGTTATCTGTAAACCTTGTTTTGTGTGCGGAAATGTAAACTGTGAAAAGTGCTGCTTTTGTTGGAAAAATAGGATTTCTAACTCCAAGCTAGCTATGTCAACGAGTCGAGTCGGAGTCGGAAAAAAAAAAAAGCTAGGGCTCGGCTCGAACTTTTTTTGGCCTCAGCCGAGCCGAGCCGAAAAAAATGAGGCTCAGCCCGAGCTTTCGATCCAAGCCTTAGCGGGCCGAACCGGCTCGAGTATTTTTTTTTTTTTTTAAATTTGTGTGACACCTTATAGCCTAATGTCGGATAACATGTTAGATTTATTAATGAGTGACTATCCATTATAACAAAGTAAGAAATATTTTTAATGATCGATTTGAAATTTCGTACAAATTTTAATGGATATTGGTGAAATTAACTCAATTTTTAAATGTAATCAAGCAACATATAGCACTAGTAATTTCACTTAATATAGAAGAATAAACGTTTGTGTAGATGAGAAAATGTTTATTTTAAATATTTAGGCACTTAGAGAAATGAAACAGTAATAAACTAATAATGCAATAAATATTAAACAAATAAATATCACCCGTTTTCCAAAATAATCTATCTGATAAATTATGAGATAAAATTATCACTTTATAATTAGTTATTTGGCTTCATGATGAGAAGAATAAGTTAGTAGTTTTTTTTAACAGTACACGGGCCGGCCCGACTCGGGGCGACTCCTCAAAATGAGGCTCGGCTCGAGCCTTGACTCGGTGGAACCGAGCCTGAGTCGGGCCAGAGTCGGGCTTTTTCCGAGCCAAGCCGTTCGAGTCATCGAACTTTTTTGTCATCCCTACTCCAAGCCTACTCCTAGTACCCTACTCAGGAAAAAAGTTTTAGCTATTGATGTAGCCTCTTGTTGATACTATGTTATTATTACTTAATTTGTGATTTTGAGTTGGTTTCATCCTTCCTAAGCTTGGTCCAAATAGTCGAGCCAACATCATAATTCGTGTTAGAGAAACTTTGCGAACCCTCCACAGTTTTTAGTCCAAATCCTTACATTGAAAAAAGTAAAGTAAACGAGTTAAGGTTTTACCGATCAAGAAGCAATCTCACAAGTAGAAGATGGTAAAATAGAAAAATTAAATAGATCAATAGCGAGATTTTTCAAGAAAGCAACAATAAATATGAACCAATGTTTTTTAATCCCACCTAAAATTTTTTTTATAAGAGTTGTGGAATAATGGAATTTGACAGTTTAATTTTTATGAGAGAAAGAAGAAGGAAAGAGAGAGAAATGTGAAAAATAATGAATTGTTACATCACCGATGTTCTATTATCATGATAATAAATAGTATTGTTCAAAAAGAACATGATAATAAATAGTATTGCTCAAAAAGAAAACATATGTACCGAGACATGGTCAATGGGTGATCAATAAGACCCAAAACAAAGGTTGGAGACTTACATTTCCCTTTGGAGGGGTGCCCTAGTGTTGGCCCAAGAAGCGAAGCATACGTCATAATGTGGGATATAGGGTTCACTTATGCACAACCTTGGCACGAATTTAAGCCCCTGTTTGGTACATATTATTTTTTTTTTTTTCTACTCGTTTTCATCCACACATTTATAAATAAAATAATATTTTACATTACGTCAATAACTTTTTCCTCTTTTTCAACCATATATTATCAATCAATCTACTATTTCAGAATACATTCTCTCAAAATAATGTTACTCAACCACACCAAATTTCAATCCTTACAGTGAAACAAAAAAATGTTAACGAGTTAAGGTGACACCAGTTTAAGATATACTAAAGATGTAACCATCTGCATCATTAAGAAAATTTGAACATTGTTTATCCTCATATAAGATATAGATATTACAAGATTTCTAATTGAACTGACATTTTTTTTTAATACCACATCGAGAAAGAAACAACGAATTGGGACTTGAGAGAGCAATGCACATTTCCTTCTTTTTCAACCACATATTCTCTATTAATCTACTATTTTAAAATACATTCTTCCAAAATAACGTGGCTCAAACATACCTGGATGTAATAAAAAAAAAAAAAAAAAGAGAACATACTTACCAAGGTACAATCAATGTTGCCCATTGCTAGGTTGGTGATTCCATTACACTTTGGAGAGGTGCCCATGCCTCTTAAGGTTGGCGAACCTGCATCGTAACTTGTGGTAGGGGAGGTAGCATTTATGTTAGCACGCCCAATGCACATTTCTCAATACAAGTTGAAATAAAAAGTTATTCCCTCCGTCCCAATTATATATGCTGAATTTCATTTTTCTCGTCTCAAATACATAGACATGTTTTCTAACGCAGAATATTTTGTTATGGTCATTTACCAATATACCCTTATTAAACTTTTCTCACTTAATATGTCAACTTCTTGAAATCATGTAAATAAACACATTTCTCACCTTTTAGAAATATGGAACAATTCTCATTTCTTCTTCTTCTTTTTCAAATTCTTTATTAATTCCTTTACCATTGAAAGTTATTGAATTAAATTAGGGAACCCATTTCGTATGACAATTTCATGTAACTTCCTAGGTCGGTTGGAAGGATCATATAATTTTGAACATAAAGGTAGGACGATTCATGTGGGACCTACTATACTCAATGTCGTATCATGATTTGTAGCATACGACGTTCACTTTTGCACGGCCTCTGTTTCACAAATAGAAAAAATAAAGAAATAATAACATAGTTGAAGTGTGTATATAGTGTAGACTTTAAAAGCTCTCATTCATAATGCGGTCTCTGAGCTAATAGAGGGAAAGATAGATAAACTAGATCTCACAAAAAATTCAATGGAAATCGAAATCGACAAATCATGAATGTAAATGACTAATTTATGAAGAATCAATTGTCGTGCTAGAGTGAAATCAATATGAACATAATGGGTGAAAAGAACGTAATAATTGTCATATAAGATATTGATTTTGTGAGATTTTTCTACACTAGCAATGAGAAAATTTTGAACTGACATTATTTTATCCCACGTTGAGAAAGAAATAACGAGTTGAGAGTGCAATAAATACGAACCATACATCAAATATGCTCAAATGACACATTTGACATACTACTATTATTCGATAACATATACCAAATATGCTCAAATGGCACATTTGACATGTTAAACTTGAACAAACCAACCAACAAACATCTCACGTGTCTCTTTCTTTTCTTCGTCATGTCCAATTCAACGTATCAAATATGCTATAAATAATCTGAGTAATTTATTCAGCGAGTTATTGCATTACTGTACATTAATCTAGTGATTGAGCCCCTGAACATACTTGTAATTTCACTCAATAATTTGATGAAATCTAGCAGATCCCCATAACATAAGTTGAATTGCTGCTAATACTTGAAACTAACTTAGCTAGAACTAAAGAAGAATCGAAAGAAAAGGCAGTGCAACTGTCACAAATATCAGTTTACTAAAATATTGTACAAATGCTTCAAGAAATAAAAAATCTGTAAAAGATATTTTCTTGATGTGAGACGAGTTCGAGATCTCAGCACTCCAACTCGACGCAAAACACAATATATCTGAACGTCTTCATCTTTCCTGCAGCAATTTCAAAGCTACTCGGTAAGTTACTCATTTTGACAGTACGATAAAAACTACTCTTAAAAATGATTTTTTTTTTATTTGCATGTTAGGCTAAACCAAAAAAGTTTAACAAGTTTCAAAATATATATTAATTTTACTGGTCGAAGTTGAAAATAACTAGTTTTTCATTTTGATAATAAGGTAAGTGTTATTTTAAAAAACAAGTACCTTTTTTTACTTAAAAGTAAAAAGAAAAGAAAAAAAACCTAACATACCAAACATGTTTGGAAACAAAAAATTATTTAAAAAGTAGCTTTTACATTTTTGAAGCTTAACCCTCCAACATGTTTATATTAAAAGAAGTAAATTAACTGAACAGTTTGGAAATAAAAAAGTTGCACGAAAAAAACTTTTTACTGCTTTTAAGGTTAGGCAAAGACAGTAGTAATGCAAATTCCGAATGTAAGAAGACAAATAAGTGAAACTATACTTGCATATCACTTACAATAGCAAGAAGGGAGACATCACTTAATAAGGATGCATCTGATGGGTGATCCCTCGGCCCCAAGCAACCTCAGAGGTAAGCAGTGCACGGAATATATCCCTGGCTGAGCATCGTCAAGTTTCAGGCCTTCAACGAGGATGGTTTCCTGAAATATTTCAGCAATACTAGTATTATTTACAACGGATTATACGACAAGAAACCTTCATCAGTATAGCACAAATTGTCATGGAAAACATTTTGAGAGTTGAGATTATATTTGAAATAGCACTGTCAACCAACGCTCAACAGTTTGCAATGTGCGAGAAATACAGATCAAGGATCAACACACAAAAAAAAAAAAAAAAGATCAAATATCTTTTTCGTCTATAAACTTCATTGGCACAAAATGAGAAACTGATGCACAAAAATGGATATCTAGTTACAATAAGCTAAAATTGAAACTTTAGAAATAATACTCACTCTGCCTTCTAGGAAAACAAGATGAGAAGGAATGAGATCATCAAAAGCAGCAACAGATAAGTAATCAATTCCTACAAGGAGAATAAACAAATGGTAGGATCGTTAGCTTCAGAAAAGCACAAAGAAATTATAATTCACAACCTAGTGGTGGTGTAAAATGAATTTCTGGCCTATACATGAAACAAGAGGCTGAGTTTAATTCACATCTTAATAGAAAATTAAATGCAATATTTTAAGAACATGTTCGGTTTGGAAGGATGAGATGGTATTGAACAGCATTAAGGGAAACGATGAAGCTAAAATCTTGTTCATATATTGTCCAGTCACGTCCTTGCATACCAAACATGCACTATGAGTGCTGCTATACATTACTGGATGTAGGGTATCAGTGCCCCATATGTGTAAGCACAGCATCGTTGTTCATCACAAGAATTTTGTCAGCAACCAGACTAGAGTAACATGTAAAGATATAAAACTTCTTTCTTGATCGATAAGTTAGGGAGGACCAAATTAGAAAACAAAGTCGCAAGGCTTACCAACAAGTTTAATGTCAGTGTTATTTATGAGCCATTTCGCCCCATCTTTCATGAATCCCACGTAACTTGTGTCAAATTCCTTCTTGTACATAAGGCGCCTGAAAATAAATACCATTCAAGTCTTGAACTTAGATGCTTTGTATATAGCAAATATTCCTGCAACTTAACCAGTCTTAGTGCGTGCTACTATAAAAAAATGTGTCCCATCATTGAATGGAACACTTGATGGAAGAAAAATAAGTCGATAATCCCCCATAAGTTGAATGAAAACACTGTACATTGCCATCGGGTTCACAAACCAAGGAAAAGATGTCGCTAAGGACGTGAAAATTGAAAGGCGCAAAATTTTAAAGAAATATTTAAGTTGCTTGTTCTATTAATGGGTACGGCCAAGGCATTAATTATGCTTGAATAAAATTCAATTATGATAGACACCAGTCACCTGAGAAATATAAAAGCTGATATTAGATAAGGCATCCTCAGTTCCTCGCTGGAAAAATAGCTACAAGTTACCCGTAATGTAAAATTACCTGTCAGTGTTTAGAGTTCTGAAAAGGACTCTTGTCACACCCTTGGGAATATTTAAGGACTTCATAACTTGAGCTGAAAAGAAAAAATTGAAGAGAAGAGAAAGAACAAAGTCAATACTTTCAGCAATATGCACAAAAGCATGAGATGCTAAAAGAAATGAAGTCACTTACTCAAGCAACCACCATGCAGTTAAACACTTGAGACAAACATATTTCATGGATTTTACACTTTGGCTAAGCAGTGTACCCATGTGAGCACATCCTTAGAGGATATAATGCATGCACAAGTAATCAGAATGTAAACAATTGTCTTATTGAGTACTTTGTCACTCTATCAATTTCAGTCTAATAGGGATTAGTTTTCTCGGCATATCTTGGAAGGACAACAATCCCTTACCCTCTTTTTGATCTTGGTTTTAAATTAGAAGTGAGGGAAATAACTGAATATGTTGAATAGATTCTTAGAAAATGTGGTTGCAAGGTAAAATAAGAATGAAAAAAGATCATCAGGTTCAAATCCAAACCTCCCTGGTCACTCCTTTGGAATCATGGGGAATTTTGACATTCTCTAATTTTGTACCTTTTTCTTGCATTAAGAGTTAGCCCTGTTTGGTATGGAATAAAAACAGATTTTCAGTAGATTTTGATAAAAATTGATGAAATGCGTGGTTAAAAAGTTGTGGATCCTATGATTAAAATTAATTGTTGACTTTGATTTAGGTTAAAATCTGGATTTTAACTTCTACCAGAGAGGGGCTTAATGTTTAATTCACTGAGCAGATACATGAATATGATATAAGGAGAGCAAATAAAATAATCCTTCCAGGTGGATGTTAAATTTTAGTTGAAATGCATACCAGTTATGTTTTTGTCTCTTGGAACATCAACAAGCAATGCTGGACCTGTGAAAGTACATAAAGAAAATCATAATTGCTGCATTAATTGTGAAAGGAAATTATCTGCCAGTTAATTTTATAATTCATCCGCACAAGAAGGAAATATCCACATTATGGCACAAGTAACAAAAATAAAGAAAAAAATTAGTAAAAAGGAAATTATGTCAAGAGAGGGACAAAACGTGACATCATCAAGACCATTCAAGCCCCAAGAGCTAGAATGTACTAGCAACAAGATGTAATAAATTGCAAAGCAAAAGGTAAGACACGCCTTCATTGATTTCATCAGCCCAATGCACATTAATTATTTTCAATCTAACAAAGTTGTACCATGTCATAATCTAGCTTCCAACAAGAAAAGATCAGCAAAGAGAATTTCAAGGGTACAGAATAACAATGGAGCCAATAGTAAGAACATTGGATTATAGAGTTTAGCAATGTTACCCTTGTACATATTCAAACTTCATCTCAATCGCTCTTCCAATCTATTCTCAAGTGTGATTATGCCAAATCTATGGGGACCTTGATACTATAAGTCTAGAACCGTAACTAGAGTTTTGGAAAAACACTAGAACAGAGAATTTTTCCCAAGCTTCTTACGGAGGTTGAAACTAGGTATCTCGGCATACTCTTTCTAAAGAAAACATCAAGCGCACAAAACAAAATACACTTGCCCTCTTAAATAATTTTTGGGTCTAAAAAAAATTGGATTTGCTTATTAGGGAAATGGCTTTACGCGTGTGTATTCTCAGAATCTGCCTCATAAAGTTGCTTGTAATTTCATCAAACATGCAACTGTTATAGTTCATACCACCAACGTACAAGCACGCCTGTAGACAAAACTAAGGGGAAAATTGAAGCTGATAAGTGATTTATTATCCATACCGTTGAGAACTTCAAGGTCCAGGGTGTCAACATCAAATCCGGCATCAAAATAGTGGTCGATAACATGACCAGGTGCATCAACATGGGTTCCAGTGTGAGTCGGGAGCTTCATCTCAGAGTTATTAGCCAGGGACCCATTCTTCATGCTCTTCGGAAGCCACAAGAATTGGCCGATACCGTCGTTGGATTCCCACGAGGGCATGTCCGGATGGTACCGGTGGCTGATGTCGATGATTCGGCCGCCATCGTACACTTCACGGCGGACGGGGACAAGATCTTCCTCGGTGGAATCAAGTCCGTAGGGAGGAGGATATGCAGCATCGGTGGCTGCGATGGGGTGGATGATTGTGTAAACCACAGCGCATATTAGCAGAAAGGAGTCAAAGGACTGAAGACGTGCCATTTTCGGAAGTTCCGCAGGCTAATGTTTTATTTTATGGATAGAAGCGATTAAAAAAAAAAATCGGAGTTTGGAAGAGAGTAGGAGTGAGTTCCAATTTTACAAGTAGCGACGGACTCATCCCACAAGCGAATCGAGACAAGACGAGCCTTTGAATGACGGATTTGAATAGTTGGCTCGTGAGCATACGAGTCAATTCTTAACCAGGGAGCGAATGCAAGGCTCGCACGAGCTAACTTGCATGGTGTGCCTAGCTGAGTGTTTTGGCCCTACCATTTAGCTCGTGTACTTGTTATACTAGAATACAAATTAGTAATTACTAACTATAGATGTACTTCGTTATTTATTTTTATTAATATTTATAAATCGTCGAACCACTTTCTACACACATTAGCTATTTGTACAACTTGAAAACCATTGTTTGACAATGTTGGTGGTGTCAAAATCTTGACCTTTGATTTAAAATATAATTTTTAACATTTTTAAAATGAATGAATGTAATACGGTCAAGTGTGAAATTGTCAATTAAAGTTGTACAAAGTAGCATGATTCTTCTGAAAATTTTGATGTTTTATAGTTTATACCACTGTTTCGATTGTGTACTTGGAATGTACAGAAAAACGAACAAGAATATACTTCCTCCAAAATAATCACTTTTGTTGGCATAGGTCAACTATAAGAAAAGATTAGGATAAAGCTATTTGTACACCGGGGTGTACAGACCCCCTCACAAGAGAGGGGGCCCACGACTAATATAAAAATCGTGGGCCCCCTCTCTTGTGAGGGGGTCTGTACACCGGGGTGTCAATCCCGGTGTACAAATAGCATGATCCAAAAGATTACAATGCAACAGGCTGACAATATTTTTGAAAATACAAGGTTTTACAGGCACTAAACAGAAAGAAATAAATCAAATTAATTTTTGGATGCAGATTGGAAAATGAAGACTGCCGTCAAAACTCCCACCAGTGCTGTAACAGCCAAGGCCACTGTAGGCAAGGGGGCCGTGAGCCCAAAATTCTGCAAGATTAAGAAAAACAGCCTCAATAAAAGCATATGGTGAAAAAACTACCGACCCAGAAAATGCAACAAAAAGAAAAGGAAGAAACAGAGAAGAAGCTCTAACTTGATTTATCAAACTTTCAGTTCTGGAAATAAAAATGTATAAAGAATAACATAATCGTCAGTACTGGGGAGATGTTATTTCCAATTTTGCATATAGGCTGTAATGCTTGAAAAGTTAACAATGTAGAAGCCAATTTCCATGAAGGATAAACAGTTAAGAATGTCAGAAAGCAATTTCCATTAGACGATATTAGAGGATAATTATCTAATAGCCTAAACTTTTAGATGAGTTGGTTCGACGTGTCATCTCTTGTATTACCTCCATTTAAAAAAAAAAAAAATTGTATGTGTTAATTCCTTTGATTAAAAAACAAATCCAAGCTGCACGTTAGAAGACGTGTTTGAAGACAATTTAAATAAATGTGTCCCTTTTCAAACAATTTAAGTTTTCTGATGAAGTGGTCCCATATTTCCTGGCCCACAAGCGAAGGGTATCAACTGCAAAAGCCAGAAGATTCAACGTGCGATCTGGCTTTCATGACAGGATGTAGTTATTGAATCTGTATCAGGGAACCACATATCTGTAACAGATTGGATAAACTAATTCGGTGACACAAAGTATCTCAAACAACAAGAGAAAAGAGCGTCCTTTGAGATGAACATCCTAAATAAGGTTATCTATAGTTGGAGTCTTGAGAGGGAGAAAAGGCTCCAATCTTCTTTTCCTCTAGTCCACTGGACATTGCTTGAATGCCCTTATCTACATTCCCTATGTTCTACATGGAAAACTCAATTGGTACTCTCCATTCTCTCTTCTAAGTTCAAGTGGAACTAAAAGCGCTATTGTGACTATCAACCCAAAGGTTGAACTTGAAGACAAAGTAATTGGGGCGTCAAAGATATATAGAAAACATGTGCTTCAAGTCAACCAAATCCAAATTACAAGCATCGGAAACCACACATCCATTAAATGCTGTAAATAGCTGAGTAAATATAAACCATGCTTATATTCAGTCTCGGTTTAAGCTTGTATGTTTAAGATTTATGGGAAACAAGTGAATCGGCAGAATAGAAAGAAATAACCTAACATGCAAACTAGAATCAACATAAGCATTTGTAGGCACACATACCTCTAGAAATCCTTTCCCTGTTGCTATTTCAATACTAATTGCAGTCGCAAAGCCAACCATAGCCAGACGTCCAAGCCATACATCCAAACTGCTGCCATCCTTAGTGCTCTGCTCACATCTTATGGAAACTGATGTTGCTTTGGTTGCAAGGTTTCTTTGGCGAGGTCTCTGAATCACTGGGAATGAGAATGAGCTTAGCTACTAGCCTACTACCCAATCCAGTTCTAGTTCAATTCTACCAACTTTACAACCGTAAATGAAAGTCAAGCAAATACAAACTTTAGAATGCACAAGTATGGCGTTGACTTAAAAGAAACTGAAAGCGTGTGAAACCATGAAAAAAATCAACAAGAGGGAGAGATGAGCAGGTGTGGCCATGGGCACATGGTCTTCTTCCTCCTCTCTCATTACTCATAGTGAGTTGACTAGTTAGTGATAGTAAAATCAATCAAATGGACAGGAGAAACTCCGTTTCTTCCAAATTGCTAATAAATCCTGTTTTCGACACAACAGTTGACAGTTGAATCCGATTTTGACCATTATTTTCACAATCTCGAAAAGAAGTCCATCACAGCTATTTTATACTTGTTACTGACTGTCAAAATTGCTTCATCTTCAGTTAACAAATATTCTATCCAATTACCAATTATGCCGAATCCCTAACTAAATTAAATCAATACTCAGTAAAATCTGTTCCAGTAGAGCCTATCCAAAAACCGTAATTCATTCCAATTGCAAACTAGTAGAATTAAATAAAAATCTTCAAGATCACTGAAACCCAAAAGTAAATTATTACAGCATACAAAGACAAAGTCGAAAGGCTTACAGATGGAAGAACCGGTGGCGAATGCCGTTCCAAATTTTCGAGAGAATCCAGCAGTTGAATTTACTGGTGCCGGAGTTGACACGAAAACATCTGGAAACACACATATATAATCAACCGCAGTTATAGTTGCTCAAGCTTGAAGAATAGTAAAATGGGGAAGAAATAGAATTACCTCGAACAGAAGTGTGATAACAGAGGGAATTGGAAATTTGAGCCATGGCCATTTCTGGTTATAGAGAGAAAGTAGATGCACTCCTCTCCTATCAATTGCTATCCCTCTCTCTCAAACAAATTGCAAAGTGAAGAACGAAGATTAGAAAATCGACACGTGTCATATCCTTTTTCCTTCTGGAGATTTGGTGAAATTGGGGTCGGTCTCTGATATTTTTTTTAATATTTTTTAAAGGTTATTTTAAATTTTTAAAAGCCTATTATAAATCCTTAATTTTATCTTAATTATATATATATCACTACTACTATAAAAGAGAGGATTAGCCGAGCACTGTTCATTTTTACGCCTTTCATTTCACACTTAACTAGTTTGGTTCTGATTTCTCTACAGTGAGATAGCCACAATTGTTGACTTCTCAATTTTGATTAAACCGACTTGTCACTGATATACATGCAAATCTATTAAAACGAATCGCAATAAGACAGTAGTTGATTTCATTTGCAAGAAGACAGTATATGATTTCATATCAAATATTAAAAAAGTCGGGGTGGCCATCCTCGTTCTAATTTCTCAAAGGGCGAAATGAGAATATTTTGTCATCTTAAATACGTATTTATCTTTTTACTCGAAACTTTGAGAATGCTTGTAAAAAATCTGAATATTAATTTTGGAGTTTCCAAGTTACAACTACTCAACTCTAGGGCAAACTTCTAGATCCCGATTAACTAAGAATTGACTATTGAGGCAATAGTTGTCTTCTCTTTCAGTGGATCAAACATGATCTAATTTAACCATAGATATTTGTAAATCACAATGTGCAAAGCTTCAAATATAAATGTTAGAATTTGAGTGTGATCCGAATTCTTTATTGAAATAATTAAAGAGTTCCAATTGAAGTGCATGTAAAGAGAAATTCAGTTTGAAATGTTATGAAGTCTTATTCAAGTTGAAATTCTATTTGGAATGTCTATTGGGAGTTGTAATTTGTATTAGATTTGAAGAGGTTGAAATTATGGATTGGGAAAAAAAGTCACCACATTTTCACTAGCTGATAGCTCGAGCAACACTGTAGGGTTTCTCCCGAAACTTGGTCGCTCGCCTGTCGTCCACCGGCGCTCGAGCGATGGGGTTATCCAGCCCAAGCCCTTTTCACGTTTTAACACGATTTTGACATTCTACTTCAACTACAACTCAACTATTAGGGTTTGGATGTCGTCCTACATAGTTGTTTATATATACTTGGCTCTTCTATATAATTTCATTGTGTAAGAATAGGGTAAGAAAAGTGATTACTAACTTTTATGATCATTGTAATACTTTTCCTTCTCTAATATTTATGGTGCAATAAAATCTCATAATTCATCTGTCATATTTTCTTGTTTTCTTTTATTCTTTTACTTGTAATCAAATACTTCATTATTATGACATATAACTTAAACATCTCAATTTGGTGGTTGGTTTCATATCAAGTGGTATCGATCAATACGTGATCGTTGAAATCCCAACAATTGGTATAAGAGATTTTAGGGATAATTAACACAACAAGTGATATCATGGAAATTCTGATATCTTGCTTGTTTTACAACAAGTGGTACCAGAGCCTAGATTCAACAGTTCCGCAAGAGCGCAAGGATATGAGCACTAAATTTTCGCTATAGCATGTTAAGATGCTTACGGTACTCGCACAATAGGATTTGGATGATGTGTTGTCGGAATTGACAAGATGCCAGCAACTTTAACTGCGGAGGAGAAATTATGAAAGGAAAAGAAGACAGTTTCTCAAATTCATTTTCATCTATCGAATACCATTTTTCAAAACGTTTTGAAGGAGGGTTCAACAGTTGCTTTATGGTTGAAGTTGGAGCAATTGTGCATGACTAAAAGTTTGACAAACAAGTTGCATCTCAAGCAGCGTTTATATTCTCATCAAATGTCAGAAGGAGGATAATTGGAAGATCACCGGCTGTATTTAAGGAGATAGTTGCTGATTTGGAAACTTTGGAAATAAAGTATGATAAAGAAGATTTGGCCTTGATCCTATTGTGTTCATTGCCTGCTTCATTTTCTTTATTTAGAAACACGATCTTAAATAATGGTGATACTCTCACCATCGAAGAGGTGTATGATGCTTTGCTTTCAAAAGAGAAGATGGAGCATCTGATTTCTGAGGGCAGAGTTGGAGAATGCCTTGCTGTTCATGGTAGTTTTGAATGGGCAGATCGAAATCTAAGTTCAGTAATCAAATTTGTAACTACTGCAAGAAGAATGGACACATGAAGAAGGATTGCTACAAATTGCAGAATAAAGAAAGGTTGGCTACAAGTCGATATGAGAAACAATCAGAGACTTCAGGTGAAGCAGACCTCGCAAAGAACATTGTAAGTAAGGGAGATCTCTTGACTATTTCTGGCATCAAGTCTAAACCAGAGGAGGATTGGATTCTGGATTCAGCGCGTGTGTGTTTCATATGTGTCATAATAAGGACTTGTTTACTACATATAAATCCATTTTCAAAACTGTGGTGGTTATGGGAAACAACACACATTGTCGGGTTGCTGAAATTGGTACGGTCAGATTGAAGCTATTGGATGGAAAAATTATAACACTTAACCATGTTCGACATGTTTCAGATTTAAAGAAGAATCGTATCTTGTTGTCTATCATTGATTCAAAGGGTTATGAGTTCTTTGGTGGAGGTGTGATTTTGAAAGTTTGTAAAGGTGCCCAGATTGTATTGGATGGACAGAAAGTGTCTCAATTATACATCTTGCAGGGTCGTGCAAAATCTAAAAGAGTCAATTAGCATAGGTTCAGTACCGTGGTGGACATTTAGTTTGGTACAATACCTTTATGAACTCGTAAAGGGTCGGATTTGAAGAATATAGTTCAGTAGAGTTCAGGAGATATGAATAATGCCGCTTTGCCACCGTCACCTGCGGTGCCATTATATTCTATTGCTTTGGACGGACACAGTGGAAAAAGTTATGTGGATGATGATTTTGTTGAGCATGCTTTTAGCGTACAATCTAGCAAGCGACATTCTTTAAAAGCATTTGAGTTTGATACTGTTGGGGGTGTGTTACAACCCAATTTGGTAATTTTAAATCATTATGATTTTTTAGGAATTTGAGGTAATTCAACAGAGTAGTGTTTTGATTCATTGGAAGAGGTATAGTATTTTGTGTTTTGTTGGAGAGATCAGTTTTGGTTATTGTCGAAGAGATAGCTCATTCCTTGCAGACGGATTTTCTTCTCCAGGTGGAGAAAATTTTAGAGCTTTATTTGTTGCAGTGGAATTCGTGTCAATGTGGAAATTGTTAGAATTTGGGTGTGACCTGAATTCATTGTTGAAGTAATTGAAGTGCACGTCAGAAGAATTCAGTTTTGAATGCTATGGAGTCTTATTCAAGTTGAAATTCTATTTGGAAACCCTATTGGGAGTTGTAATTTGTATTGGATTTGAAGATGTTGAAATTAGGGATCGGGAAAAAAAGTCAACACATTTTCGCTAGCTGTCCGCTCAAGCAACACTTGCAGGGTTTCTCCCGAGACTTAGTCGCTCGTCTGTCGTCCATCGGCGCTCGAGCGACGGGGTTATCCCGCCCAACACGTTTTTGGCATTCTATTTCAACTACAACTCATCTATTAGTATTTGGACATCGCTCTACATAGTTGCTTATATATACTTGGCTCTTCTATATAATTTCATTGTGTGAGAATAGGGTGAGAAGAGTGATTACTAGTTTTTATGATCATTGTAATATTTCTCCTTCTCTAATATTTGTGGTGCAATAAAATCTTCTAATTCATCTGCCTTATTTTATTGTCTTATTTTATTCTTTTGTTTGTAGTCAAATACTTTATTATTATGTCGTATAACTTCAACATCTCAATTCGGTGATTGGTTTCATATCAAGTGGTATCGAGCAATATGTGATAATTGAATTCTCAACAATTGGTATAAGATATTTTGGACATAATTAACACAACAAGTGGTATCAGAGATATTCTAATATCTTGCTTGTTTTACAACAATAAGCAATAATGGTCTTTGCAATTATTATTTTGTATTTCAAGTAGTTAAATTCTCTATTTTTTAAAATAAAATCCTAATATTTAAATTTGGATGTAAAGATCTCAAACTATTTAACCGAGATTTGGACGTAAACTATCGTTGAGAACTAATTGTACGTTTATAATGAAATGTCGATTACCATCTCCTTTTTATAGATTAGATTAGAAATCAACTTTCTGGCTGCTAATTCAATAAATTAAGGACCATCACTGTAATTTCTCAAGAAATAGATAAATTATGAACCAATATATTAGTTCAAAATTCAAATATTTAAATTGTATTGTAAACTGTGCAATTGACAGAAAATGTTTTTACGAACCTTACTATTATTTTAAACAATCTCGTTAATATTTTTTTTTTTGTTATTGAAAAGAACAGAGAGTACTACTTTTACTTTATGAACTTAATCCTTCTGCATTTTTTTAGTTTTTGGAATGTTTGGACATTGTAAAGATTTTCTTATTCCCACTTGTTTTAACTTTTTCGTTGGATTAAGTATTGATTAGCGACGAATCGTAATGAAAGTTTAAATCTTTTCAATTTAGTTGAAACTTCACGAATTACAAATATTGTATATTGAATTCAAACTTGTATAATCGTACTCTTCGTTTTAAGAGAGTCTTGCACTCTTACTCCTCATGAATTTCTATCACGTTCTCAAGATTCAAATTCGAGAACTTTATTTTATGAAAAACTTAAGTTAAATTTTGGTACTAACGACTTGACTACAGATGTTAGATCGTTATACCCACCTAAGAACTTTGGTTAAACCTTAAAAAAATAAAAGTATTTTTTCGAAAAATACAAGTTTTTGAACAAAAAATTCAACAAAGTTATCTTTTAAAAACTTCATGCGTGTTTGATAAAAAAAATTTACACATATTTTTTTTTGAATTATAAGTTAGTTTTAATTGCTTCTACGTTTTTTTTTAAAGATGTGCCAAACGTGCTCTTGGCTTGTTTCACGTTGCTAGTTGAGAAGTTGCATAGCATGTGGACTCACCATAACCACTGGCGAATGGCGATGGACCACCCTTTCTGGTATTTTTAATGTTCTAACATGAGTAGATAGAGAATATTAAGTGTGTCAGTCGGTGGAAAGGGTGACTAAACCGCACTTTGACTCTTGGAGTAGGGCTCTGCCTCAATGTACATGGAACGAGTTTTTGCCTCGTACAGGTCGGGAAAAAATCGGGGTCCACTCAAAGTGGATCTAAGCCAACAATATCATATTATCAGAACTTCAACATTATTCTTGTTTTTGAATTTAAAGCATCTAATTCTGAAGTTAAGTCAAATGGAGTAAGACTACAACTAGCAGTTATCACAAAAGATTGAACTTGAAAATTTTAAAGACACAGGTCAGCTATAGAATAAAATAATTCTCAGTATATGTTTAAAGACAGGCACATTTGGTTTACAAATTTTAGAAATTACTTTATGATTTTTTTTTTTTCAATTAATTTGATTATTTAGTAAAACATCAATTTTATGCTGATATGTGATTATTCAGTTTTATGGGTATTTGTATTAGGGTAGATTTTGTATGATTTTTTAACTATTTTAATTTGAGAAATGTTCCGAGTTCATTTTCCTTGTATTGAGTTTTTTTTTTTTTTTTTCGAGTATTTTCATTGAAAACACTCAAAACGTCAAAAAGTCAGTTTTGAGTTTTATGTTGTAAATTTTTCTGTGTTTTCAAAAACTCATTTTTGAAAATAGCATACCAAACACGTTTTTAGTGTGTTAGAAAACTGAAAATGACGTTAAAACGGCAAACCAAATGCACTCTCTATTTCTAGAGATAAAGGTTTGTAGGCGTTATCGAACATATATTAAAAGTATGCTACAATAAGAATATCATCATCGAGTGTTGAACTATCTCGTCTAAAAGTATGAACTATATACATTCAAATCCCCTTTTGACGTGCAAGTAGGACTTATTTTTCCATCAAAGGCCACTATATCGAGACTTGGCTCTCAAAACTTTTATATTCTCGAATACCTTGTTTCGCCATTTCATCTAAAACCGACGATACAAGATTCATGACAGTGTCTAATCTTTTGTTCTTGGGTAAATTTGAAAGATCTACAGGTGTTATGGGAAAGATTGAAAAAAGTAAGCAGAAGGTGGACTTTAGCTACTCCACAAATGTCTGCTGGTGTCCAACTCCTTGTAAGTGTCTTGTAGCAAAAATGAATAAAAATTAAAGATTCCTCTCTACTTTTTCTTCCTAAATCAATGCAAGAAAGAATTCAATTTTACAAGGCTTTAACAAAGTAGTGACAGTAAGAAGTACAATACTAGCAATTCACTGCATTTTCCCATGCTCCATTAAAAATTCCAATATATCTCCATATCTAGTTATCCCCTTTTGTTCTCTGCTCATTTTCTTGTCCCAATAAATTTGGAGTCGGCTCAATGATGTCCCTACTCCCTTACCAACTTCCCATTATTCTCTCCAGATCTTAATTCCTATCTTTTTCTAGTGAACAAAACAACATATTTGCTGTTGGTTACCTTATTTCTCTTTTCTTCCTTGTCAAATAGGGGTTTCTTCAGCGTGCAGTGCTGAAGTGTTTTTAATTCTTTATACAATGAGCTGCAGAACCAGAAGAAATAATCATCTTTTTTTCAGTTCATTTTTACTCTTTCTTCTGTTCCTCATGGTTCCTGCTCTTGGCCTCAACTTCGATGGAAGTCTTTTGCTTTCTTTCAAGTACTCTATTCTAAGTGACCCTTTATCAGTTCTTGACAATTGGGACTACAATGATGTTACACCATGTTTATGGACTGGTGTAACTTGTGCTCAAGTCGAAACCTTGAACGGCGCCCCAGATATGTTTCGAGTCATTAGCCTAGTCCTCCCAAACTCCAAACTCCTTGGAACAATCCCAGAAGATTTAGGATTCATTCAACATCTCCAGACAATTGATCTTTCTAACAATTTCTTGAATGGAACTCTCCCGAGATCAGTTTTCAATGCTTCAGAACTTGAGGTTCTTTCTCTGTCCAAAAATTCAATTTCTGGTGGGCTTCAAGAATTCATTGTAGGAGGTAAAAATCTGAAGGTTCTTAATCTCTCCGAAAATGCGTTGGCCGGAAATATTCCGAAGAGTTTAACTTATTTGCAGAATCTGACAGTGGTTTCTTTGAGAAGTAACTATTTTTCAGGCCTGATTCCAGGGGGAGTTCAGTATATTGAAGTCCTGGATTTTTCTTCCAATTTGTTTGATGGATCATTGCCTGTTGAATTTGGTGGGGAAAATTTGAGATACTTGAATCTTTCTTTCAACAAGCTTTCTGGATTATTACCTTCAGATTTTGCGAATAAAATCCCGGCAAACGCGACTATTGATCTTTCATTCAATAGCTTGACAGGAGAAATTCCGGAATCAATGGCACTATTTAACCAGAAAACTGATTCTTATGCAGGAAATATAGATCTCTGTGGGAAGCCACTCAAAAAGATTTGTACAATTCCCTCAACACTGTCGAATCCACCCAATGTTTCTACAAATACTTCTACTCCTGCAATCGCAGCCATACCAAAAACAATCAGCTCGACCCCCCTGCCAAATTCTCCTGGAACAACTTCAAATGCAGCTCAGGATCCACCACAACATGGGTTAAAACCTGGAGTAATAGCAGGAATTGCGGTTGGGGACTTAGCCTGTATTGGAGTTCTTGCAATAGTTCTCCTTTATGTGTATCAAGTGAAGAAGAAAAAGGCAGATTCTGCAGATAAAAATACTCCAGTAGTCAGTGTACTGTTCAAGAAAAATTCAGAACCACCAGTCGAGAAAGAAGCACGAAATACTTCAACTTGGTCGTGCCTAAGTATCCAGAATGGCGAAGAAACATCGGAAGCCACAGGATCAGACAGTGATGACTACAATGACAGGCATAGCCATGCCATTGATGATCAAGTAGACAATGAAAAGCAGCAGACTGAGAAAAACAAGAATCAGAGGTCCCTTGTGATGGTTGATGGGGAGACGGAACTTGAACTCGAGACACTATTAAAGGCTTCGGCTTATATACTAGGATCTAGTAGTGCTAGTATAGTATACAAAGCTGTGCTTCAAGATGGAACATCATTTGCTGTTAGGAGAATTGGAGAAAGTGGAGTCGAAAAACTTAAGGAATTCGAGAATCAAGTTAAGATCATTGCGAAGTTACGTCATCCCAATTTAGTTCCTGTAAGAGGGTTCTACTGGGGAGATGTTGAAAAGCTTGTAATCTATGACTATGTCTCCAGTGGCAGCTTGGCCAATGTTGGTTTCAGTAAGTTTTTAATTTTCCATGAAATCTACCTATTTCTGAATTTTTATTATCAATTTCAAATTTTAATTTTCTGCCTGATTTTCATAATATTATTGTATGCATTGCAAAACCAGTTTTTGCAATAATTTCAGCCAGTATTTTCTCTCAAAATCTTTACACTTTTATTATTGTTTTGTAGTATTATTACATCAGTTTGTTCAGAAGTTGCTAAAAAATTGTTCTGAGTATGTAGTCCCACTTTTATTATTGTTTTGCCAAGTCTGGTTGATTTTGTTCCTGATTTTTCCAAATAAATTTGGGACCACGAGTAGTATTTTTAATTATTTTCGGATACAATTAAGTAACTAACAAAATTGAGACCACTCCTGGGGTACATATGTTGATCCCAAAAGGTCCTCCATGTGAGGGAAATAACTCTGAAAATGCCTGTCCATAGAAATCATATAATAAGACAGACATTTGCAACATTACCTCATAGTTCTGTCTATAATACAGTCACAGGCTCAACAATAGTCGATAGTATTAAGGAAGAAAAATAAACTAAAATCGTGTTCATTACTACATACAAAACACACGCACTTAACTGTGTTATTAATTAAAGGGCATCTTTCTTTTCAGGAAAAGCCGGTTCATCTCCATATCATCTGCCTTTCAAAGTCCGTCTTACGATTGCGAAAGGAGTTGCCAGGGGACTGACTTACATCCATGAGAAGAAACATGTACATGGCAATATCAAGCCTAGCAACATTCTGTTGACAGCAGAAATGGAGCCTCTGATCGGTGATTTAGGACTCCATTGGCTTATATATGGCAAGCATAGCCACAAATCAGACAGTTCTGCTAGGCATTACGGTAGCAAGAGATCAACATCTTCACACGATAACGTACATGATTGTCAGTCGGTTAATGGAAGCCCCTACATTGCTCCTGTAGGATTCGTTGGGTGCACGTCCCCATATCATGCACCGGAGTCACTCAAAAACCTCAAGCCTAATCCCAAGTGGGATGTTTATTCCTTTGGAATTTTGTTGCTTGAGCTTATAACAGGAAAAGTATTTTCGGACCGAGAGTTGAGCCAATGGACCACCGATTTGGTTGTCCATGATCCAAACCGGGTTCTAAGGATGGCTAACATGGCAATAAAGGGTGATGTAGCAATCCGAGAGGAAGTCACGTTATCGTGGTTTAAGCTAGGTTTTTCTTGTGCTTCATTGATTCCACATAAGAGACCTTCCATGAAAGATGCATTACATGTCCTAGAAAAAATGCCATGAAGCCCATCCCTTTGTTCTTTTTTGACTTGGAATATTTGGTGCACAATGAAGGGATTGAATCTTGTTAATAATTGATGAAAAGTTTTAAGTTTCATTGAATAATCAAATTGCTGGTACTATCACGGCATTCACAATTACTTACTATGATCAATAAGAAGGTTAACCAACCCACACCCAACGTGTAACACCTTATGTTGGGTCGCCTACCACTAAAAGGCACTCTACGCTCATGCTGGGTTGCCACCGCTAAGAGGTCCTCTACATTCATGCTGGACCGCATACAACTATGAGACCCTCTACATTCATGCCGTGCAGGCTACCGCTACGGGATTAATGCAACACTTAACTATAAAAGTACTATTACGTTGGATGGAAACCGACAAACAGTTATCATAGGGACAAGCAACCCCTGGAAATGGAGGCCAATCACTCAAGAAGTGGAGGTAGTGGAAAACCTTACGTGTGACACGTGTCACAATAACTCCCGACAGTTAAATGGTTTCAGACATCTATAAATATCCATAAGGCAAGACAGGTGTGGATCTTAATACTCTGGCTATTTGGATATCCATTATTTTTCCTCTTCCTACGAAAAAAAAAAAGAACAAGTTACTAATTCTCACGTCGAAGGTACAACGGGAGAGAAAGCTCCAACCTCATTTTGCAAGTTACGTTCATTCATTGGAACAGCCGAAACACCTTACATTCCAAGGAGGACGAGAAGTCCACTTTCTTAACTCTTTCGCAATGTATGATGTTTTCTTGGGATGATCTTTTCTTTGTCATTGAACTTTTTGCATGCCAAAGAAGTTGATTAACAATTGTCATAAAAAGAAAAGAAAGCTGATTAACTGATGGTAAGAGAAGGATGTGACTAACTTTGTTTTTGTTTGTTTTCTGGTTGATCTTAATACACATCCACTAACAGCCTCCTTAACATTTGTCTGATTTGCAAGCACAATGAAGACAAAATTATTTCTATAATTAAAAATTGTATTGACCAATAATAACTCGACACATAATTTATACTACTTATTTTAAAAAGTACCATGTCAATCATGCATTAATGTTCACTTCCTCATATAAGCGGGTAAATAAAGCATTTATGAAATGTCGAGATATACATTTAAAATGTCAAGAACACTATGAAATATAGAAAATTTTCATGTTCAGGACGAAATCTCGCTCTAAACAAATGAAGCGTCAAGTGTCACGATAAATATGGTCCAAATATCGATAACAAATTTTAAAATGTCGAGAACCTCATAAAATATCAAGAATAACAACTATTAAACACAACATATCAACAAAAAAAAAATACCTTCTATCGAAAATTAATCAACTGCAAATTTGAATGAGATTAAATTTTTCGAAATGAAATTATATGATTTTCTTATTAATTGGAAGTATATAATTATTTTTTTAGCGTTAATGACTTTTCTACTTCATTTTCTTCATTTTTTCCCAAAATTCTTGGTCAATACCTAATAGATATTAAAACATAAATGAATCC
This sequence comes from Fraxinus excelsior, assembly GCA_019097785.1. Classification (NCBI taxonomy): domain Eukaryota; kingdom Viridiplantae; phylum Streptophyta; class Magnoliopsida; order Lamiales; family Oleaceae; genus Fraxinus; species Fraxinus excelsior. The sequence continues at coordinate 26,821,849 of CM032639.1, read as the reverse complement.
ATTAGATATTAGCCAGTCTTAATGTAACTTCTCATGGAAGATATTTGTTCTTCTCGAAACTCGTGACAAATTAAAGAAAAAAATGCTTCATTTTTCATTGGGAGTATAATAGATAATTTGATACCAAATTTGGCCATTTTTGCAAGATTTATCAAAATTAGACACTTTTCAATTGACAAGCATGAAATTGACTATTTTTGTAAATTTCCCAAAAAAAATAAATTATAGGCACTAAATTTGAAATTCTATTTCTTAATATCTTCAATTTTTTGGAAATTGTAAAGTTTTTCTGTCAAATCCTGATCAATGAACCTACAAAACCCTTCAAATTGTATTTGATTAAGTTAAGGTATTATAGACATTCACTTTTTTTTCCATCCCCGAGCGTTTTTCTCAAAAAATCTCATTATTGGTTCATTCTTAATCGAATTAGCGAATTAGATAGATGTTCTTGTAGTGATGTATATTTTATTGCATAGATAATTAAGTTACACAAAAAATAAAAGATAAAAAATAAAAATAAAATTTATAAGCACTTATTAAACTTTAATCTAATCCTACACAATGACCTTGTTTGGCCCCCATTTTTTCCTATTACATTATATTAATTTTCTTTCTTTCTTCATTTCAACCACACATTCATCAAATAAAATAATATTACACACACATTTAAAACTTTTCATTGCTTTTCTATCACACATTCTCTCATCAATCATTATTCTAAAAAATTTCAACACCCCCAAATGGGGACCAAACAAGGGCAATATGAGTTCATTATGTCATTTATCACTGTACTATAATCCACACTACTTCAACAACTGAACTTTATTATGTTTTTGTTTGTCATTGAATTTTAAGTAGTGTTATCCATTCATCAATGGGATGAATTCGCTCGACAAATTGTCCACGTGATATACACTAGTCCGACGTTACATGAATTTAACGTTAAATATCGCCACATCAACAAAATGAAAAGAAAAATAAAGAAATAAATAACTTCATCTTCCTCACTCACTCACTCACCTGACACCTCACCACCACAACAATTTCATGAATTCTTGATGTTTATATATTTTTTGGTTCTTAAGAAAAATCAGGAAATAAGTGAAAAAGGAAAATTAATTATTGAGGTTGATGATTTTATTTAATTTCTTGGTTACACATGTCCACCTAAGATTGAGAATCTTGATTTCTTTTTGTATTATGTCTTCTCCTCCTCTACATTTTTTCAATTTTATTAACTAGTGCATATTTTTCTGCACTAATCTTGGTTACAATGGAGTCCCTTGGTGATGAAATTGACAAGGCTGTAGAAGAGAAATGAGAATTCATAGAGGTGAGGTGAGGTGGGGATGGAATGGGATGGGTGAGAAAGATGAATTCTTCTATTTTTCTCTTTTATCTTCTTTTTTCTAATTCTGCAGCGTGACAAGATTTATTGTCTAATTTGTACCACGCTAGTGGCTAGCCCGTTTACCATGTGGGCAATTCTGTCAACGAATTAAGCTATACAGCCAACTTGGTTGACAATATATGATTTGGAAATATCCGATGATTTCAAAAATAATTATTTAAATGAATATATATAATGTTTGCCAACATAATTAATTTTTAATCAAATTGTACAAATAGCATGACAAGATGAAACATTATCCATCTTAGTGATGGATGGATTACACAACTCAAATTCGGTGACCAATGAGATAAGTTTTAAAATTAATTATTGAATAGTAATGCAAACGATAGTTCAATGACCAATAAAATAATTAATCCGACATGGAGAATAAAGAAAAGAAATAATGAAATGTCGAAGACAAAAAGAGAGAGCTATGATGCAATAAAAAGCTATTCTTTGCTTCACCAAACTGTCTATTCTTTGAAGCTATGCAGACTCTACTCTTGCCGGCAGCTCGCTCCGGCGTCGTACCACCAGCTCCACCGTGCACGGCGAGGATAGCAAAGCCTCTACCTTGCTATCTCCACCACCCATTGAATACCTCTAACGCCACGCCTAACTTTCATTCATCTCTCTCTTCAGTAAAATCACTCCAATTTTTATCTTCACCTTACTTGATTCTCAAAAATCATGAAAGGAAAACCATTGCCTCCTCCCCCATTTCTGCATCGTATAATTCTCCCAGTGACGATTCAGAAGAGGCCAAACTCGCTCAGGTCTCTTTCTTTCTCTATTTTTATGTTAAGTGTTTGTTAGCACATTGTGCAATATTTGTATGCGTGGCATTTCGATATTTGATGTGTAGATTCTTCTTCAGTTGAATTGTGTATTTTTGGATTTTAGAAATATATTTCTGTTAGTTTGAATTTAGGGTTTATGGTTCTGGGTGTAAACATATGATTAGAGTGTGGTTTTTGAATTTCGAAACAGACAATTGCTCGTTATAGATTGGGCATCAGCACAAAACTGAGCCTTTAAATTACAGAAATTGATGGGTATCCTCAACTGAGAATTTAATAAATTTTACGAGATTATAAATTCTAATGAATTTCATGAATTTGAATAGATTTCCACATAATTCATAAGAATCTCATTAAAAGTGGTGAAACTAGGGACACCTGAATTTATAAGGATATTTAAAATTCATTAAAATCTAAGTTGAGGACAAAAAATAATCTAAATTTGGAGCAAATTTTTTTCTCTGCATTGGAATTGGAAAAATGTATCGAAGCTGGTATGGTTGGTTCAAATTCCAGTTTAGCCAAATAGGTCTAGGCAAGCATTTCTGTTTAAACTCAGTTTTATGGTTTCAGATTGAGTATCTTTTGAACACTTTTTAAGTTCTGTCGAGTTTTTCTATATCTTGATTTTTTCTTAATGAGAATGAACAATATGTTGAGTTTTTGAGTTGATGTTTGCTAATTGACTGGTGGTTTTTTAGGTTTCGAAGAGATTAGAGAGTACATCTAGGTATTTCAAGAGATTGGGAGGTTTAGGATTTTGGGGACAGTTAGTTTGCACGGTCGTTGCTGCTGTAATCCTTTCATTTTCAGTCGTCATTACTGGGAAGATTACATCACCAGCTACCTTTTATGCAACTGCTGGTGGCATTGCAGCTGCTTTCGTCTCTGTCTTCTGGTCATTTGGTTATATTCGTTTATCTGATAAGCTTCAGAAAACTGCCAACGATCCTTCGAAGGTAGGATACCAATTTTATCTTAAAGAATTATTTGATTCCTCCAACAAGATTCTTGAACTTCTACTGCCCGATGTTACATTGTCATATCAAATGTACTTGCTTTAGCATTCTGATTGGCATTTTTCCAAATTATTCTTTGAATTAAGTTGTTCTTTTGATAGTGAATGTGCATCGAAAATTATTTTACTTTGGATGCTGCAATATTGTTTGAACATCACTAGAAATATATCAGTTACTTGCGGCTAACCTGCCCCCACACATGGCTGTGAACAGCTCAAATTTTTCCAGATGACATTTATGCTGTATGCGTGATATTCCTAGCTTAATTGAACCAAATTGTGGTAAGATTTGTTCCACAACATGCTTAAGAAACATTCTACTTTTATCCTTTCCTGTAGGCATCCAGGAAAATGCAATTAGTTGTGCAATTCAACGTTCTTTTTATTACTTGACACTAACCAGTTCCTTTCTTGTGGGCGAAGGGTTTTTAATTATCAAATTATGCAAAATTCTGTTTTATCAAGATTTTCTTTAAGAAAGGTACATTACATATATCTCATTATTTGGATGCACCAAATTTCACCCTACACTGAATTAGGGCAACACAAGCAATGCCCTATTGAATCTCACATATTTTTGAGACGGTTGGAGGTTAAGAAGTTGAAAGCACGTTTACAGGGCTTGTCTTTGTTACTTTGTAAAATTGACATAAATCATTTAGCTCGTTTCTAAATCTTTGTTTTTCTTGAATCTTACAATTTCGTTTCATTCGTCAATGATAATGAATAGTTTACAGAACATTAATATGTTTTGAGTATATTTTATGGGAAATAAAAAGCCGACTTCATGCTGGCAAAGAAATGACAAATAATCATCAATGAAATTCCTTTTGAGCTTGGACATGTTCTTTTCTATCACCTTCGATCAGATACCTAACTCTGTTTTCTCTTTTTTTTTTTTAAATTTCGTGTATGATAAATTCAGCTCCAAGTGTAATGTGTTTTCAGGCTCCTCCTCGTGCGGATGTTGTGAGAAGCCTGAAGAACGGAATAGTAGTAAACCTGTTGGGGATGGGTGCTGCTATACTCGGTATGCAAGCAACCGTTGGTTTGTTGGTGGCTAAAGCTCTTACAACCTCAGCTAATCCTTATTACCAGGGTCTCTCTTCTGGGAATAATCCTGTTCTTGCCTTGGATGTGTTCTTGGTGCAGGTATTATTCACGAACTAGTTCCAACTTCTTTATGCTAAGTCAAGGTTCTAAATATGCACCTGCCCTTACATTCTTGATTTCATTATTCAAAACCTATTTCCTTACATCCTATCTTTCGTTTGTGGGCCATTCTGTGCCTTGTGAGTAAGTTTCTTTTGATAGTAGATGATGAGATATTTTCTGCCTCCTCATCCGCTTTTGTTACAGGCATCTGCAAATACTATCCTCTCACATTTTTTAGGGCTAGTGTTCTCGTTGGAGCTACTGCGTTCAGTGACATTACCACCTGCAGAAAATGTTCCAGTATTCAAGACTGCATGAGCTTTATGAGCTGGCTGAGTGAAAATACTTTCGGAAATTTGACGAGAAAAAGAAGTTGGCCATACGGGCTTGGAGTTTCGTTTGTGAGATTGTGTTGAACCTAATCGTGTACTTTCTTTAAATATGTAATAATACTCTTCTTGATGCAGTCCAAGACAGAGCTGAGTTATTACTCAAATCAATCAAGCTTTTGAAAAATAAGTGAGATTTTTTTTCTTTTTAACACAGTCTGCGAGTCATTATTACGGTAACAAAAGCCTACGTTTTTTAATAATAGATATTCCAATATGACAGCTACTGAAGAGGTTGAAAGTTTCCACCTGATATTGACAATAACATGCCATACTTGACTAGCTATTGCGCCGATAATGTCTGATTTTATTCAACGTGCCATGTTCAGTCGAGTAACAGTTACAAGTTTATCGACATTTAAGAAATGAGATTGAGCTGAATTGCATGCCATTCCTGCTAAGTTCCAAGTTCTGATGATGCAACAACTAACCACAGCAACTTTAAAAAGGCCAAAAAAAAAAAAAAAAAAGAATAAAAGAAGGAATTTAAGCTATATAACTTATCCTGATTAAGCCTAGAATTGAACTTATCAGTCCGACATCTATAAATTATTGTACAAGAAACAAACGGTACAAAATATTTAGTGCAACCCTCTAAACTATGTAAAGCATAAAGGTTCAGCAATAATCGTGTCTAAGCATAAATATGTAAGGAATGCAACCACTATTATCAAAGGCTAATAAGGAGCAATCAAACCCTATCACCCGAGGATCATGCTCAGAAATCCACCCCAAGTACCACCCGTTTGAGTCAACCCCTAACAAAATACGCCCCATCCCCATGTTTAATTGATGCTCTGCATCAATGTCACGAGCCATTTGTCATTATAAAACAATCACCGAAAGGGCCAAAATAACAAACAAAGAATGAAACTTCAAAAATAAAAGATCAAGCATTAGGGTAGCATAAAGATGAAATTAGCTGTTGCAACCATCTATTCAGAACATAAAGAAATATTGCAGTTGTAAGGGGCATTTCATGCGTCTTTGCTTCTAGGATATGCTGAATTTAACAATAAAAACACGGAAGTAGCAATTTCTACCATCTGCTGGTTTTTCACATAGAAAAGCACCAATTAACCTACCATATGCAAGCAAATACTCATGCACCTGCTTCAGCAGATTTTGGCTGCCGCCTTGATTCCTCATTGGCATTCCTTAGGAACTGATCCCAACCACTACCTGGGCTCGTATCTAGATAATCGTAAGGAACTGCAGTCTTTAAACCTGGACGAATACCACAGCGGTTCTCTACAATTCTAAACTCCAATTGATGTCCATCTTCCTTCAATTTATCCTCCAATTCCTCCCAAGTAAACAACAATGGCAAGGTAAATCCACCCCAAGGGTTAAAATCCAAAAGCTTAACTCGTCCATCTCTTGTGACATAAACATCAAACGTGTAACTTTCAGACTCAAATTTTTCCATCACCTTCTCCACAAAAAAATCTCTGATCATCATTTTCAAATCGTCTTTCTCAAGAAGAATGGGATAAAAATTAGTGACCTCACGTTGGGAAATTCCAACAAGATTCCAATTGCATACAAAGCAACGAAATTCCATATGAGGCTGCAGGGAAGGGTACCACTTGCGAAGTGCAAGGTAAAAACTCAATGGCTTTGATGCAGTCTTGTCACTACACAAATCATATGCGTGGGAAAGATCATGGACCAGAGAGTCAGAAGATTTCAGCAAAAGAGAAATCTCAGAGAAATTGGTGCATTTGAGATTTCCAGTTGAACTTATCCATGCAGAGTCTTTAGGAGCACTCCAGTTAAGCTTGGGAAATGCAGCGCCCCCAAGAGATTCAATGGATTCTTTAATCCTCATTTCCAGTTCTGGGAAAGAAGGGGGTGGAGATGATTCTTCGGCTTCATCTCCAGACCCTTCAGACACCACAAAATCTTCTTCCTCATCGGGCTTATTAACTCTTTTCGGGAGGGCATCATCATTTGAAATGGAAAGGGGCAGAAAGAAGGGACCAGAATCATCGAGAAGGTACTGAATAAAGGACTCCGGGAGCTCATGAATCTGGGTTTTTATTGATACAGATTCGAATTTTGGATACCATTCCTGAATCTGACATCTATTTATCTCTTCTTCCTTCATTTCAAAAGCCAGGAATTTGCCGCTTCTCTGTAACAATGGGAGAGACCTTCCTTCACAAAACTGATCAGTTCCAACACAAATAGTTAGCAATTGCACAACTTTAAGAAATGGTGATTGAATGGAACAAATAGAATTTTTAAAACTAAGGGAGCGTTGGTTCGCTGTTTTCAGTTTTATAGATTACCCAAAACTTGTTTAGTATAGTATTTTTGAAAATAAATTTAAACTTATAACATAAAACTCAAAAGCTAAAACACGTACCAAATGGCCCTAAACCATTTCGGCTAAATATAGCAATAAGCTGAACCCAGTAAAGAAAATAAAATCATATAGCCAACAACAAATAAATAGGAACGCGATTGTAGTTTTAAACCATGGATGGAAGGGGAAGTTATAGCTCAGCACTATAAAAATCCTCGCTTCAGGAAATGTTTCTCTTTCCCATCTATTTTTCAAATAAAAAAAAACAAAGAAAATGGAGAAATCCCAGCACGTTATTTGATGCATTAGTTTCCTCTAATTCTGTTGCCTCAGACTTATCCTTTTATTTTTATCTTTTTAGACAAAATAACTATAGCATTACAGAATTTATTTAACAATAATTCCTCTTACAAATGCCAGTAGACAATTTTACTTGCTAATAACCAGAAGATTAATCAAACCTCAAATAATCTCCGCAGGGATCTGGTGGGGGCTGATTTTGTTCCTGGGTATTTCACCTATTACACTTTGAGGGACGCGATGTTTTCGAGAAAATCGCTGCTAGAGGAAGATTATCATCAACAACTAACAATTTTGAAAAAAATAAAAATAAATTCTAAGGAGTTGAGTTTAAATAAAATCATTCACAAACCCCATTTTACAAAAATAAATCAGATACTGCCAACCTTTCAAGTTTGGTGAGAAATTGATGCCGAGGAGAACACGTATCCCTTCTTTCCTCTCCTAAATATTTTGAAATTTCCTATTTTTCCTCCTTGCTTTCACTGGGGTTGTTTGTGCGATTATTTGGGTGGGCCTTAATTGAGTTAAGTCTTTTAGTTGGGATTGGTATCTATGGGCTGGACATGCATAATAGCTGAAGTCAAATGATTGTTTGGCGGGTGGCGACGGCGGTAAACTTTAGAAATGATTGTTTGGACCAAGGCTACACTGGACTTCTACCAAGTTATCATGTATTTATAGAAGGAAAACTTACACACAAACCTATTTTTTAATTTTTCATTTCAATAATCAAGTCAAATGAATTTTATCTCAAAAATTAGGTGTCAACCCGTCCCAGCCTCATTTAACACCCACTACCATCCATATATTCATCCCTAACCCCATTTCATCCCCACGAACGTCGCCACCATCACGGCCAACCACCACTTCATACCACTGAAGTTGTGAACCAAAAATCTTGAATTCGGACGTTGTTGATGGCACACCATTCCGCAGACCTACACCCATGGTGTCACCACCCCATTCCACCACTACTCCAACCACAGGTCTTAATGAAATAGAACATAATATGCTTTTGGTTGTGCTGCGTTTGTGCTTTCTGTGTCTGTGTTGCATCTATAATTCTATGCCGATAGCAGTGGTGGTTTGTTGTGGAGGTGGTGGTGAATTTGAGGTTTATTGAAAGTGAATGTGGTGGCGGTGATGGTGATGGTGATGGTGGTGGTAGTGATGATGGTGGTTTGATCGTGGAGGTGGTGTATCCGAAGTGCAGGCGATGATGGTGATGGGTTGGAGGTGATGGTGCCGACGATGGTAGGGTGGAATGAGGTGAGGTGAATTGAAGAGTGATTGTGATCGATTAAGTGAGTGTGATTAATAAATAATTGTGATCCAGAAATTGTGTTTTGGTGAATGTGATCTTGTGACCTTCACCATAAATCATGCATTATTGTGTTTCTTGACCTCAAAAAATTGTTTCAACATGGCCAACAGAAAAAAATCTTTAAGTCAGCCCTTCTATGTACACGTAGCACAGCATCAGTCACCTGTAGCCTTTCCCGGAGGGGTTGGGAGCGACCGCGAGCACTCCAACGATCAAGTCAGTTTTTGTTTCAACCGAAAAATAGTTCACCAGCAATGGAACACTCGTCGAGAAAATGGTTAATAGAAACGTATAATGGTAAAAGTGCTAATGTATGGGACATAGAAATGTTACTAGAGTTTGCTATTTTTGTTGGAGAGAATGGGATTCCACCTACCTTCTCCAGGTATAAGTATGGTGTATTTATACCAAGGATGGAAAGAGGAGGGTCGTCGGATGAGGAGACACGTGTTATTAGATCCTCAGGGTTCGTCCTATGCTAGATGTCAATCTGTTTTTCCATAGGTTGGTTGTCATTGAATGTCTCTGACTGATTTGACCATTTGGGTCTTGCCATACATCCCATTAGTTGGTGATTTGACTTTGGGAAGATCTTTGTTGGGATGAGGTGAGGTAGGAGTGGAGTCGTAGAAGCGGAGTACAGGCCTTTGCATTCGTGGTGCATTGCAGATGAGTCCTGAAGGTTTATAAAAATGCTCATATTGTGTTGTAGGGACAGAAAAAATTTCAGTTATATGTCTTGCATGGTCTTACAGAATCTTTGAAGATCAATTAGCATAAATTTGGAGCTCAGGTGAATTGTGAGCTTGGTTTAGCACCGTTGGAGATTTGTTTAGGGTCTACTTGATGAATACGTTTAAGTCAAAGTTCGAAAGTTACGGATAAATTCACTTTGTCACGATTACCTATGGTGCCATTGTATTCAATTGCTAGAAATAGATCCATTTGTAATATTTTGCTTCCACATAGGCACAAAGATGTTGATTTAATTGCATATGCTCTCAACGTGGTTGAATGTGTTGATTCTAGCCAAGATTCTTGTGTAAAAATATTTTGTGATAATTCTATTACAAGGCTTGTTTTATCCTTGTTTAGTGATTATTAATCATATTTGATTTTGTTGCTCGTGACTCGAGCAACTTTGATGTCCAAGATAATTCTTGGGATTTTGTTGATACTTATGTTTTGAGTTTGAACTTATTTGTATTTTGTGGTAGATGTGGAAAATATTTTCAAGTTGAAAATTTTGATTGAGAATTTCATATACGTTTTTTATGGAGAGATGAATTTATTCTTTGTAGTTGAATTTGTTCCATGTGAAGAATCTTTGAGATTTATTCATTGTAGTGGAATTCGTGTAAATATGGAGTTTATTAGAATTAGGGTGTGACCTGAATTCTATCTAAAAAATAATTAAGAATTCTAATTAAAGTTGATATAAGATTTCTATTTGGAATACTATTTTTGAATCATGCTCGAAATTTATTTGATAAATTCTAGTTGAAGTTCTATATGGAAGCCTAATTGGAAGTTTGAAATTTGTGTTGGACTTGAATAAATCAAAATATGGATAAGGGAATTTTTGGGTAGCAATTTGGACAAATTAACAAAGTTTTCCAGAGACTCAGCGCCTCAACACTGCAGTTGCCGTGAGCTAGCCGCTTGCTTGGCGCTCGGGCGTTGCTGTTATCAAGGGTTAGGTCCCGTTTCACCTTTACACACGTTTTTAGCATCCTTTTCTTTCTACAACATCAAAACTAGAGTTATGAACATCCCTTATTTGTTCATTATATTTATGGTTGATAGAGATGAAAACCATTCATTTGTCTTCTAGTCCCACTTAATTAAAATGTTTGGTATCGTGGGCGTAACAAAAGAAAGAATAAAGTTAAAGTTGCAAAAATTTGAAATATTTGAAACCATGATTGCAATTATCCCATAAAAATGCAAATGACAAATATTTAGGCTCACTTTTCTATTTATTATTTTTTCACTTATTTAAAAATGTGAAGGGAAAATAAGTTTTTGTACAAAATCGTCATTAGAGATAAAATGTTATAAATAATAGAAAGTTGAGATAAAAATAAGTTGAAGAATAATCAATTACATAAGTATGACATAAGTACACTAAAAATATTTAAACAATTAAAATATAATGCACTCATGTGAAACGTAGGATCAATATGGTCATCTGGCCATCTTGGCAATTGTATTACGACAAAGACTAATTTAAGAGTAAGAAATTAGTTACATATCTATAATATATTAAATATTATAAAAAGATTGCTCATTTGTAGTATTTCATTATCACAAAAAATTTGAATCGTAGAAGTTGAGTTTTGATTGTACATTTTTCTTATCTTAAATTTTCATCCTAAATTTTATTTTCTTTAATTCGTTTGAGACTCATCAAACTCTCTGAACAAATTGGTATCAAATATTACGTTTGTATTATTTTAAAGTATTTCAGAATAACGTGCAATACACGTTCAACTCTAACTAATTTTTATTTTAAAGAGATTAGAGAAAAGTTTTAGAAGACTGAAAAGGGTAATTGAGTACTTTAAAAAATTAGTGCTCCTTAACTTAATAAAAATGTGTTTGGACTATGTTTGATTTGTACTTAGCCTTTGTTTCATCTCATCATTTAAAATTTCATTTTTTAATTAACATGTCTAAATCAAAACTGAAAAAAAACTAGAGTTGGTGATGATGAATTCAATTTTTTGCAAGATTTTGTAGACACGTCAACACGATTATCATTGGAGATTCTAATAACCAAATATATTTAGTCCCTGTTTGGTGATGATTAAAATCAAATTTTTACTCGATTTTGATAAAATGTGTGGTTAAAATTAATTCTAAATTTTACTTTCTATCATTGACATGAACTTATTTATAATATTTATAATTAAATTGGTGTCAACATAAATCAGTTGAAAATCGAGATTTCAGTTTATCGAAGATTAAAAAGGAAAATACCCGTTAAAGTCTTCGAATTTTATAAGAGAGACTGGATTCATCCGTTAAATCTAATTTTTTGGTCCGTTAAAATCATTTTCAAAGAAGAGGAGAAATAATATAACGGTGAAAGTAGAGGCAGGTGGTGACCGGCAAATGTCGGTGGAACATATAGCCGACAAATTGACGTGTCGTATTAAACCAGGTGTCAGTAATAAATCCTTCCGTTTCACAAAGGTAGTCCCGTTTTTCTTTTTCATATGTAACAAATTATGGTCATGTATATTATTCGATAAGAATAAAACTATTTGTACCGAATTTTTCTTATCGAAAATATTACACTCTTCCACATGTGCACGGGTCCGTTGTGAGTATATGTAAAAAATTATGTACATGTAGCATTGTTCATTCGAGAATATAATTAACATATTAGTTTTCTAATATGTCCCTATTTAGGGCATGTTTGTCTCCCGTTTAGGGAGAAGAAATAAAGTTTTAAATATTTTTTGGGGAATGTATGATTGAAAAATAAAGTAATTTTATTCGTTTGTATGTAAAATATTTTATCGAGTAAATATGTGGTGGAGATTGTTTACTGTAGCAAATAATGTTTGAGAAAATTGATGACAAACAAGGACTTAATATCACATATATAAATCACTCTATTATTCAATTATAGTTGGAATAATAAATAATAAAAAAAAAAATCTACAACAACATTTATTCATTTATATTGGATGACTTTGAAATATTAATTACCTTAAGTATTGATTACATTAATGTAAGGACAATAGGAAAAACGACTATCTTAATGGGGTGAAATGAGTACAATTTTGTTATATATACACTAAGTTTGACAACATGGATGACATTCTTTGATATGAAAGCACTTTGAGAAATTGATTTTAATTTTTAACAACATTCATTCAAATCATAGGCAAAATTTTTCATATATTACGTAAGAGTAATGCTATTCATCCCCAGTGTGTTTCCAAACACAGTCTAGGTGGCGTTAATGTGGCATTAAATGATAGGTGAAATTAAATAAGTCATTTAATTTCACATTTCATTTCACCTATCATTTGGAGCCACCTAGACTGTGTTTGTAAACACACTGGGGATGAATAACATTACTCATTACGTAATGTCATCAATAATGTACTAAGAATGTACAATTATTGTAATTAAATAAATTAATAATAACTTGCCCTTTGCTGCAACGATAATTTTGTCGTGTTGTCCACGTCACCACTTCCGTGCCTTACTCGCATAAATCAAATCTCTCGACTTCTTCGATACAAATGCTCTCCAGCCTGGCGTGGTCAAACAATTCCTCTTCGTGCTTATCCTTATTTTTGAGAATGTTCAATTATGAATTACCTAATCCCTAACAATGTTGAAATGTCAATTTCTTAAAGATGTGAACAATTTTTAGGATAGGACCGGATGACGACGATAAAAAGTCATCCTACTATTTCAATGATGTAACAATAAGAATTAATCTACTTGTACAGAAATCGTTGACACATTTGTTGACAGAATGCCACATGGCGGCCCCCTATTGGGGGGACGCCTGCGGGATAAAAAGTCATCCTACTATTTCAATGATGTAAGAATAAAAATTAATCTACTTGTATAGAAATCGTTGACACCTTCGTTGACAGAATGCCACATGGCGGCCCCCTATTGAGGGGGCGCCTGCGGCGGGGGGCTCGAAACAGGCCATGTGGCATTCTGTCAACGAAGGTGTCAACGATTTCTATACAAGTAGCATGATCGGTAACAATAATACTATGTACTATTTGACAGATATTATAATCAAATTTTTATCGTATTTCAATAAAAATTAATGAAATATAAAATTAAAAAATTTGAAGTCCCACGAAATATTTGATTAAAAATAATTATTAATTTTGATTTAAATTTTTACCAAACAAGGGCTATACAATCCAACGGATGAAAAGAATAAGTACCAGACGTCATTAAACGATTCAACGTGTGATCGTATGTAAAGTAAGCCCATGTTTGATTCAACTAAAAAACATATTAAAATTTAAGTTAAAAGTCAATTGTTAAATGGAATCCACAACTTTTTTAACGACTTATTTCACCCATTTTTATTAAAATTTATTTAAAATATGATATTTATCTAAACCACATAGGGACTAAAATGAATTGCCGTGCGTTTTTTACTTTGTGACATGGGTAAAAGTGGCGCAAGGGTCATATGTGTAGTGAATTGGGATCAGGATCATAGGAGTAACTTGTAGAGATTGTAAATTTTTTCCCTCGCTTTGAATTTTTTATATTTAAATTGTATTTAAAAAATCATATTTATAATAAATTAATTAAATGACGCAGTAAATGGAGATTATTTAATCTCTGCCCTACTCCATCCTTAGCCTCACCTCCTCGAAAAATCCCTAATAGGCGAGGGAAGGGAATGGTCATCTCGATCCTGCTTTTCCGTTGCCTCCATTGTTATTTGAATGATCAAACCATTTTTAATGGAAATATATAGAGCAAGGCACATCTTCATATCAATTGCGACACTTGATATGCAATGTCAGGAAAACATGCAATTCAATGATATTTTGAATTTGAATTCGAAAATTTTAAACGTCAAATAATTATATTTTAAATAATATTTTCAAATGAAAATTACTTTTATAAAAAACACTCCTGGCAACTTCCATAACGGCACGAGTCAGGATAAGTTGAATAACTATCTCTCACCCAACAACACGATTTTCTAGCGATTTTTACCCACTCATTTACTTAAGCGCGTTTCCCAAAAAGCCCCCCAAGCGCTACCTTTTATAACCGGTAATTTTATCACTCCGTCCCTTCCATTTCATCTGTTCAGTCGTTACCCTAATCCCCTCCTTTATATACCCCTTCACCCTCTTCCTCACGCCCCCCAGTCCCACCCTGCCCAACAAGGATACATACAAAATTAATATCTAAGTACTTTTGAATATTTATATTTTTAGATAGAGCATCAAAATAGGGTTTAGTTTTATCAGTATTGATGGCGGCGATTGAATGTTGTAATAAGATCAAAGGACCATGGAGTGTGGAGGAGGATGGGCTGTTACAGAAGCTCGTGGAGCGGCACGGTGCGAGAAACTGGTCGTTGATAAGCCGCTCGATTCCAGGGAGATCGGGGAAATCTTGCCGGTTGCGGTGGTGCAACCAGCTCTCGCCTGAGGTGGAGCACCGCCCATTCACGCCGGAGGAGGATGAAATCATTCTCAAGGCGCAGGCAGAGTTCGGGAATAAGTGGGCGACGATAGCGAAGCTCCTCAATGGCCGCACCGATAACTCGATCAAAAACCATTGGAACTCGACGCTGAAACGGAAGTGCACCGCCACACCGCCAGATGGAGCCGAACGACCCCTGCAGGTTTTGAGGAGAGCGAAGAGCGTCGACGTTACGGCGGCGGTTACGAATGGTCGTACAGTGAGTCATGAGAGTCTGAGTCCTTGTGGCTCCGAAATCAGCGATTCGATTGATAATATTGTGGCGAATCCAAACACGAATATAAATGTTTACTTTCCGGTTATCGGAAATGCAGTTATCGCTCCGGTAATAGAATCATCGCCGGCCGTGATGAATGAAGATACTGCTGATGACCCGTTGACTGCGTTGACTCTATCTCTGCCCGGACCTAGAAATGAATTTACGACGCCGTTGGTGACGGGAAAGGTGGAAAAGAACGAAACGTTGTCGTTTGGCCCTGAATTGCATACCGTGCTGCAAGAGATGATTAGGAAGGAAGTGAGAAATTATCTTTCTGAAAGATGAAAATGATGATGGTGAATTTTGGAACGCAGGAGATAAACGGTTGGCATTAGCAAACTTTTAGTAATTAATAATTAATTAATGGTTAGAAAATTTCAATTTTCACAGAGTGAATTTGAATTTTATTTACATGTAATAGTAAAGATAGTTAATAATTTACAACGTCTACCCGTCAATTTTTTCAATCAATCTATTTTCTTGAATATCATATTTTATATTTTTTATGTATAATTTTGAGGTAGAATTAGCAAAATTCTAAAATTTAAATGGCTGAATTGTTAATGCTTCTGACCTGTACAACTTTCTAGCAATGTTCTAAGAATATATGTCATGGAAATGAGTTTCTTCACTCAATTATTTGAGGCAGTGTGAATTTAAAAATGGAAAATGTTTCGAAGAATTTCGAAATAGTTTTTGTTTAGAAGAATTTTTTTTTTGTGTAAATTTTTTTTTTTTAAATGAGAAATTATATTTTTCATAAAATGTGTAATAAAAAATTATTTAAAAAAAATAAACCTCTCTCAAACTAGCTTTACATCCTCAACTCAAATTTTAATAGATTTCTTAATATTTATAAATTTCCCTGAATTTTATGCAATTCAATAAAATTTAACAGATTTCATAGATTTGAATGTCTATTTTGTAGATTTCAATAGATTTTCATGGATTTGTAGACTTCTATATTATAATTGTATTTTTACCTTCTCATTTGCCCAATACAAATAGTTAACAGAACTCTGTAAAAAAAAAAAAAATTAAAATTTCACCATACTATTTAAAGTGTATTTTTGTTTGTGAACCAAATTATGTCGGGACACCCCCTAAATATTATGCCTATGTTAGATTTACATTTTTTTTTATCAAAATATATTTTTGAACAGTGATTTGACTTTATTTCAATAACACATTTTTCAATAAAATAATATTATAAGCAAACTCCAAAAATTTCTTATTTTTTAACTACACATTCTTCGTGATAACACTATTACAAAACAGATTTTTTGAAAAAAAAAAAAAAAAATGAAGCTCATACAAGGGCAATATTTCATCTTATTTTTCCCATAAATACTGGATTATTACAGTAAAATGAAAAATATTAAATTTTAAGACGCATTAAATCAAGTGCTAATTTCACACCCCCAACACAAGCCCTTTACCAAAACGTAATTATGCCTTTAATACCCAAATTGGTGTAATTCACATTCCTTCTCTCCATTCCTCCCAAATCATCTCAACTCCAAAAATCCAAGAAAAAATCTGCTAGAATTTGATATTATACAGATTCCAAGCATCGTAATTCCTTGCATTATTCCTTAAAAATCAATTTTTTTGATATTATGCAAAATGCCAAGATGGATCCCCCAACATTGTTTGAAATATTAAATAATTAGAAATGCAGTCACATCATATATCCTAACAAAACTAAAAGAGGCACTTTTTTCCCGTTTTCGTCACCCAAAACGATGTCGTTTTTCCTAACCATCGCCTTTGCCAATACGACGCCGTTTAAGTGGTTTTTGTCTTCTCCTCCAAACGACGTCGCTTTATCCTTCACCGCCTTCACAATTGCTGCAATAACTTGAAACGCTCTTCCCTAAATAGAAAGGCGTAATATCCTAAAACTATTAAAGCCAAATAACTCACGGCCTTTAACCCTGCCTTGCCAACATCTTCGAGTCACTCACCGGTGAAGCTCTTTCAAACGCTCTGCCGAACACAATCAACACTCTGGTTGCCGGCGTGTTGGACGCCAACCGTTGGCATCTTTCATAGTATGTTCTTCTCTTTTTCATTTGCGTGCGGTTGTATTTTTTTTTTCGGTCTTCGTAGAATTTGGAAGTCCTGAGTTTGTTTGTATTGTTTCCTGCATATGTTTGGGTGTTTTACCATCGTTTTCACGGCGAAGTTTATGGCAAGAAGTTGGAGTATCCGCCTGAAAATCGAAACCGACATCTTTTAAATCCAGATAAGCCACCAATTTGAACTTCGTTTTGGCACCAATTTTTCGTTGATTATTTGAGTTTTATGTTTTACTGTTGTTGTTTACCTTTACTTTACCCTTATAAAAACTTTTTTCTATTTGAGAATTTTGATTACTGTTATCACATCTGTTTCTTTATTTGATTGATAGTGGATAATTTGCTATGGTTTTTTATCTTGTTTTCTAATATATATATTGTAACTTATAAATAGCAAATCTATAAGGTCTTGTATGGAACACTGGTTTTAACCGTTCATTTACCAATCATGAAGACATTTTTGCCTTCTTCTTTGATTAGTTAGAGGACTTCCTTTTAGCTTTAGTTCTAAGACTAGGGATGAAGTGAAGGTTCTTTGGTGGGAAATCCAGCAAAGCTCAACTTCCACTTCACTGTTAGAAAAAGAACATTCAGCTCAAGTTCATTACACATTAATAAGAATAGATATTTATGAAATTGATGTTCTTGAGGTCAAAGTTCAACCACATGGTTTATCATTTTCGGTTGTATAGTTTTAGGACTTTTTTTTTTGCTACATGTTTGTATTTTAAGGCTTACATATCGAAGAGACTAATGATATCAGAAACTTATGCATTTGAGAAATTTGACAATACTGCTTAGATCATTACTCAAAGGTAAACAAAATGAAAACATTATAAATCATAATATAATCAATGCCTACAAGTGGGAATTCTATAATTTAAATTGAATTAAATTCTTTCTATTTTTTTCATTATGCTTATATTTTATTTTTTCACTTGTACAGTTAGTCTGTGCTTTAGATATTTAGGTAAATATGTTATGTACATTGGAAAACAAATTATTGTTTTTCTAAGAGTTTGAAGAAGTTGCTTTATTCATTTTTAACACTACGCTTTATTACATTTAGTTATTTATCTTATGGATGCTGCTGATAGCGGTAGTGGAAGTTCTGAATTATGAAAAAAACATCGCAAAGAACTTTATCAGCAAACGAAGGGAGCTCGAAATTTACACCGTCGAGATTTGTATGCTAAATCAAAACAACAATTTCCCATACCAACAAATTTGCCCAGCAAGGAATTAGAACAAGGACATCATAGTGGACATCTTAGGTTGCGAGGTGACAGTCATACAGATAATCTTATCCCTCAGAATTGTTTTGAGTCCGAAACAAGTAAGTTTAAAAATTTCTTTTTTTTCCATTACTTATTATGAAATATAAAATTTATTTTATGCTTGATTTTTATACTTCACAAAATAATCATTGTTATAACTATTGGTTTTAATCGTAATTTTTTTTATTGTAGCTACCAGTTATAGCAATAATAAATCTTCGTCATCTACAGTTTATAAAGCAGATGATAATAGGCAGCATGCATATGAAGAAAACAAATTTAGTTCTGATGATGAAAATCTACAAAATAATCAGGATAATAGAAATTTAACACTACAGAATATTCCTACTAAATCTTACTTCCTCAAAGACCCCACATGTTGTTCACATTGTGCAGCAACAAAATTTTATGGAGAGAGTAAAGGGTTTTGTTGTTCAGATGGCAAGATTAAATTACATACCCATATTGTACCAAATGAATTATATGATTTATTTACTTCAAATTCAGCAGAATCATTAAATTTTAAGAAAATTGCAAGAAGTTATAACAACCATTTTGCATTCACATCTTTTGGTGTTAAATATGATAAAGATTTATGTAAGAATTATAGAGGCATTTATACATTTAGGATTCAAGGTCAAGTTTATCATTATATAAACCAATTGTTACCGTCAAACAATAACCCAACCTATTTGCAGTTATATTTTTATGATACTGAAAATGAACTACCAAATCGATTAAAAATTTCTGATAAATTTTGTGAATTAACTTTACGTATATTAATTAACATTTTAAACGTTAATCCTTACTCTAGATTTTTTCGTTCCTTAAGCAATATTGATACTTTATCTACATGTAAAATACAAATAAAATGTGATTCAGGTTTAGATCAAAGACTATACAATACTCCAACATCTTCACAAGTAGCTGCAGTTTGGGTTGATGATGATACATCTACAAATAACAAAACCCATGATATATCAATTTATGGTCATTCGGGTGCTTCATATAGAGTGCATTATTATTTTGGTTGTTATGATCCTCTTCAATATCCATTACTCTTTCCTTTTGGTCAATCTAGATGGCACGAGGGTATTGAGAGACTTAATAAACAAAATTTCCATCATGCTACCGATACCAATTTTCTAAATATTAATGCTGTCAATTCTCCAAATGAATTGATTGAAAGAGAGACCGAAGGTTAATAACATGAAAATTATTTTGATAATAGTATTTATTCTTTTTATTATATTATATGTAATTATAATAGTATTTATTATTTTTATTATATTATATGTAATTTCTTTCTTTTTCTTATGTAATTATGAAGCAAAGAAAAAAAAGGTTGCATGTATCTTGCCGCGAGTATTACTGCTACAAATTACAAATTCACAATTCAGGTAACTGTATTTTACTTCATGCTGGTAGATTATTTCAACAGTATGTCGTTGACATGTATGTAAAAATTGAAACTTCTAGACTTGATTATTTTCGTAACAACCAAAGACAAATACGAGCTGAACTTTATCAGGGAATTGTTGATAGTGTTCATACGGGTGAAACTAGAGGTAATAAAATTAGTCGAAAAATTGTTTTACCAGCTTCATTTATAGGCGGTCCTAGAGATAATCAAAAACGTTATATGGATGCAATGGCATTGGTCCAACGGAATGGCAAACCTGATGTCTTTTTAACAATGACTTGCAATCCTAATTGGCCAGAAATAGAACATCAATTAAAACATAATGATGAAAAACAAAATAGAACTGATTTAATTGCACGAATATTTAGAGCTAAGTTGGAAGAACTAAAAATTGACTTATTTAAAAGACATATTTTAGGACCTGTTGCTGCATATATATATGTTGTTGAATTTCAAAAAAGAGGCCTTCCACATGTTCATTTTTTATTAATTTTTAAATATGGATCAAAAATTACTTCAGTAGATTTAATTGATAAAATTGCATGTTGTGAAATTCCTAACAAAAACTGTTACTCTCATTTGTATTATATTGTTGTAAAACATATGTTTCATGGTCCTTGTGGAATATTAAATCCAAATAATATATGTATGTCGAATCATAAATTATGCAAAATAAATATCCTAAAAATTATGTCATGATGACTTCGCTTGGTAATGATTCATATCCACAGTATAAACGTCGTGATGATGGTCAAAAAGTGAAAGTAAGGGGTTATTATTTAGATAACAGATGGATTGTACCTTATAATCCTTATTTAACAGCTAAATATGATTGCCATATTAATGTTGAAATCTGTTCAACTGTTAAAGCTGTCAAATATTTATATAAATATGTTTATAAAGGACATGATCGAATAAGTTTTTCTGTGAATGAGAATGACAAAAATGTTGACATTGACGAAATTACAAAATACCAAACTGCTAGGTGGATTTCTCCTCCTGAGGCGATGTGGAGAATTTGTGGATTTATATTATCCGAAATGTTTCCATCAGTATTTTCATTACAATTGCATCTAGAAAACCAACAACCAATTACTTATAAAGATAGTGATAATTTACAATCAGTTATAAATAGAGATTATACACAAAAAAAACACTAACTGAATTCTTTCGCACTAATATAACAAACGAAAAAGCTAAATCACTTACGTATAAAGATTTCCCTTCTCATTTTGTATGGGATACACGAGGACGACTTTGGACTCCTCGAAAGCAAAAAAATGTAATTGGCCGAATAGTTATAGCGAATCCTTCCGAAGGTGAAAGATATTATTTACGACTTCTTTTAAACCATATTAAAGGATCAACTTCCTTTGAGCAATTATGAATCGTAAATGGTACATTAACCCCTAGCTTTCGTGAGGCAGCTCTTTCACATGGTTTATTGAGTGGAGATAATAATTGTGAGTTAACTTTAACTGAGGCAATTGTTTATCAAATGCCTTGTTCACTACGTAGATTATTCGCTACTATATTAACGTTTTGTAGTCCTAATAATCCACAATTTTTATGGCAAAAATTTAAGAGTTATATGTATGAAGATTTTGTCCATGAGGGTATATCATTGCACATTGCTGAAATAAAAGCGTTAGAATATATACATTCTATATTAGAACCATTGAACAAAAATATTAATGATTATAAATTAGTATCATTTCATATAAGCATAGCAGATGATGATATATTAGCTAACATGATTTCTGAAGAATTAAGAAATAGTGATACTCAAACTAATAGTTTTGATCCAAATTCTTTAAACAAAGAACAACTTTACGCTTATAATATAATCTTATCTAGAATTTTCAATAATGAAACTGGTATATTTTTCGTTGATGGACCTGGTGGTACAGGTAAAACATATTTATACAAAGCTTTACTAGCAGCTGTACGCTCAAAAGAACTTATTGCTATAGCTACAGCTTCTTCTGGAGTTGTTGCTTCTTTATTACCAGGTGGTAGAACTGCACATTCTAGATTTAAAATTCCTTTGTATATAGATGATAATATTGGTTGTTCAATAAGTAAACAATCAGCATTAGCAAATCTACTTAGAATTACTAAATTGATTATTTGGGATGAAGTGCCAATGGTAAATCGTTATACCGTCGAAGCTTTAGATAAAATCTTAAGAGATATAAATGAAATAAATAAACCATTTGGTGGGAAAGTTGTTGTATTCGGTGGTGATTTTCGCCAAGTTTTACCGATTATTCCAAGAGGAAATAAAGAAGACATAATGAAAGCAAGTTTAGTTTTTTCATATTTGTGGCATTCTTTTATCCGTTTATCATTGACTCAAAATATGAGAGCTCATTTAGATCCATCATTCTGTAATTATTTACTTGATATTGGAAATGGTACAGAGAAAGAACATTCATGTAATATGATTACAATACCGCCTAATATAACAGTACAATTTAATGACGAATTTGAATCTTTAAAAGATTTAATTAAATTAGTGTTCCCAAATACACATACTTATACGGAAAATTTACATACTATGCTCAATAGAGTTATTTTAACACCAAAAAATGAATATGTAGATCATATAAATAATATATTGCTCAAAGAAATCCCTGGTCAAATATTTACATATTATAGCTTTGATGAATCTATTGATACATCTGAACAAAGTATCCAAGAAGATTTTTTAAATACTTTAACACCAAATGGTATTCCACTACATGAACTTACTTTAAAAGAAAATTGTCCTATTATATTACTTCGAAATATTAACCCATCTGAAGGTTTATGTAATGGAACAAGACTCATTTGCCAAAAATTTGAGAAAAATGTAATATCTGTAGAAATTGTTGTTGGTGAATACCGTGGAAAACAAGTATTTTTACCTAGGATTCCATTTATACCACTTGAAAGTGATAAAACTTCAACCCCTTTCAAAAAGACTCAATTCCCTATTCGTCCTTGTTTTGCAATGACAATAAATAAATCACAAGGTCAAACATTAGATTTTGTTGGGCTTTATCTTCCAGAATTTGTATTTTCTCATGGACAATTATACGTTGCTTTGTCTAGAGCAAAAACAAGTACATATATCAAAGTTTTAATTAATCCATTAGACAAATCTAACGAACATAATACATGCACAAAAAATATTGTGCATCGAGAAATTCTTGCTTCTATAATATTTTTGTAGCTACTTTTATCAAAATACTATTTCTTATCTATTTCATAAATATTGCATATTGTATTATTTATTTGTTTTTATTACATATATGATTTAGCTAATTATTTCCTTTTTCTATATATCTAAGTCCTTAGCTATGTTTTTTCTGAAGCTCTCAATGTCAACATGTACATTCTTAACAATAATGTCATTTTCTATAATTATTTTGTTTTCATATTTGCCTGTTCTTATACCTTTTTTTTTGCTTTTTTATTTCGTTTTCCGCTGAGATGTGATAGGAGTCTAAATGATGAACCAAATATTGACGTTTTCAATTAGATTTGCTCCTTACCTACAAATCCAGGGTTGGTATCATTTCAGTCCTTTGCTATTGTTTTTTAGATGATTATATTCTTATCTTAGGCTGTGAATATTATTATTGAATTTACGAAACTCAAATAGTATCTATTTTCAGAACATCCTATGCCAAAATTATTGAATGGCTAGGTTGCCAATGTCTGAATTCTATAATTCGTGAGCCTACAGGTAGGCATTTTATTAGACGCCAGATTGGACCAATTTTATTAATACTAGATTTGATGTAAACTTTAGAAACGAATTGTTGTTGTTAGCTTTAAGCATCCATTTACAACTTTGTTATATTTCGTCATCTTAGGTTACAATATTAGTATTACTATTATCGTAACTTCCAATTATTAGAAAGTAAATATTTCTAACTAATATATGTTGGCTTGTCTATCCAAAGGCATTTGAGAAGTATAGCGTGCAACAGGAAGTTGTGGAGCCCATAAATAAGATCTTTGACAAAAAGCACGGACCTGCTTGTCATTTGGCACTCTATTATAAGGAAGAACTATGGTAACTTTTCTTATTCTTGATTCTTGAAATGTGTTCGTTATCAATTGTATAGGTAAATACAGTTATACAAACTTACACTACATTTGATGTCATTTCTTAGTATAATGTACTATCTGATATACATTATTTGTTTAGGTATAGAGTAGATGTAGCTTAAATTACATATAGATTTGAAAATTTCAAGTTCATTAGTTGGAATATAGTTACTTTTAATTTTGTAGCTATAGGACAAATCTATCACAATATCACCTTTGTTTTCAAAATTATTTGAATTTTTTACAAAATCTATTTTTGTTACATATTGTTTTGTTTTGAGTGTACTCTAACCTTAGTAGCTACTAGATTACTTGATCCAAATTTCCAAGTGACGCAAAATGAAGCATGGATTAGATATAAACTTATAACAGTGTTTAGGTAAAGCTTCTTTATTTAGTTACTATTAAACGAAACGTGCTCTTTTATTTATTTCTTAGATTAGAACACTAGATCTTATGCTTCACATTCTCTTCTTTTGGCCTAAATACTACATTCACCCATGGCCAGAATAATCCATTCTCTTTGTTAGGATTTCTCTTCTCGATTCCAAATCTGCAAGGAATTACTGTATCTATAAACTATAAAATTCTTTTCCAAAATGCTTTTGTAGTGTACAAGAAATTGTTGGAATATTTTGTTGGTCACACCACCTCTTGCTTGGCTTTTGCTTAAAGCCACACCAGTTTTATTTTGTTTAATTTCTTATCTTTTATTCCAAACAAAATGAAAACTAACAATTCAAAATCTTAAACAAGAGAGATAGTTCTCGATATTATAAATGTTACTTCGAAATATGTTCTCATTTACCTTAGTTAAACTATCAACTTGAGCACTTATTTTTCAAGTTTCAACAGTAATATTGATCAACATCTTCTCAATCTTCCTTCAGAACAAACTTTCTTACTGTTACATAAGTTCAGATTAAAACTACTATAGTTGATTATTTCTTACATTTTTCCTATGTCAATAACAAACATTATATAGCTTTAGTAATAAAAAAGACTAGAAATATATTAAGATTTTGTTCGATATACTATCCACGACTTCAATCAATTATTATGTAAGACAACAAATACTTTTTTTCAAAGATCACATTTATGATTTTTACATTTACAAAATAATATTTACCTCTAGCTATATTTGATAATATTATTATCAAAATCAAGTTATTCTTAACAACATTTCTTTCTAGATAATTTTTAAAACTACCGTTCTTATACCTATAACTTTACCTTCATATTTGTCAATCCATACTTACTTATCGAATCAATTCTACGTATACCAATTGTTCTACCAAAAGTTACAGCAAGATAGTATGCAGGTTGTTACAATAGAAATATAACACGTTCATGTTTTGACTTGACTTTGGATATTTCTGACAATACACTTTTAGTGCTGTCTACATTGATTTTTTAACCTGCAGCTATTTTCCTGGAATCAGTGCTAAGTATGAATATTATTTTAATCTTTGCCTTATCTTATCCTGTATAATCAAAAATATCTACACAAAAAAGGCTTTCCATTCTTATATATATATATATCCAATCCCACTTTAAACACACAAGAATTACTAGAAGAAAAACACGGTATCTATACATTTTCTATATTACTTCACTTTCTCCATTTTTGGTAATTCTCTCTTTCTTTCGTTCATAATCCAGTCATCTGAACAAATATGGGAGGAGCTTACAAATTCATTCCAGACATTAGTCCAAGTCAAAGAAATTGGGAAGCCAAAGTTATTGTTGCTGAGAAACTATCTCCCAAAGAAGCTCGAAACAGTAATACTAAATACCAAAACATAGGTTTGATGGATTTTGGGGTAAAAACTATCTGCTCAAATTTATATAATATACACCCTTTGTACTTATACAAATATATTTCAAGTAATATTTTTATGCCATTATCCTTCTTATCTGGTATAGGAAAATACAGTCCATGCAACATTGTACGATGGAAATATTCGAGCATTTGAAGATCAGTTACTACTGAGTAAAACCTACATCATTTCAAATGCCATTGTAAAAGATACAAAATCTGAATATAAAGCTTTGAATGGTGACTTCCAATGGACCATAACAGGAAAGACTCGTATCGAAGAAGTGAAGGAAGACAACTTGGAGTTTCTATTCTCGACAAACAAATTTACTAGATTTGATGAGCTTGAAAAATATATGGATTGCAATAGTGACATAAGTATTTCTTCCCATTCCTACCTCCATTTTCCTTCTCTGTGACTTATATTATTCTTTTATCCTATTCATATATTCTCTATTGATATTGATTTCTCTCCTCCTTTCATTTCATATGGTTAGGTATACTTGCTGTTGCTATTGATATGCGCCCTAAAAGGCTTATTCAAACAAGAAATGGAATCCAAAGTTATGTGCAAGATCTGATACTAATTGATAAAAAATTCAATTCAATAACTCTAACAATGTGGGATAACTATGTGGAAAAAGAATGCATCCTTCTTCCAGAAAAACTTGCTGCTAAACCTGTTGTCTTAGCCAATCGGCTCAAAGTGTCGTCTTTCAACGGTAATCATGTCATTTTTTGTTAGACTATTTTTTATGTATGATAAATTAATATGAATCTATACAATATTGCAGGCCTCACCTTATCAACAAAAATAAATAGTACTTTTTTTATAGATGCTCCATTTAACAAAGTTGCAGAACTTCGAGCATGGTAAAACTATGAAATTATATTTTGCATTATCTATCTATTATTATCTTTTATCTATTGATTTTTCAATTAATATAATTGAAGGGTGGACACACATACTGAAGAACGTAATGAATTTACATTGGATAAGTCATGTTGTGCAATAACACCAACAAAGTTAACTCCTCCAGTTGAAAAAAAAACTTACTGAAATACAAAACATGAAAGGTCGATTACTAGGAGTAAGTCTTTTAGATTGTATACATGCTGTTTCTTTATACATTTATATATTCCCTATATTGATTATGAGTGTTTAAATAGCGCAAGTACTTTTGGGTTAAAGCCAAGCCAATGCTTGTAGCAAGAACACAACCTTGCTGGTATATGTCTTGTGTGAATTGCAACAAAGTTACTCATGCAAATTTCGGACATATTTTTGCCTGCATTTACTGCAAGTATCCTTCATCAAGAGCTGTCCCTAGGTAATCTTAATAGTGTGTGTGTGTGTGTGTATATATATATATATATATATATACTTTTACTATATCGTTTACTTTGTTACTCTTCTCTGATTTATTTAAATCTTGCAATAATCAATAATAATAAATCTATTCTCCATCATTATAGAGCAACTATCAATGTTCAGTTAGAGGATTCTACTGGAATATTAAATGCAAGCGCAATTGGAAGCCCTGCTGAAATATTGTTGAAGTCTGACGCTGAAAGTCTGATGAATAGCTCAAAATCGGTACACTATCCATTATTTTTTCCGACCTAATGTTTTAAATATTACTTCTCATAAAAATATAATAACACTCTCAGGTTACTATTGTAAATGTTGAAGAATCAATGAACTGTCAAGAACAGATATTTTACATAAAGGTTACACAGCTAGCGCCAAATGCTGCTGAATACAAGTATGAAGTTGTGTTTGTCCTGGATCCATCCTCCACTGTTGCTGATACTCCAGAAGGAACAAGTGAAAATGACAAAGATACCAATCCTGCATGCCTTGTTGACAACAACAATTCTGATGATGAGAATGTATCTCCACCAGCAAAACGGTCTCTGTTTCATCCTTCAAGTGAACCAATGATTTCCATCATAAATCCTGTGGCCAAATATTCAGAGACAGGAAAGCTTGTTTCAACTAATGATCCTGTACCTAAGCATCCAGAAAAAAGAAAGCTAGAGTAATTATGTTTGGCTTGACTCCATGTTTTGCTATCTCCATCCTAATGGTTTCAATCATCTTTTGTTTTTTTTTTGTAGCATCAGTGACAAACTCTCTAGCTTTTGAACATGTACTTTTGTGTTTTTGTACTGACGAAACGTTTCTACAAAGGAAAACTCAATGTATAAAGGATGTAAACATGTTGTATGATGCTTACAGTTGTGAATAACATGATGGAGTCTGAAATACTTTTACAATATATAAAATGACCGTACTTTTTGGATATATTATTTTATTCACCTATTTCATATACTTTCATTCCATTTCTTCTACAAGGTTTAAATTAATAAAATCGTTCATTCATGACTTACATAAAGGCGTGCTCGAACGCAAAAACAACACTTAAATTTCAATTCAGTAGCATGAAAATATTATTGACAAACTTACTTGTGTCGAATTTTGCTCTTCAAGTTAAGTCATAAAATATGTACACCATGCAAGTGCAAAACTCGGAGTCCTAATCCTTATTATGCAAAAGAAAAACTCCGCCCAATCGAAACAACACTCCATATTGTGCGGAGTGTCCGCACAATACGGAGTAACCATCCGTATTGTACGGAAGGAGTGCTGGACTCCGCACAATCCGGAGTGATCACTCCGGATTGTGCGGAGTGCACACAATCCGGAAGTCACTCCGGATTGTGCGGAGTGCAACGATGTGCACTCCGCACAATCCGGAGCGATCTCCGGATTGTGCGGAGTCCAGCACTCTGCACAATCTGGAGATCGCTCCGGATTGTGCGAAGTGCTGGAGTGCTCATACACTCCGCACATTTCGGAGATCACTCCGAATTGTGCGGAGTTTATGTACCGTACTCAAAACGACGTCGTTTTGGCTCCAATATCAATTTTGTTAACGTCAACCTATACGACACCATTTAGCACTGTTTTGTGTTTATTATTTTTCCTTCATTTTCCTTGCCTTCGATTATGTTTCCTAGCGACTATTTTCTCTCCTCTCTGCGAAATCTTTCTAGAGTTTCCCCCCTCCATTTTCGTTTGCCTGTGAATCCCTTATGTCGCTGTTTATCTGTGCGAAATCCTTGTGAAGCCCGCATAAGCCCCTTGATTTCCTATTCCTTCATTCTTCGATCGTGCGACGTTTCTTGCTCCTTCGGCGTCGGAAGCTTGTTACCTTTTCTCAAGGTTTGTCTACTTCTTCCGGGTTGGGTGTAAGACGTTACTATTTTTTTCCTGAGTTTTTCTGGTTATGCTTGTGGGAAATTTGAATTGGGGATGAAGAGGTTAGGGTTGTGGGAAATTTGATTTGGGGATAAAGGGGTTGAATTTTTATGAGTTTGAACGGTGTTTTGGGCTAAAAAATTGATCACTGGAGACATTGAGACGTATAGATGAACATTACCTTTGACTTCAGTGCCATGAGATTCCTTCAATCCACCACTATTCTCACCATTACCACTTGAAACCATATTGCTTTCTTGGTAGTGCTTTATTCTTAGAAAATTAAAGAACTTTTATGTTACAGAATCATTTTCAGTACTCTTCACCTAACTGAAGGACAATCAATTATCACAAAGCTGTAAAATTGAAAAAAGCAGTGTCAATCAATCTTTGTATCTCTGAAAAAATATATCTTTCAGTCAATTACACCACAAGAAAACACTGAAATCCCCTAAAATATTTTTAATGAATCTATGAGCCAACAAACATGAAACTTTATTGAAATAGAAGAAGAAATCTACAAAACTCACGAGCAACAAAGTTTAACATTACCTTTGACTTCAGTACCATGAGATTCCTTAGCTCCACCACTATTCTCACCGTTATCACTTGAAACCATATTGCTTTCTCGGTAGTGCTTTATTCTTAGAAAATTGATGAACTTTTATGTTACAGAATCATTTTCAATACTTTGTTCTGTCAGAACAACTCGAATTTGAGATATATTAAAGATGGATGATAGGGTTTTTTCCTTTATTTTTTAGAGGGTAGATGTGAAAAATTAGTCCAACTTTGAGAAAAGAATTTATCTGCAGAGTATGAAAGGAATATATCTCCACTGCATTTTGGTATCATTTAGATTTAGCATTTTCAAATTCATTTTGTTTCTTGTTTTAGCTTACTCATATCCATTTTGAATCATGTTTCTAATCTTACATCTTTCTTCGAACATAGCAACCCAAAAGATACCATAAGCATTAAACTCAAAGAATCGCCCGACTTTAACCCTTTTCTGCTAACAAATTCTGGCGACCCAGTTGATTTTGACACAGGTTTCTACCATTCTCTTCATGTGTATGCAAAAACTCTCTTTTATTCTTTTCCTAGAGATTGTGTACTCTTTTTCATTTTAGTTCATAGGGTTTATTTACATCTTCATGTTTATATGAATTGAGGTTTTTGAAGATTTTGAATTTATTTTATTCGGTAATTTTTAGTGTAAAGTTGCCGTGGGTTAATATTAATTTAGCTGCTTATGCAAATCAAAGATCACAAAAAATTGAAAGAGATTCCTATGACTCTTTAAACACCCCCCACACTCTCCCCCCTCGTTCAGCACAGAGACAACTAAATATTGATACTGGATAAGAATAAATAAACCCTCAAAGCCTTTGGTGGAATAAATAATCCATTAGTAGCTTGGAAGATGTCTAAACAATATGTATTGCCCACTTGCAAAGAATATAGTTTGTATGGCTGGAATTTGTTTTCACGCTACTTTTTCCTATTCACTGTCATTTTCAAGGGTAATGAGAGTTTTTATTCATTTTTGGAATTATGTGTTTTTTTTTAAATAATTTTTGGAGTTTAACAAAAATGTGGATACTTTTACTAAATATCTGTTGTGCATGTGGAAGTCTTGATCCTGGAAGCTACTGTTGATGGATTTTTATATACATTTAGAGGGATCGCGAATTGCTGTCATTGACATATTTATTTGTGTAATTAAAGTAGGCTATTGAAAGTAATATAGGTTGAAAGATGTGGATTTTATCGAGAACGGACCAAGAGCGATAGAAAATGAAAAAAAGCATTCGAACACAATTTTTTGGTTGAATTGAAGATATGAAACTTTTTATTCTTATCCTTAGACACATGGCTTAGGTGAACTTGACCTTGCCGAGTTAATAAGGTGGGGAGTTGTCCCTAAATTTGACCTTTTAACTCAATATTATCAACCCTGTTTGTTGAGTTTTATAGGGTCGAGTAATCCTTCCACTAGAAAAATTCAACAGCAAATGTATAGATTTGAATGATTGCAATAGTGAGAAACGATGCACATCCAAAATTTGTTCAATGATCAACAATGTGGGTATACAATTTATTTCTTTATTTTCACTGTTTACAAACAATGTTGTGCAACAATTAGAAAAATGAGGGGAGTAATTATGAAAATCCAAAGAGGAAAACTAAATTAAACACAACTTTGTTGGAGGAAACCTTTTTAAATGAGGGTATGCTTCACATTTTTTTCATCTTCAAGTTTGAATAAGGCCTTCTAAGCAATTTACTTAGAAGGAGAGATTTGATGGTTCAACCTTCACGCCTATTGCCTAAATTCCAAAAACATTGTTCATCATAATGTTTTAGCCATGAACTTTCCATATGTATATTTTTTGTGGTAATATATTATCTCAATTAGATTATTTAGGTCTATAAAAACTTGATGCCTAGAGTCCATAAGCACATTTTGCTTTGTGTGTTCACAGTGCTTTTATCAGAGCATTATCTAGGTTAAGAGTGATCAAAATTTCTTTCAATGTGTACTGCCATGGTTTTTGAAGTGTAATTCAAGAACTGGTCCTGTTCTCTGATATTTGGAGGTTATTCCATTTCTTAGCTTCCTAATATGATATGATGTGGGAGCCTTATTTGCTAGACTTGTGGCAAATTGTGTCATTTTATTTACAGAGATATTAAATTATGTTACTGTAAATATTGCCTCTCTATTTCAACCACATAACTTTCATAAAACAATAGATTCATATTATATTGTAAATTCTTATCCGTTGCACTTAAATAATATATACAGCTTTGTTTTATTCTCAATTTATAATGTTTGACTTGCGTACAAAAACAATTATATACTTTCAATAACTACATCTTCTTGATTACCTCTACAGATGTTTTTGGAATATATCATATCTCCAGATCAATGGTTCTCAGTTACAATTACTCAGTATTCAAACAACCAATATGTTAAAGATTTTATAGACTATATCACTGCTGATCAACAATCAAATTTAATGTGCACTAATTTTTATGGATTCATATACGGATTTATTCATAGAGCAGAAGATGACCAACAATTTAGCAGCAAATTGATTCATGAATTTATAATGAGGATAGTGAATTCAGGAAAAAACAATGAGCTATGGATAAAATTAGACAACTCTTTTGCACGTTTTGGAATGCAAGAATTTTGTCTTATTACCGGTTTACCATGTCATGAAGCAACTGTAAATCTCAACTTCAACAATAATAGACTTCGAAACCAGTACTTCAATGGTACAAAAAGAATCAACATGCGAATGCTTTCTGAAGTATTTCATCTATGTAATGATCAAGAAGACAAATTCAAACTTGGGCTGGTGATGTTTGTAGAATGTCTTTTAAAACATACTGGAAGACTGATTGACTACAGAACTCTAGGCATGGTTGAACACCTTGAAGATTTCCTTCAGTACCCTGGGGGCGAAAATCATATTTTGCTTTATTAAATTCTTTACAACATTCACAGCTAGAAAGAATACAAAAAATGCAAGACCAAGGCCGAAATGAATGTAAATATTCATTAAATGGATATCCACATGCATTCCAGGTAATCTTCTTGTCTCTGTTTAATTTATTATTTAATGTATCTATAGATAAATATCTAATATTCCAAATTTGTATTCATTTATAGTACTGGATTTATGAAGCATTTCCCCAAATCGGACAAAAGTTTGGTCGCCGTAGATATAAGACAGAAAAAGCCCCAAGAATGCACAAATGGAAACCAAATCAAATATTGTCAGAGCAAGTAGTTCAACAATATTTGACTACTCAACATGTAAGTGAATTATCTAACTAGAGTTTTATCTTATATTCTGTATTCTGTATCTAATTACATTCTTCATACTGTTACTAAAAGTTAAAACCAAAATATTTATATAGTTGAATGCAATTACAGATTGATGTGCTTCCAATATTGGCACCTACTGAAGACGAATTGGAAACATTGTGGTATAGAACTATTTCACTACCCCAAGACAACCACCACAATGTATTATATCGTATTGTTAATGGAGAACTAAACAACAATCCAGAGGTAACTCCAGAAGTAACTCCACAAGCTGAAGATGATACTACTAACTTCCCAAATTATCCCGATATTCCAACAATTGATGCTACATTTGAACCAGGTCCAAGTTCTTCTACTAACTATATAACTAGAGAAGAAATGAAACAAATGATGAATACATACAAGGAAGATATAGTATCAGATATATGCAACAGACAAAACAATCGCTATGAAGCAATAATACAAAATCAAAAAGAACTCTTTGAACAGCATCAAAAGTGGCATGAAGACAAGTATGAACACCTCTCTGAACAACAAACACATTCACAACAAGAACACTACCAAAGAATGCAAACTCACATGGAACAATATTTCGATACTGGCTTCACATCAATTAAATCTTTCATTAGAGAAGAAAATAGCAACATTCTAAGTAAGCTATCTCAGTGGCAATCGAACACCCATTCTTTCCATGAAAATATTCCAATCCAAAAAATTCCACTACATAGTGTACAACCAGAACATACTGCAACATCTCAACAACCCTTTCAACTACAAAATCTACCTCCTGCCACTAGAAGGAACCCAAGAAGAGGCAAACAGAAAACCACAGAACATCCTCGCTATCCCTTAGAAGACTATCATATGGACAACTATAGAATACTCAGAGATTGGATACCACGTCATACATCCGAGTAAGAAATTAATTTTTGCTATATCAACATCGTTCCTATGCTTTACACTAAATTTATTTCATCCTCATTGAAATTAAATTTATACAGTGCAATTTGGGAAGTTGGAAACACTAACATATATACAAGAGAGACATTGAGAAATTTGATGGATCAAACAAAAGATATCAGTATGGCGGTTAGTCAAACACAATTTAATATATTTTTTTCCATACTAAATGTATCTAACCTACATTTATTTATTGTATTAGATTGTCGATATGGAACTAAAATTACTCAGACAATTAATCAACGACGGTTGCACCCTCGTTTCTAAAGAATATGCAATCATGGACTTTGAATTTGCGGCAGAATGTGTTCGTCATCGTGTATGGGCAGTAAATCCACATCGTATTGAACCTTTGACCTTGACTCGCTTCAATGAATATCTAAATGGCAACCTCCTAACTGCTGGTCGTCCATGGACAGAATGCAACTATATATTGATTCCATTTTCCCATTCAACTAATACTTGGTATCTCTATGTTATTAATTTGCGCGAATGGAAATTTCAAATCTATGATTGTAGCAACAATGAGCATACAGACCATGAAATGTTAGCAGATGCACATATAATATATACTTATGTTGATGCATTATTAGCTACTCCAACATTTCTATCTGCTCGACGGGATCTCAGCATCTGTGGACCAAGAAACCTGAAATTTGACATCATAACTTATTTATCTTGTGCCAACAATGGGTAAATACTGAAATACTATTAATAATTCTTCTATTTTATTTAATTTCACATTTCTAATACTATTTTAATCTAACAAAATATATTTCTTTTTTTTTTTTTTGCAAACCAAATTGCATATTATTCATACTCAAATTCATAGAATGTTTCATTTTAAGCTATCCATTAGAGACAGTTGACACAGAGAGGATAACCATATACAGACGGAAAATTGCAACTGATATTTGTTTTAATAAGTATTTCTTACACCCTCAATCATTATAATGTATCATTTTTTTCTCTCAGAAAAAAAAACATCCAAACAAAATCCCACGCCATGACGAAATCCATCTATATGCAAAAGAAAAACCAAAAGATAATACCAGTCAACTGAATGATGGTAAGTAACTCTCTTACCCAACTTTTTTTTCTTATGTTGTTTTCTTTTTATCTATTATAATTTTATGTTGTTCCTAACATTAGGAAATTATAGGTCTTTTCTTATTTATGTTACATAATTTGTACTCCTTGTGACTCCATTTGATTGGAAAATTCATTTACACCTATTTCTACCTTTTCGCTCTTTTCTTTAAGTCATGATGAAGTATATATGTATGTATGAATTTATGATCATGATATTCATATCATATTGTAAGCAAGTTAATAACAGAACTAATCTCCATAATGCTAAAAAAATATAAAAACTCACTTTTAGCCTAACAAAAACAATGACATAAATCATGCTGGATTTTAATCTGGCTCAATTCAACTAAAATCTAAATGAAGTGAATGTTATTATTATTCATATAACAAAATTGAACTATCTCTCATCATTATTTGCTCTATATAAAGTCAACTCAATAAACATTATCCAGAAATTACACTCTTCATAACCATTCACATTCATCATTTTTTACCTCAATAGCATGTCTGTTCAGAGAAGTAGGCTTCATCACATCTCTGAAATATATATCCTTAAACAGTCATTTTGTTTATATTAGAATTTAGGAAAGCTAAAGCTTCACTATTGTTTATG
Source organism: Fraxinus excelsior (assembly GCA_019097785.1). NCBI lineage: Eukaryota > Viridiplantae > Streptophyta > Magnoliopsida > Lamiales > Oleaceae > Fraxinus > Fraxinus excelsior. The sequence goes on along the minus strand of CM032639.1, from coordinate 26,786,194 downwards.
TTTTCCTCTATATAAATGAAATCATTTATCTGCCTTCAACCTACTCATAGTTTGATGCAACAAGTAGACAAAAAGATTCCAATGTTTTACCTATGATATGTGACGAAATGCTACAACAGGGCATGAGATACTCTAAAAATTATGCAATCTCCCTTTCTAAAGGACTTAATGCCTTAGAATCCTAATACTTGTCATGCCTCCCCCACCAAATACCCCTACTAAACTGGTTCAACATCAAGTCCTGTATAATTCTCTCAACATAGCTTCGTAAATCATTTGCATCTACATTCATAGAAAGAGTTAGTTGCCACATAACAACATTTGGGAAATTTACAAAATGCATATAAGCTCCATTTTAAGTTTGCTATAAATTTTTACCTGATTCAAAACAAGGAATAAACTAAGGTTGTAACATAGTATCTGAAAAACCCAGGAAAAGCATAGAAAGAGTACTTCCTCCAAAAGAATCATGATTGTGACTATAGGAATGCAAATTCAGATCTTCTATAATCACTAATGGATATTTCATCAATTTTTATGCGAAAGTGTCTACAACATCTTTCCTTGCCTAAACTTATTTACTTGTTTTCATAGGATCTCACATTGCGCTATCTTCTTCTTTTGCTTTCTCTATACCTTTTTTGGAGTTAGCTTTTATATAGATAGTCAAAGTAAATGTTTCAGCTATATTCAGCTGAATAACATCCTCGATTCTATATGCTCTATTTTCTTCCTCTTTTATAAAAAAATAATTAGTGTACTTAAAATCTACCATCTTTCTCTCTGTTTCTGTTTTTTCCATTTGCTTTGTAATGTTGACTTTTCTTGATACATATTTGTCCTTGTGTGTGCTGTGTTTTGCATTTCTATTAGGAAATGAATTCCTATCTTTTAAAAAGAAATAATTTAATTTGTAATTTAATTTTTATTGGAATCTAATATAATTATCCATATTCTATCTACCTTTATTTACATTAAAAGAGAGAAACCAAGATTTACTATTTATTTTTCTGGGCAAGTTTCAGAAGTTGGACTCTCAATATTTTCATGCCTGGAACTATAAGAGGTTAGTAACAAATTCTGATTTTTTGGGAGTTAATTGATAGTTGCATTTGTTAATGTTATTCTATTTGAGCCTCTATTTTCAGGTTCATAATGATGTTAAAGAGGATATATGTATGTTGTATTTATTATTTAAATGATAATCTTGATTCCATGACAAGCATCTTCAACACCTACTCAATGATGCAAGGGCTGAATTTTTTCTTCTAGATGGCACAACTTACTTAGAAGGGGAGATTTGAAGGTTCAACCTAGACGGCTGTTACCTAAATTCCAGAAACATTGTTCATGGTAATGTTTTAGCCATGAACTTTGCATGTGTATATTTTTTGTGGTAATATATTATCTCAATTAGAATATTTAATTCTATAAAAACTTGATGCCTAGAGTCCAGGAACACATTTTGCTTTGTGTGTTCACAATGCTTTTATCAGAGCATTAACTGGGTTAAAAGTGATCACAATTTCTTTCAATGTGTACTGCCATGGTTTTTCGAGTATAATTCAAGAACTGATCATGTTCTCTGATATTTGGAGGCTATTCTATTTCTTAGCTTCCTAATATGATATGATGTGGGATCCTTATTTGCTAGACTTGTAGCAAATTGTGTCATTTTATTTACAGAATAAGAAACTAACAATGTTGACGAGATTTTTGTTGTTTTTACTTCATTTTTGTTGATAAATATATGATCATTAAAAACTATCATTTTTTTAGGGAAATGAAACCTTAGATGATTTATGTGTATAAATAGGGGAATCATAATTGTGAAGCTATGTCATGGTTAGAAGCTGATTCTAAGAGCCACAGCTAGGAAAAGAATTGGTAAAGATCATGCTAAATGGTCACCTACACCAACTCTCATTTTCATGTATGAACCAAGTATTTATATCAATGAAGAGTTGATAGAGAGCTTGACACCTGATGAGAAAAGGAAGTTTGTTGAAAGCAGTCATATCCCAGTGTTCAAATTTGATGCAAATACGAATCAGGTTGATCACACATCTCATTCTCTGTTAGGATCAAGATATATGATGACATAATATGTGGTTCTCTAACTTCTCTCTTATTTTTTTCCACATGTTTCATCAACTTTGCATCATTTTTCTTTCTCTTTGCAAATTCTAATTCATGATACCGAGGTACATACATGTGAATCAACCGTGCCCGTGTCTGCGCACCGTGTCTCCGCCCTACACAGAGGAATTTTTTTTCCCTTCTTCTTCTATTTTATTAGGACATTACAATTCTTTTTCTCAACTATGTTCTTGCATTGAACTTTAATTCACATGGCAATACTAATTTTGTCATTCCAGATTCATGTTCAATTCTTAATGTAGCATTTTGGGCATCCTTAGTTTTCCTTTAAGCTATATATAGAAAGTTATCAGTACGAGGAAATGATTCAGATATTGAATTCTCATTCCTTTTATTTACCTCCATTAACTTTGCCCACTTAAATACATCTCCTTGTTTATAGCTCACTTTGTATGATTTGAAACATTGACTTCGCCTATTGTTGCCTATCCATATTTCTTCATTCGAAGGAGCAAAAAATAGAGATAGTGTTAGCTAATAGTTAAAAGTTATGATGATACTATAGAATAGTTTTTAACAATTTACTACCACTCATCATCCTTACTGGTAATTATCATCATGTTACTCAGGCTTATCAAATGCTGCATCACAAAACAAATCTGAATAGTTACTTAGCCTACCACACTGGTCAAAGTCAAGAAGATTAACCATGATTTCTTCATCAGTACTAAAGAGGCCAAAGAATATGGAGTTATGCATGGTGTTATCTTTAATCTACCCAAAGCCCTCCAGTTGCTGGCAGCTGCTCATATCTACAACAATGATACTGTGAAACTCCACTTTTCTAATGTCGTAATACTGAAAGTACAGTCGGAATCATCATGTTTTGCATTGCTTAGGTTAAATGTAAATTTCCTTTAATTTGATTCCTTCCAAGGCTTGAAAAATATATTAGATATGAAAATACTGTAAAGTTTTAATCTTTCAAGTACTTCTTTTTAATGATAATCATTTTATTAAGTGCAAGTTTATATTTTCTACACCATGATTTATACTTCAGTCACATGTTTTATAAAATGAACTTATTTCATATATTATTGATGTATTCCGTATTTAGTTATTATCTTCATCTTGTCTAATTTTATACGAATACTATATACTAGCAAAGTATATAGTATCAAAATTTGGATTTCTAACCATCATTCCACGCTATTACATACTCAATTAAATTAAAACACGTGCATTGCACGTGGCTAAACTAGTATCAGTAAAAAAAAGTATCGATTATTTGTTACCAAACTTTATTTTTGAGACGATAATATACAAATTACAATATCACGTCTTTTAAGTAAAAAACCGTGTAATCAATTAAAATTACAAATTACAAATGACAATACGTATGGATAAAAAGGATCTATTTCTATTCGTAAATATATTCGCTGTGTTCGAAGTTTGTCTAATTGCATATTCAGGTTTCTCATACCTACTAACTTAATTTGACAAATAGTCATGGCATTTAATATAATCTAATCCCACGCTCAAAACTTATCTATCATAATATTATAGAATTCATAAACCAATCTCCAAACACTCGTAATTAACTTATTAATCCCTAAAATATCTCCATAACCCTCACAATTTTATGTCATTCTATTCCATTCTCAATCCCCCCCATCTTTTCTTGGGGTACTTTTCAATTTAGCCAAGTCAGCATTGTCGTTTTCCACTTTGACCAGATTTTTTAATCATTCACCACAATAGTCTTCCAATGCATAAAAGACAAAACTACCCTTAAATATGTTATACAATTACAAACATGTGGTATTGTTTAAAAGACAATAATGTCATTTTTGAGTTATAAAGAATTCCAAACACTTCTCACTTAAAATTTCAAAACCAAATCACTTTATTTATCGGTTTACTCCAACATAGATAAAAAATATTTCATTTTTCATCTGCTTCAAACTTGAAAACAAGTAAATTTATCAAAGCTCAACAAGGAAATATTATTCACAGTCATCAATGGAATCGATAAGTATATATACGTATCTAATTTTGTTTTCGTTAAATTATACATTATTTTAATTTTTAAATCTTATTTCGACATAGGCATATAAAAAATTTAAGATTTTAAATGGACCTATAATTTTTCTTTTTAACAAAAATGAGAAAAAAATTCATCTATAAAATGGCCAAACTAGGTAGATGGAAACAGCCGGCCCCGTTGTTCGAATCAACTGAAAAAAGGCAGCCCAACCGTCTGGCCAGTCAAGATCCAGCCGGTGGGGATCCTCCGGTCCCATCTGGGCCGGATCGATCCAACCGTCTAGATCCATCCGTCTTGGCCCTCGGATCCATTCGGCCAGGATGGCTGTGAGCCATTTGTTTCTAGTCGGTCCGAACTGTTGTTTCTGACTGTCTGGACGACTAGGCAGGCAATTTTTACCCCTTTTTTCCTATTTGTAATTTTTTTAACAAATTATGTTTCCTAATGCAAATATGGGATCGGCTGTAATCCCCATTTGTTACTTTAGTGAATTTGAAATGAATGAAAATTGTCAATGGGTCTGAAAATGGACAGGTGAAATACATGGCACAATTGCAAGAGTGATGACATCTAGTACATCATATGCACAAATTTACCATGAGATACAAAACAAACTCAATGTCGATCCCTCTCAGTACAGCATGGAATTATGATTTCTATTCAACAACGAGCATATATCCATTCCAATTCCACACGCAAAGGTTACTTCTGAAGATGAAATCAATGTTTTAATTGAATTGAACCAAGTTCACACATTACTCCTATTTGAGTAACTTTAGCGAAGAAGAATGTCCTCGATAGCCCAATAAAAATGTAAACTACTTAAAAGAATTTCATGAACACACATGCAATCACAAATATAATGTTGTCATTAAGTTGATGAACATGCCTTGTGTAGGCCTCAAAATGTCTAGCATTTTCATAATTTCATTTAGCAAGGTATTAGTAAACAATCAGCAAAGGCACTACAAGCATCCATGAAGAAATACAATATATTTCAATGTAAGCATGTACGAAGAAAAGCTAGCCTTATCTCCATTAGAGAACTTGATTGATCTACATATAGTTGCATAGCAGACAAGTATGGCACATAATATTGGACAACAGAATCATTCCCATTCAGAACTAGCGGAACTCCGGCTCCATATACACTCCACTCCCTGAAAGAGTCCTAAAGATCATCGAGTATGAAGTATGGGTGAAGCCCACTATCACAATTTCTCCATCCCCTCACACTCGTCTGCAGATCTCCAGAATGTACCGAGTTAAAATCACATAGTACATGTATAAATTATAGAATGAACGAACTAAGCAAAACATGTATCAAACCAGGTTCCAGATTAAGTACAAGCCTAAGCAATTCATACAATTGTGAACATGGATATCACTGTTATACCGTCTGATTAACTTGATCTTGTTATCTTATTTAAACATTGAACATTTCTAGGTTTGACTGTTGTTTCCAGTATACTCATTCTTCTCCAACAATCACTCAACAAAATGTAATTGACTGGATAAAAAAAACTTCCTCGTTGAATCCATGAACGAAAAGATGGACAAAAATAATAAAGAAGACGAAAAACAAGAAGAAAAAACAATAAAATTGCATCATTGGCGGATTAAGGAAGCAAACAAGAAGACAAACTACTATTATCAATTTGAAAAGAGTTTATTCTTCTACATTAGATGTTTAAGAAGCTTTAGTTGTTAGGTAATTGCCTCAAAAGTCAAAAGTTGGAAGACTTCTATTACAAATAATAAAAGATGTTTATTATATAGAAGACTTCTAATTGAAGTTGAGTGTAGAATCCTGTTAGAATTTGGTCTTCAATTTATAGACGATTTTGGAGTCATTATTTGAGGTTTAATTAAACTCTTCTACTTGGTTATTTGGTCCTATAAATAATGGAAGTATTCCATTATTTTTGGGTGTGACCTGTGAGAGAAAAATTCTATATGATTGTGACAATTTTTTATATAGTGGAAAAGCTTTAACGGTCTGTTTAATTGTGCGTTATATTATTTATATTTTCTTTGTTTGCTAATATTGTTCTGAACAACAAAAGATCCTGCGGGTAATAGAAATAGAGGAAATTGGTGTAAATTTCCCAACATTAGTCCATGGTGATAGTATGAACTTTGATTGATTTATAAATGAAAAATCTATTCCACTTATCATATTGTTCTTTGTTAGAGTCTCTTATAAATGTAGTATTTTAGACACATATATAATGACATGTTCTTTTGTTTTACTTGGATGCTTTATTGGCAAAGTCCTAAATAAGATCTTATAATGGTAATGAGAGTTATAATAATCCATGAACAAATTAGCTGATCACTACCTCATTCTCCCCCCATCCCCAACAGGTGTTTGAATTGTACAAATAGTGAAAACGAAATTATGCAATGATCACAAACAAGAAAAACCACTTAGAAAAGTTGTAATCAGTTCATTGATTACAACATCAACTTAGGCAATAGCCCATCCACTACCAAAAAAAAAAACTCATTTATGAAACACAGTCCTCCATTCACAGGCTATAGAGCATACTCAATGGATATTATATTGAAGAACGTAATTGAAGATGTATTGAATTGGAGTTAATTACTCAATGGTAATTAATTGAAGAACGTAATTGGAGGTGCAGGAAGTGTCAAGGACTATATTGAAGATGTATATATGCGACAAAATCCGTGTAACACACTGCTCCTATGTTTGGTAGCAATTAAAATCAATAATTAATTTTAACAATATATTTAATGGGATCCACAACTTTTCAACTATACATTTAATCAATTTTTTTTTATCAAATTCTAATAAAAATTTAATTTTAATCCACATCAAATGGGGCTTGTATTACAAGTTTTGACGACGTTGATGGTGACAACGGTGCCTGTCAACTACCCATCTTCTAACACACCGTTAAGAAAAAAATTTGGGGAAAAGCAAGATAGACGCGGAGACTTGATATAGAAGAAGAGAGGTAGACCGATAGAGAATGAGTAGTTGTGATAACGCTAGGAAATTTTTTCTCCGAGGAGTTACGTGGAAAACTATTCGCTTTTGGCTATTGTTCGAATGGTTGCGTCCGCTCCTTCAGTGACGTCGATGGCCTTGTCGATTGAGGACATGGTTGTAATGGACAAGTTTTCTGACGCGGTGACATGAGCGATTGAAAGAGAGAGGAGGTTGGGTTGGGCTAGGGCTAGGGCTAAGGTTGTAGTAGCTTGAGAGAAAGACGGTTAAGTGGGTGTTTGGTGATTGTTAAAATTAGATTTTTCTTAGATTGTAATAAATTTTTTTGAAATGTATGGTTGAGAAATTGTGGGACCCATAAAAGATGTGATTCATATTGATTGTTTTATTTTGACTTAGATTAAAATCTGATTTTAATCCGAAACAAAAAGAGCATGAGGGTTGGGAATTACTTGCAGAGTGTTGTTTTGAATTAAGCTTGTTCCACACTCTTAGTGCACAACAAGTATGACACTCCATTATGTGTCAAATTTGAACCATTAGTTGTTTAAAATTTTGTTAAAATTAATATATAAAAAACTATCATCTTATAATAATGTCAAATTTGATGTACAAATCTTAAGTTTGAGCATACATTGAATAAATTTGGGATATTTTTGCAAATGATCGCATGACAGTAGACATTTTTTTCTAATTTCCTTTATAAAAATTTAAGCCTCTGTTACATATTAAAAATTTTATTTTTATTCTTCTACACATTCTTCAATAAAATAATATTTTCATCACATCAATAACTTTTTTTTCTTTTTTAACCACACATTCTCTATCAATTTACCTTTTAGAATATATTCTTCCAAAATAACGTGGCTCAAACACACCCCAAATAAGAAAAATTTGAAAGTATGAAAATAAACTGTTTCAAGGGGTAAATGTGTCCAGTTGGCCAATAATTTTTCCTTTGAGCTTTCCACCTAATTTATCAAATTTGGGCTGGGTTGACTTGCACGCTACACGGTGTCGTCCCACGCCCTTCCTTCTTCGAATCATAGATTACAGAAAAGTCGTAGATAACCGGAAGGGAACATAACAGATCACAGGGAAATGGGAGCGTGAAAATTGTGAAATTGAGAATTAAGCAGAAATAAATAAATTCATCGAAGAAAAAAGAAGAATTACAGATGCTGCCAACTTCATCATCATCGACAAAAGTTCGATCGGGCTCTCATGCGGCCCGACCCGGACCTTTCCTCCCTCAGTACCTCCGTAAAATAGTCAAGGTTCCTTTTCGTCCACTTTTTTCATTCATGATTACCAGCATAAATGTACATATTTTAATTGTATTTGTTGTTCTTCTGCTGGATGAGTATAGATCTGACCTTGATCTCGAAACTTAGAATTTGAATCTAATTGCATTAAAACGACACTGTTCAGATCATGCATTTGGGGGGTGAACGAGGAATTACAGCCCGGTTAAGTCTTGTGGTTTTTGTGATGGTGGATGTGTGATTAGTTCAGTAGAACGAGGGATAAATGATGAAAGCTTATTATTAATTTTTTTAATTTGAGGGATTTGAAATGTTAAATACTGGGAGTCAATGGCAGATCCAGCCATTAGTTTGGATACTGGCTGCAATACAAATGTACATGGGTTTATCTAAAATAAAAAATAAAAAAAAATACTGAGAACAAGGTTGACATTTGCAGGGGCGGATACGGGTTGTATTCCGGTCGAGCCCGTGCCTGTATCCGCCCCTGCCGGGAATGTGACTATAATTTGGAAACTTGAGCTCGCGATTAGTAATAATGCTGGCTCACTGCAAAGTGTGAAATTTTTTCTGGAGCCTTAGCAATATTTTGCGTGGACAGTTGGGTAAATTGAATGACATTATGTTTTTTTTGCATTTTTAGCTAATAGTGAGGGGTGAGCCATATATTTCAGTGAACAAAGTGCTCGTTTTGATGCACAGCACTTCCATTTATCAAAAAGTGGATTCACCCTGTTCTGCACCCTAGTATACAGTAATTTTTTTGTGTGGTACCCGTTGATTTTTTTGACAATGAATCAATGGTTTTTTTTTTAAAAAAAAGATAAGGAACCAAACCAGAACTGAACCATTCAGTTTTGGTTTGATTTGGTTATGGTTTCATAACTTAAATTTTTAAATGATAAATGCATATTAAAATGTATCACAATATCCATAAGTTAGTAATATATACCTAAATCAAAAATAAACATCAAACATTTCAGCAAATGTAATGGTAACAGTGGTGTAGGAGTGCGTTGTGTGACTGAAATTGAGCGATTGAACTTGTTGTAGACTTGTAGCCTTCGCCAATCAGGTTAGTTGTAAGTTTGTGAATTTATGAACTTGCTGAGATTGTTCAAGAGCTTCTATCATGCTTTGATGAGCTGTTCAATGGTTGTCATTGTGTGTATATAGTTCTTTCTGTTGTCTTTGTTTTCCCCCAGTAACATCCATTTTCTATGGTTCATTTGCAGTGGCGACAAATGGACATTGAATATACTTTCTGGCAAATGCTTCTTCTTTGTACATCTCCAAAAGTAGTGTATGTGTCCAGGCTCTATGGGCAGTCGTTGGTCATCTATAATTATAACATTTGCTTTGTGGTAGCTTTGAAAATTTAACTTTGATAAGCTTCTTAATCTTTGTAATGGTTGTTATATCTCGAGTCTGATTGAATTATGAAGTTAATTTAGTATTACTTGGCACTTCCAGACCTATTAAACTTGTTCCTACATGACATTGATCCAATCTAATTGTTTGAATGTATGCCAATCTTTTAAAATTTCATTCTGTGAAAACATTATGGGATATTCATACAAAAAAGCAGGACTCGGGAATATTTGGAAAGTGAATACCGATTAGAAAGAGCTGAAATTGAATTAGAAATTTCAAGTGTTACCTACATATTGTGTGATGGTTTGCATGGTACTATTATTAGTGTCTACATATATTATTAGGGTGGTTCAATGATATTTAATAGAGAGAGATGACATGCAATGAATAAACTATTTCTCTTGCACAATTCATGCTGTGCTCCTCATTTAAGGTAAATAAGTTATTGATAATTGAAAATTTATAATTGACACCAATCCATGCCATCATTTTAAGCTTTCTAAAGGCCTTTTATACTTACGTTTTCCAATTTTTTAAGCAAGGTTCCACTTCGTGTTGTTATCATGGAGGAACAAAGTCGTTTGCAGAAGATAGCATTTAGTGTAATTTATGTCTTTCTGAGCAGATTCATATTGATTTCATTCTTCTCTCATTGATTAGTTGTTTACTCTTAACCAACAATGTTTCTTCTTCTGCCCTATAGTATTAAAGTACTATGTTGGAAAGAGTTATTTCCTGTATTTGGCATACATTATTTTGAACTGGTTATCAATGTTGGACTAAATAATCTACTCTCTAGCAAGATTGAGACTTTTTGGGTGCTATATTTATATATTTAAGGTGATGTGTTATGATGAAAAAGTTGGTCTATGATTAATTCCCCCTTGGCCCTACCCACTTCTATATAATACTGATGATATGTTGTGGTGTACTATGTACGAAAAGTTTGATGACAAAAGTTATCTTGCTGGCAATAGAACTAATTCTGGAATGTAGATGAATAAATTAGGTTCTGGACAAAGTTTGTTGGTTGTATAATTGAGTTTCTGATAAAAAATTTCTCCATTTTGCATGCAAAATTTTACAACGGATGCAGATATCAATACACCAAATACCACAAGCGTAAGTCTGCTTTCTCTAGTCTCTTTTGCTCCAGCTATTTGCTTGGCTTGATCCTTCCCCCTTGTGCCAATTTTTTTGTGTTTTCCTTTTTTGAATTCACTGACTGTGCATTCTTGTTTTATAGTTATATAAAATATTTGTATCTTAGAGAATTAATTGTAAGTCTAATATAAAGTATAGATTATGTTCTGAATAAATCCAATAAATTGATATGATTTGAATAAATGTTATTTATAGAATAGTTTTTTATGACTAAGGAAATATTGTTCTATAGCATGTCTTAGTTCAGTACTTCGATCTAGGTTGCAAAATTCTTGATGTTGTAATTGCAATATAGGAGCAGCTGCAAACATTTGATTTTGTTAAAATTTGTAAATTGGTTCGAACAAATTATACTCCAGTTTTGGCCTTCGCATCATTGACGTCCAGAATAACTTTAGATAGAATGTGGTCCGTCTCTCTTGAAATCAAGAGGTGGCTGGTAAAAGAGATACCCCCTGGGCTACTCTTTTAATTTTATTTCAGTCATCGATCAAATGCATGCAAGAGCTTTCTTTCAAGTCGAGAAAGACCAGTTTTGGTATAGGATTCTGGTCCTTTATGATCTCTTTATTATATACTTTAATGGTTTCAGGTCAGGTTCTATTCTATCAGTCTATTGAGATTATTTGGTTTCTTAGTTAAACATAATATGCACCTTTGGTGCCTGTTGAATAGATTTTACTTATTAAATGTATCCTTCCTCTTTGTAGAATTTAACTTGAAAGTTAACAAAGAAAATTTGATTCTGTACTTTTTTGGGCATAATATCCATAAACACAGGATCATATGAAATCTGTTGGATCCTGTAGTTTCTTTTCCCAGTGACCTACCCAAGTATGCTTATCAGTCCTGCCTCATATATGCACTCTGATCTCAGGGATGATTGCATCTCATGTTTCCTTTTCAAACTTCACGAGACTTCAGCTGCTAGGCTAGTTGGTCAATACTACTGCAGTAAAGCAGGACTATGTGCTTAGATGTATCTGTCCTCTTTACAATTTGATGCTTTCGCTGATATTGAGAATTTTAATGTTATGTCAATTGATATTTGCCATATGTTTTTCTAGTAAGTGCACGATTGACTTAGTTTCCCATGTGCTGATTTCATCTTTTATTTTTACTTTAGAATCTTTTGATTGTTATTTTGGTCCGGTTCTCAATCTAAATCTAAAGCATGTTTGGGAAGTGTTTATAAATGATTTAAATTATAAATAGATAGAAATGAGTGTTGGATAAGTGGGTAGTACTTGTGGTCTCTCGAAACGTGTGTTTATAAACTCGAGTCAAACATAGGCTAAGACAGGGCGTGTAATTTGTTAGATTTACTAGTATCTTTTTGGTTCTAGCTGTTTAATAACATTTTCATTGCAGAAACGAAGAACCAGTGGGCACGTGACGACCCTGCATTTGTTGTATTATGCAGTCTTCTTTTAGCAATATCTACAATAGCTTATTGTGCCGCGTAAGTGTCCTATAATTCATTTTACTGCTTGTTTTCGTGGTTTTGATTTGACAGAACTTGTAGGAAGTCTTCGTCATGCATGCATGGATGATTTATATTAAGCAATTATAACTGAGATATCCATTGTAGATCTGAAATAAGCTATGATGTGATTTGCATGATGGGCAAATATTTTTCTTTTCTCCATTTAAAGACAAGTTTTTGTGGTGTTTTATTTCTAAATTGTCTAAACTTTTGTTGTCTCGTATAGTGCGGTGACACTGATCCCCTTTGCATCTTGCTATCTGCCACTTGTTTCAGCTATGATCACAGTGCTGGACATGCTGCTTTTGTGGTTATTTCGGTATTGCTTCTCCATTTCTTCATAACAGCGGCAATTGTGGCAGCATTTTGTTGGTAAGGACCTCTGCAATATTTATAAAGAGATAAACTTATGATTGCAAATATTGTTATTCTTTATTTTTTAGTTATGGATAATACTGGCCAAGTCTGTATACTTAAGTCTGTGGTATTATTCAATCTGGACGATATGCCAATCTTCTACTCTAGCCAGTGTTCTAATTTGTTCACGTGGTATTAAAGGCCACATTAGATGTTTATCTTAACTTATTGAAAGAAGAGTAGACCAAGGGCATCTAACCCATGGAGGGATTTAAAATAATATTTTTGTATTCATATGGGATTAAATTGAGCATCACTCAATGACTCGAGAAATATTTTGAGCGATTTTGTTTAGGACAAGGTTGCATAATGTAAAATTTATTTTGGTGAATTTCATGCAGGTTCGTTACTAACAATTATCTACGAGAAGAAGTCCCAGACAGTCATGTGGTGGAGCAACGGGTGGAATGGTAAGTTCTGATAATGGATGATGCTGTAGCTTATTGCTTATCTAAATTGGTATTAGTTGCCTTTCAGATCTGGGATTTCTTTACTAACCCATTTTTCCATCCCTTACCCTGTGTAGGTTGTATGCTTTTGATGTACACTGCAACTCTTTCTTCCCCATGTTTGCGCTGCTTTATGGTTAGTACAACGTCAAAACGCATTCCTTATCAAATAGGATTTTTTTTTTTTTAAATTTAAATATTCACTGAACTTTTATTCACGTTGTTTTTCTTTGAGACAGTTGTACATTATTTTCTGTCGCCTCTTTTGGTAGCTCATGGTTTTGTTCCTGTTTTGCTGTCAAATCTGCTATTCATGGCAGCCATTTCCTACTATCATTACCTCAATTTTCTAGGCTATGATGGTAAGACGAGTTTTACTGGAAATTAGTGTCTTTTTCTCTTACTCAAAAGTCATTCTAAGGAATTATACATAGAAAATCGAGAAATATACGAAAGTGGCTCGTGTTTAGAACACTTATATTTTCAAAATTTACTGATCTTCTCGTCCTCTATGCAGTATTGCCATTTTTGGATAGAACCACTTTTTTTCTGTATCCAATTGGTGTTGTCATTGTCGTATCTCCTATCCGTAAGTATTTACTACACCTGTTTGTTATATGTCATTTATTGCCATAGAGATGAATATTTATATCTTTCTTACAGTGATTTTGAGCGGCTTCAACCCATCAAGATACCTTATGAACATGTACTTCAGTCGATTGCTATAGATGCCTCTACCAGGCATTTTAGACAACATGTGTGATTATCAAAGGAAATTCCTCAAAATACTCTTAAGAACACAAGACAGTTAATGTATTCATTTGAGTGTGGGGAAGAAGACCGGAGTGACCCTGGCAAGATTCAGTCAGTCCGGTGAGGCCTTTCGTTATTTGACTGACAATGAGTTAGTTTTGCTGTATTGAGAAATTAGATTAGTGACTTCGCTACATATTGATTTTGCTTCTTATTTCCGTCATCTGCTCGAGACGAATATTTGTGACACCTTACGATGGGAAGTAGTGAGTTCACTTGCAATGCTGCTGTTTTAGGCAATGTTGATAACATACGATACTAGTCAAACAACAGAAATTTCTCTTTTGTTCTCCAAAATTTTGTTCTTTTTTGATTCATTACAAATTATGTTTTGACAGATCAATCTTTTACGGTATGGTTTTACTTTGCTAGAACTTCAAATCATTCTCTAAGCTTCGCTTCCCCATCATAAATGATGTGCTTGTCTTGATATTACTCGGATCAATGATGTAAATATATTTTCTCACCCATTCCCATCGTGAATGACAATTTTATGGATCTGATTAAGGTTATGATTCAACCATATATGTCCATCTTAAATGAGTAAATATTATTTAGCTCTAGTGGGTTAGCAACCTCCGTCTAAATGGAGTTGATGTGACATTAAATAATAAGTAAAATTACATGACTCATTTAATTTCACTTTTAATTTAGTCTATCATCTAACGCCATTTAAATTGGGGTTGCAATCTCATGGGGATTACATAGCATTATTCATCTCAAGTAGATTTGTCTTAGTTCCCGACAAGGACATTATATAAATTGGATGAACTTTGAAGAAGAGAGGAGCCAGCCGAGGCGGTCCCTTTGACTGAGCGAATCGAATTCCAACATTTAGTGATTTCAAATGTGTAGATATCAACTCTTGCTCATTATTTTTATCAAATGCTCCCCACATGTATATCTAAAATCTCTGCATCACTGAACAGGCAATCCAAGAATCTTCATGGCTGGAAATGCCAGAAAACTACATCCATTTTGTGGTTCTCCTTTACTTGCTGATTTGATCAAGAATGGCAACCCTTCAATGTTTTATTGACAGATGATGGGTCATTCCTGTGGTAGCACCCCACATCTAATGGTGATGACTTATCGGCAACAAACCCACTCACCGAATCAAAAAGTTAAAAATCACTTAGTGTGTTTGGTGGTGCAATCTGTGGAGTCCACCTCGGATCAAATGGGGGTCAATTTCAGAGTAATCAAAGAAATTTGACAGAAAAATCAAATGTTAGAGGTCGGACCACAGTGCCTATCTCGTCAAGACAATCAACCGAAGTCGTCATTTGGAAATATCATGACTAAATTGAAAAAGCCCCCCTATGAAGTTAGCACTACCTTTACGAACAATTAGGGTCCGTTTGATTGCAAGGGTGAAAAATGGGTGGAAAGAAAATGTTTTATAAGGAAAAGATTTTCATAGAAAATGTTTTATAGGGAATTGTAATTAAGTGTGTTTTATTGGTATAATTTTCATGGAAGATGCTGAAAGTTTGGAGTCCGTTTGGCTTCTTTTTTTATGGAAATTGTCCATTAAAGTGATAATATTTTCTATTATTGGATTTAGAATTTGTTCCAATTGTCAAAAATAAAAAATAAAAAAAATTTGAAAAAAAAAATAATCATATCGAATATCATTCGTTTGACTTTGTTTTGCATGAAAATTGTCAACAAAAGGGAAATTTTTTTTACAATGGTTGATAGAATTTGTTATCATTACAAACAAAAAAAAAAAAGAGGTGGAAATTGCTTTCCCACCTAATAGGTAGGAAAACAAAATCAAGAAAGTGTGTATCAAATGATTGTACCTAAAAAATGTGAAAAACGTTTTCCATGAAAAAATTCATCTATCAAACAGCTTTTTAAGAGTGTAAAAGGAAAATAAAGCTATCAAACGAAGCCTTAGAGACAATAATGTGGCCCATCTTGTCAAGACAATCAACAAAAGTTTGAAGATATCATCATGACTAAATTTAAAAAATGCCCGCCTATGACTTTAGCACCACATTTTCTTGACATCAGCGTCACCACATTCATCAATCAAAGTAATTATTGTCCAGTTTGCAGATAATTATTGCTTTGGTTGCAAGTTACAACTTAGGTGTCCTGATGGTTTGTCATCACCGAACGGTAAGTGTTATGCCTTAGGTCCAATCAACTTTGGATATAAGCTCTTTTAATGTATATATAACCGATGCATATTTATGGCAAGATTTATTATTGAATTAATATTCTAATTAATTAAATAATAGAATCCATAGATTGAAGTTTTGATGATTTGTTAATCACAAAGAGTTGTGATTGTGAGATACAAATTACATATGACTGAATCTTAAATCGTCCGTGATTATATGTAATAACGAGATACGGATATCGTTATTATGAATAGACCATCACGTGTGTCATTTCTTACTTATGAAGTAAGTAGTTGATCTTACAAACTAAAATGTGGAGACACTTGAATGAACACGTGAATGTTTTGTTATAGAACAAAACATTGGAGACCCGCTGAGAGATTCCACATGGAAAACTATCTGAGTGTCAGTGGTTAATCTCTAACGTTCGATAGTGGAATTGGTCCTTTGACTTGAGGTCATCATAGTGCCTTATGTGAGGACAGTCATGCTTTGGTGATGTCGGATGTTGCTCTGTCAAGGGTCGCTAATACGGCATCGTTCGGGTATGTCAAGAATCATATGAAGGTTGTGAATGATCAATAGAGGATTCGTCACTCTTAGATAGTAAGAGATTATGATCTACATTTCATCCAGTTAAGTTGATAATGAAATCCTTGGCCAAGGTGAACTCATAAGTTGGAAAAGATTTTTTGACTTACATTGACTTAACAGTAGGATAAAAGATATGATCGATAATTGAGATTGACACACGTCCATATCTCGTAATTGATCGGATCATATTGACGAAGGGATTATAGTTTCACGATAAACGAACAAGTTTGGTTTTGTCATGTCACGTGACATTTCCCGTCACATGTATTGCCCTGACACATTGCTAGATGTCAATCTGGGACAACGAATGTAAATTGATGATAAATTAAAATGAGTATTTTAATTTATCAGTTTTGATTAGATCAAAATAATAATTCACGTTGTTAGACATCGTGATCGGGAACCTAATGGGTCACACACAAAAGAGAATCAGAAGAATGAGATTTACCAATTAATTAATTGACAAGTGTTGGATAATTAATTAATTAGGTTGCTTATTAATATGCCCGAATTAATTAATTGGATTAATTAATTCATGGACCGGATTTAATTAATTTGATTAATTAAATGTTGGACCGGGTTAAGTTAAGAGATGAGCCAGCCCATTTGGACTTATATTAATAGGCTGCTAGGGTTTGAAGAACCTAATGGAATTTTCATTATTCTTGCTAGCACGAGAAAAGAAAACCCTAACCGTCATTCTTATTCTCTGTGTGGATCACCATTGGAGGCTGGACAATTGGACAGCTTGGATTGTAGATCGTGATAATTGGAATTCGTGAATCAGCAAAAGAGTTTGCAGAATTCATCAAGGTATTATTCTAAACACGGTTTCTATCTAAACATAATGTAGATCCTTGTTTGGGAATCGAAATTTATTTTCACTTCCGCTGCGCATGATTAAGTAGGTTCCCAACACGAACTACCCAACCAACGAAATCGCAGCGAACAAGGTGGTGACAAACATATCGAGGATGGGTATTGTAGCTTGACAAGATTGTGGGTGTCGCAAGGCAAGGAGCACAAGCCTAAAAAGAAGGGGCAAGCTGAATAAAATCTTTGTAAAATTTTTCTAAGCAGATTTTCAGCAAAACATAAGCTTTTCTTTACTAAAATTCCAGCAATTAAACACAATTACTCTATCACAAATCTCTTTAGCTGATCAATTCGGTTCTATCATCAAAACTTCATCAATCTTTTCTTTCATTCGTCAACTGGGCCCATGGAAGGTCACTTTTGTAGGCGCGGATTGATTATCGGAAGTCATGATAAGGGACCTTTCACTTCTCGCTTACTAACAAATTCTTCAGGATAACTTAATTTCTTTATTATTGTTGATAAGCATGCCTGTCGAAAGTGATTATGCAAAGTTGGTAGGCCTATGACTAGAAAGTTTTTTGGGGTGTGGTAATGGTTGTGGGTGGGTCTGAAACAAAGTTGATACCTTTTTTTGTTTAATTCTTATGTAAATAACTTAATTCAACCACTAAACCAAGGGAAAAAAAAAAGCTAAAACATCGAGGGTTGGGTGAGAAAGTTTTTGATAAAAAATTAGCAGGTTTCACAAAACGTCGATATAATGTGTTATAAAATGAAAGCTATGAATCTAATTAAACAAGTTTTATCATGTTTTAAAAAAATGTTGATATAATGTGTATCGCAGTTGATAAAAGATCAAAGTTACAAATCTAATTAAACGGGTAATGGAAAGTGAAGTTTGACATTCTTTCATGAAAATCCAAATCTTACCAAACGTAAAACTAATCAAGCATGAGTCAGAAGAGAGAGACTTTCATTGCACTAATTCATGTTTGGTATCTTTCATACTCAAAACAACCAATATACCAAACCCCGCAAATCAGGCCACGACAACTCCCATTACAAAACGAGTATCGTGAAATCACTCAAGTGTTGAAAGTGAAATTTACGCAGTTCGACCCCAACAATACTTAGAGGGGGGGGGGGGGGGGGGTGAATATGTGTAATATGCAGAATTAAAAATTATTAACTAATTAGCAACAAGTCACCAATTAATTATCTCTAAATGATTAATTATGCACGCCGGTTTAACCCTAAGTTTAAATACCGTAGATCATACATTCAATATATATAAAGCAGTAAATGAACAACGGTATGATCACGGAGAAACCCATCTGAAAAAAATTTCGGGCACTTTGCCAGTCAATCCACTATAAACGATTCTTTACGTACAGTTTACCAGACTAGACGACGATACGTGCTATCTAATCTCCTGATTGCACTTCCGACAGCTCTCCTAAATTCTGTGCTCCCCTACACCAATTCTAACTGCAATGACCTAAGCTCTCCTGGATTCTGCCCTCATGTAGCAACTCGTATCTCCCGTAGAATCCGAAGAATAGCCCATTCTTCACCAACTGGAACTCCAGTTATCTTCCTCGATCTTCAGCAACTCTGACACATATGTAAGAAGAAGTGGTTTGGTATTTGGATACTGATGTTTTTCTCACTGCCAAGAACGAATCTCAAAGAAACATGAAAGTTGAAAGCTATGAAAATGAAAGAATATTGACAGCACAGTGTTTGCTTGTTGTTCAAGCTTAGAAAATCTCGTTCTGGGACTGTTTGATATTTATAGGTATGGTAGAAAAAAGATTAGTTGGGAAACAAGCCTTTAAAACGCAAAATAAAAATTTCTAGTATAAACTCGTCGCTCAAGCAAGGAGCCAGCAACAGTAGAGCGATGTGTGTCACTTGAGTGAAGGAGGGGCGACGGTCTAGCGATGATATTTCTACTTTTGTAGCTCAAGTCAACCCTAGCGATAGTCTAACGAAAATTTGCGTCGTTTTCCTCTTTGTTCCAAACTCGAAACATTAGACCTATATAACTAACTTGTAAACAAATTACACATTACTCTTTGAATTTTTACACTATCAATTTAAGTCATTTTATTCACAGAATTTGCCAATTACAAAATCAACTAAAAACATAACCAAAAGCATCGAGGAAATGCATTGACACTATTTGTGTCAAGTTAAATACTATACTTGCCAACTTATATCCCCTGTTTGAGTCCTATTTTTCTTAAAACTCATTTTCAACAACACATTTTTAAATAAAATAATTTTAGGCGTAAACTCGAAACTCTTCCTTATTTTTAACCACACAACCCAAAAAGTGGGGGCCAAAAGTTGACATAATCATTTGGGCATCCTCCACTACTTTTAATGGAAAGACAACGAGTCAATAACTTCAAAGTATTGATTATATTATCCAAGAAATGAACAAAACCCAGATTTCATTGTCTTCAAAGAAAAAACATAACACATCACCACTCTCAGTTTTGCTTAGCGTACGCAAGTCTTTAAGACAAACAGAACTTAAATATGTAAGTTTGCATTCATTCTGTGTTTTTATTGGTCAAGTTTGCTGCCAGCAACATCGACGACAAATCTGTACCTAACGTCATTCTTTTCCAACCTCTCAAATGCGGTGTTTATGTAATCTAATTTAACCACCTCAATAGTTGAAGTAACGCCCTTCTCCTTGCAGAATTCTAGCATTTCTTCGGTCTCCTTGATGCTCCCTATAAAGCTTCCAGTGATCGTCTTCCTCCCTGCATTCATTATCGTAATTAAACATTTTGGATACTGGTAAGCAGCCCCACGCGTATTAAGAATACGGAAAAATAAAAGTTAAAATCTCGTTGAATCTAGCGAGAGAACTAGAATTTAGATACGCTCCGATAGAAAAAGTGCCTCCCCTCGGATGACCATGCGATGTTGTACATCATCTTCCTTAACGGCTTGTTTGTTAAAGTGAACTATTCAGTGTTTGAATAATGATAGACATAGATGAAAATTTTGAAACTCACCAAGCATAACCATGGGGGTGATGAACTGCAAAGGAGTATTGATAACGCCCATTAAGATCAATTTTCCATCAACTTTCAACAAAGAAAGGTAAGGCTCGAGAGGGTGGAAAACTGGAATCGTGTCAATGATGTAATCCAGTGAGTCAGCAACCTCTTGCATTCGACTGGAATCAGAGCTAACGAGGTATTCATCTGCGCCAAGGTCTTCCAATGCTTCCACTCTCTTCTTGTCTGAAGAACTAAAGACGGTGACATGATGTCCCATGGCCTTCGCTATCTTCACTCCCATGTGTCCAACCCCTCCAAGCCCCAAAATCCCCCCTCTTAGGCCACTCTGTTTGAGGCCGAAATGGTGCAGGGGGCTGTACACTGTCACCCCGGCACAGAGTAGAGGCGCTACCTGTTCCGGGGCCATACCATCAGGAATCTTCACAACAAACCTGAAAAGAAGTACAAATCCCATAAAAACTTGAACTAACGAACACTGGAGGCCAAAAAATCTATTGGTTAGATAAATCAAGAAGTATAAAGAGGTCATGTTGACACTTACTTTTGATTAACGACCATGGCGCCAGCAAATCCTCCTTGTGTGGGATTGCCATCAGTGTAGACATCATTGTATGACCAAATCTTCTTGTTGCAATACTGCTCAATTTCCGATTTGCACGGGTGGCAGTTCCCGCAGCATCCTACCAGACAACCAACTCCAACAACGTCCCCGGCTCTGAACTTGGTTACATCTGATCCTATCTCCACAACCTCTCCTACCACTTCATGCCTATACAGCAGCTCAAAAATAGGGATGACAATTCAGCACAAAACATTAAGTGCTTGTTTGGTACTCAGTATTCGACAAATAATGAGACAAGATTATCCAATCATCCTTACCAAACACGCAATAGATGCACATTAAAAATTAAGGTTGGAATGTGTAGTTGTCGTATCTATCATGAATGTCTCTTCATAAGTATTATTAATGGTTAGAGATTTATGAATAAAAATAATGTCAAATAATTCCATGAAGGCTTGTGACCCATGAATTATTAAATAAAAAGACACAACTAAATCCAAAATAACATGACTGGTTTTGTCAAAAGAAACAGTTTTAGGGCCGGCTACATGAATTCTTTTTCGCCAATTCATTCGATTCCTAGCAATAGCCAACAGGGAACACCCAATGAAATATTTAATTCGATTTGCCAAAGATATATGCTGCCAATCAACCTACCTCGACTCTCCTCCTTTACAAGGATGACCTTCACATGATAGAATAAATAAATATGTAACGAGAGGAATATTACCCAGGGACCATGGGGTAATTGGACATGCCAAGATCATTCTTGACTTGGTGAATATCAGTATGACAAATCCCACAGCTTATCACCTTCACATAAACATCTTCAGGGCCAGTGTTTCTGTCAACACATTTCCCCAAGCCAAGATTAGTTACAAAAATTCATCCAAAATAAAATAAAATGATCAAGGGTATGTTTGGTGTGAACTAGTAAACAAAACTCGACGGCAAGGAACGAGATTTTAACTTCTTTTTCTGCTTTAAAATTAGATATACCTGAGAGTGTAAGTATAGGGTGAGAGAATCCCAGAAGGGTCTTTTGCTGCCAACCCCGTTGTTGTTCTCTCCACATCTACACTGCCCATGTCTTCAAATTTCTGTATGTGTTGCAGAGTGACAAAAAAGAAAGGATCTTGAGAACTGCAGATGGTGCAATTATCTCTATATATATAGACACAAATGATAATTTTGAAGGAAAGAACTCTGTATAGGTAAGTTGACAGACAACAAACAAGGTCTAGTAGTGGGTGGTGGGGTTGGTGAGAAGTGCATTTTTAACAAAGTTTGATTGAAGTTTTCAACCGATATGATTTTTTGCTACATGAATGTCCTGCCAAATTCTCAACAAATGCATTGAAAAATATAGATTAGGATCAGCAATATATGTCTTAAACAAGAAAAAAAACTAATTATATTTGAGAGATACGATGTTTAACATTAATTTAGATGATATCAATAATTAGATTCAATTAAATGGATCGTATGTTTTTGACATAACGTTTAATGTCATCCATCTTACCACCTAAATTGATATTAATAATTATTGATGATAAATAACACTGCTCTATTATAAAGTGTCACGGGTACCAAATTAATGAGTTATAATCAACAAGTAAATGATTTTTTATTTTATTTTATTCATCAACATATTTTTCTAATATTTTTTGAATTGACAGAAAAAGACTAGGTGGTACAAAGTTGCTTTGGATAAAGATGTTTTATATATATCAAGCGCCTTACTAAATCCCATTTTGATTGAGTCTATTATTTTCTCGTTGTTGAGATTACGGAGTATTTCAAGAATTGGAACCCTCGATTAAACTTGTGATCTAATCGAAACAAATTAACTAGTGACCCAATTGAGACAAGACTTTGATTTTATTGGTGAAATGTATTAAAATATTAGTTGTTTAGTTTCACACTATGGTAAAATTATGTTAAGAAAAAATAATTTTTTTTCTGTTTAAATGTAATTTAGTTAACCTTGTTCGAACAAAAAGGTTATGTGCTATTGGTTTTATACAAGAATGACTCCCTATAGATTTGGTCACGACCCTCTTGACCAAAAAGTAAAAATGTTTTGCAGATTTCCCACATTATTATAAAATTCTTCTTTTCCTCATATTTTTAATTAAGTATTTTTTCAATAAAATAATTTTACACATGAACTCAAAAGTTTTTTTTTCCTATTTTTTAATCACATATTTTTTTTTAAAAAATATTTTTTATAATACATATTCCGAAAAATGCTACGTCATGTATAATATTTATATTTTCTTTTCAAATCTTAATCTAAATATTGGATTGATTGTATTTTACTTTAAAATTAAGTTACCTGTACACCTTCTTTAACAAAAATGATGACAGATGAAATGTTTCTGATGTGGAATTTTTGGGAATTTAAAAAAAAAAAGAAGAAGAAGAAGAAGTTGAAGTATTCTCGAAAATTAAACCTGTCATCTTATCTGTCAAACAAAGGGTACAAGAAGCAAGATCCTTCACTTTTTCCCTCACCTGCTGTGTTGGATGACACCATTGAAAAGAAAGCTAAGTTCGATTAAAAAATGAAAAATGAAACAAATCCTTTTTATTTGAAAATAACTTGCAAGAAAATCTAAGAATTAAAACCATAACTCCATAAGCATACAAGTATATAATCCCCATGTGCAAGGTTTTTTTTTTTACATATTTGATAGTATAAACCAATATTAAACTTGCTTTGTCTTCCTTATACTATCAAACACACACTATTAATGCACCATATGAATACATTGAATAGCAACAGTTATTCAACTACCTTCTCGGATAACCGTCAGCAAAATTTTACTGAATTATATGGTTAAAAAGTAGAGAAAAAATTATATTTACGTGTAAAATTATTTATTAGAAGAATGAGTTTGAAAACAAACACACACATCCGCTAATTTTACTAATGAAAGAATTGACAGGATAGTCTAGTTATTTGGTAGATAAGTGGCCTCGTCAATTTTTTCTTTTTTTAATATTCGAGATAGATGTTCTATCTTAAACCTTAATTTACATAAAATAAATTTGTCCCTTCTTTAGTAACTTAAGATGTTAAAAAAGGTTGCTGATCATGGCATCAGAGACTAAATATCTATCTAATAAAATTAGGACAGAGCCCAAGCTCTATGAAGCTAATGCTAAATTCAAGTTAAACTTATCTTCCCCTTTATCAAGAAAATTGCATTATTAAGGAAATGATGGAATGAGGAAAAAAAAAAATTTACATCGGACATAGGCGCCCTCTCGTCACATGATGGCGCCCCCGCGCCATACTGACCGTTGGGAGTCAATTTTTGATCGTTTGGGTTTAATTTTGATGGCTTTTCAGCATGGTTTTGGCACCACTTCGTGATGGATAATGGTAGCCTATAAATAGATGATCTTGTTCATGGAAACAAAAAAAAAAAAAAATGTTATTGAAAGAATAGATCATTATTATCATTCCAAAAGTTATAGAAATAATTCTTCTTCTTCATATTCAAAACCCCTTTGTGTTCTTCAAGTTCGGGTGGAAAATATTTGTGATTTGATATTTTCTGCAACAATGCTTGATCAATCCTTCAAACCATTTGTCGAAAATCCTTAAGCATCTCAAATTTATTGGAGTGGGGACAAATATAGTTTGAGGACAGCAATTACGCGGTTGGACTTTTTAATTTGATTCTGGTTTGTTCATATTGTTGCTGCACATTTTGGTGAATTTCTTCTATAACCCCGGTGGTATTTCCAACATTAAGTTCAAATACAGAAAATACAAAAGTTTGAAGGCTCCAAAGAATAAATATATCTAAGGTGAGTGATATCCAATCATATAATGTATCAATTACATATTTGAAAAACAACCCTTTAATTATCGTGATATTCGGTTTCTATTACAAAAGTTTCTAATTTCTTGTATTCACGTTTGAGTGTACGAGCATCGCCCTTACTTTAGGAGAGTCAATAATTTCACTAAGCGTTTGTTTGACATAGCTTATTGAATTTTTTTTGTTTGTTTTCAAACTCATTTCTTAATCACATATTCTTCCAATAAAATAATTTTGCACATGATCTATAACTTTTTTTTTTCCTTTTTAACCACGCATTCAAAAAATAAAAATAAAAAATCATTATTCCCTTCAAATAATTTCTTCCAAACAAATACTAAGCTAGGTAGGTCCAGTACTACTCGACTGTTGGAGATGAACAGAAAAACAAAATATTGGTCTAGTGGAAAAAATGAGAATGTTTAAAACGAGATAAGAATGAGTAAGTTCAGCTCATTTTTTTTTTTTTCATCCTCCAAAATTTGTTCATTATTTCTTGCTCTCGATTATATTCCAATTCGACTCTTACAACTTGTGTTTCTTTAAATTTTCTAGGTCAATGATTAAATCTATATTTAAAATCTGATATTCTTAAACTAGGAATACTGAATGGTTGCATTATTATTAGATGATTAGAACATCTCCAATACATTTTATGGACTGCAATTTATGTGGCATCTATAAGATGATTTTCGATCTACGAGTAGAGATGGCAACGAGACGAGCTGAGCCCGAGCAAAAAAAAAAAAGCTCGGGCTCGGTTTGAACTTTTTTGTACCGAGCTTTTTTTGGCCCAGCCGGCTCAGTTTTTTTGTTTTTAATGTCAAATCTACATTTTTTTACTTAAAAAATTTAAAATTTGTACGATTTATACGTACTATAAATTAAAGAAAAAATTTCGAGCTCGACTCGAGCTTTTTTGGGCCCGAGCCGAGCAAAGTCCGGCCAAAAAAATGAGGCTCGGGTAGCCCGAGCTGGGCCCGGTTCAAGCTTTTTCCGAGCCGTGCGAGCCAGCGAGCTTTTTTGTCATCCCTATCTACGAGATATTAATGTCCAATGAGTAAATGCTCTAGTTTAAATTTCATTTATAATTCAAATTTCATCTCTAATGCAGAGAGAGAGAGAGAGAGAGATTATTTAAACTACGTCATCTCTTCCTATCTAGAAAAACCTCTCTACAATTAGAAAGTCATCTTGACAATGCCTACTTTTTTCTTGCCACGTCAGCTAGACATTGTGTTATTTTTTAAGAATGTGCGGTTAAAAAGTAATAAAAAGTTATGGGTTCACGTGCAAAATTATTTTATTCGAAGAATGTGTGGTTGAAATGAGTTTAAGAAAAAATGAGTTTTAAAGAATTTGTACCAAATAGAGACTAAATTTGTAGATATAAGACTCGCTTTATTAATCTGTCATTTAAGTAACATTATATGGTGATCATCATTAGAGACAAGTAACATTACCCTTTGTCGACATGGTTTATTCTTACTTATGTGGCAACCTTTTTGAATAATGCTATCTAATAATAGTTTAGGTGACAGTGAAGGCTCACCTAGACTTTGTCCAATGAAACTCGATGTATTTTAATTAATTGAACAAGTTTAGTGGACCTCGACTATCAAATAGACAAATGCTAAGCACCATCCATTAATGCTAAATAGAATTACCCAAATTTTTAGTACAATTCATGCTAATATTAGAGATCTCTCGTTCCAGCACCAAACCTATTTAAACGGGCATACTAAAGAACCGAGTTATGCACTTTTTTCTAGA
Source organism: Fraxinus excelsior (assembly GCA_019097785.1). NCBI lineage: Eukaryota > Viridiplantae > Streptophyta > Magnoliopsida > Lamiales > Oleaceae > Fraxinus > Fraxinus excelsior. The sequence continues at coordinate 26,759,339 of CM032639.1, read as the reverse complement.
CTGATACGTTTAATATGTTTTGGTATAGTTTTATGTAACTTGCATTAAGTCCTCGTATGTCTCCTATTCTTTAAAAACTTTTTTTTTATATGTACTCGTTTTCAACAACATATTCATACAATAAAATATTTTACATATAAATCCAAAAACTTTCCATACATTGCACTATATCCAAAAACTCACCATTCAAGACAATATTTTTCCAAAAAAATGGCCACCAAACAAGAGCTAAATGCTGATCAGTTTCTTACAAAAAATGGAAAATATTTCACAGGAAATTAACGTTTCCAAGTGATTATACGTAATTGATGTCTCAACTAAAGTGCAGATAGGACCACAGAAAACTTTAGCAGGTAACAAGTCTCTGTATGACCGTGAAACAAAAACTTTCAAATACTTTTATTGAAATTTTGGTGATAATCTGTTGCCATTATGAAATTATTTACAATGCTCGTGAAGAGACACTGAGCAACGAGTAGTCCATCAAAAGTATGAAATTACATTTACATGTTAAATTAACTACTACAGTACATTTTAGACGATAAGTAGACAAGTACATTACCCCTACGGTACCCAATATTAGAAAGTATAATGAACATGATTTTAACTTCTTTTTCTTCCTTAATACTATCGAGACTGTCCAATCCTCCAGTCCAAACAGTTACTTAGTAACTGCTAAATGTTCCCAGTGAGTTGAAAAATGCAAGCATTCCATCATAAACGTCTTCCTTTGATCTTGTGCTCACAAGGAAATCTAGATGACCATAATTTTCAAGATAGAGCAAATCTGGCTTTGATCGTAATTCCTTGAGAGTATGCTGCAAATCGGTAAAGTCTGCTAAGGCATCATTCCCCCCGTATCCCATCCATAATGGTAAGGAACTGGGAATTCGGCTAAGATCAAATTTCGGTGGCTTCAGTTGGCCATAGTGCCTCATGTTTTTCCACCTTCCATAGTCGTACATTGCGAAAGTACCTTCACGGATCACTGTTGAAAGGAAGTGGTAAATATGCCAGGTGCAGTTAGAATCCACACAAACAACAAAATTGAGAGGCAAACCCTCTTTCACGGCATAGATACGCTGCCGGTCACTGAACTAAAATATAATATAGTCATTCTGTCCATATTCATTGCTTTGACTAAAGGAAAAGGTTACTTGGTAGTTTAGGTATTTGCCAACTAAACCACTATGTAGTTTGTACGTTAGTCAAACTAAGCAAGAAAAAGAAAGCTGCTGACCCTATGCATTATGAAATTGTAACAAAAGTTCTGCTTGATTTTCATTCATGGTTGACAGCTTCTTTGACATTGTGTGATGTGGCGCACAATTTTGTCATTGATTTTAAAAACACTTAAAAACAATCAACGGCCTTGATTTTTACACCTCACACAATGTCAACCATAATTGTACAAGTAGATTAATTCTTGTAACAAACGTTTGAGTTTAGTGACCCAATTGGAACAAAACGAAAACTTCTCCAATTCCAGTGTCCTCTTTTCTTTTCTCTCTCTGTCATTTTTCATTTTTGCGGGGTGGGGGTGGGGGTGGGGGTGGGGGTGGGAGTAAATTAGGGAACTTACTCAAGAAAATGAAGATAAAATATGTAATGCGTGTCGAACAAAGCTAGCCACAAAATATAAAGCATTAAAGCATACTTTGAAAGAGATGATTCAAATTCTTTGCAGAGGTTGGATGGGGTTCGTATTCAAGATAGAAATCGATCCGAGAGCTATTGAAGCAACAATTCTACCCTGCAAGTAACAACCGATTCGTAAGCTTAAAAAGGCATTTAAAGCAATATCACAAACATAAGTGCACGGTCTGATGCCAAACCACATTTTATTCAAGACTCAGTTTGTTTGGAGAAACATGCATCACAATACCACAAAGTTGTCAGTTGATAATATTACATTTCTAAAACAGCATGATTCCTTCATAAAAAAAAAAAAAAAGGCTACCATTTATGTACATAGTAAGGTTCCTTCGAGCATGCTATCTGCTGACAATATTGTTTTAATTGATGCAACGAGAACTAGACATATTTGTTAAGATCACCTGACACAGTCACAGAGCAAAAGCAGTTATGACCGGCCATATTTTAATAGCATACTGTGTTGAACCACTAGAAAAAATGTTTTCACTGATCAAAATTCTACCTCGACAACAAATGATCAGATCAGAAATGACGACTGAATCAAAAGTAGCACCTATCGGAGATGGAATAAATGAAAATTGTTTTCAAGATGATTTGGAAGCATGTAATTCAGTACGTGCAAGTTGATCCGTTCCACGCAAAACTAATATTATCACAAAAACAATATTCCAAATATGTCATGCAATCATTTTAACCTTAAGGAATGAGCAAGGATATTAAAGCATTAATGCCTCTTCTAGAACATTCTCAAATATTGTTTTTAGTTGCCTGACATATGAACCCATGTGCTATAGCATTAGAAAATGGCACTATTTGAGGTATTTCTGTGAACACTCGAGGTTTAGAAAATTTAATTTTTAGAATTAAGTGATCCTGTCAAAAGAACTGAAACAGTACCAAAATGTTTTCTCATATAAGACACATAAGCTTGTTTTCATTTTTCCAACATGTGTAGCTACCTGTCATCATATTATTAAAAGCACCCGTACACATTTCTTTCAGACTTTCAAGTTATATTTCCTGCAGAACAGCCCCAAAAAGGCTGAACAATTGGGTGGACAGAATCTGATATTTTCTGAGATCAAGCTGTTAAGTGTATCATACAACAAAATAACTCTCTTGCTTTCATGCGTTTCATTCCACCTCAAACTTTCTCACAAGACAATGAGAGTTGCCAAAGCAACTAGGCTTTTGTTATTGGCAACTAAACCTAGCTTTCTAGCAGAAAGTGTAAGTATTTGTGGAGTAAAGAGATTGAGAACCATTCAATGTTCTATAATACACCTTATTATCCAAAAGATGTATTGAAGACACAATTTAAATGCATAATTTTGTAACCTCTTATAGCTTAACATTTTAAATAAGGAGGTTCAACATGATATCATAGCAGACAAAGATCCTGTGTTCAAATCTTACCTACACCCATTTATGAAAATTGGGTAGGTGTCATGGCATTTTGGAAAAATGGAATCTTCCCTTCAAGTGAAAGGACTTATCAAAGACTAAAATTACGTGTATAAACATGTCCCCTTTCCACAACTTTAGCTTTTAGACGAGGCCGTTCAACAAGGTGCAATACAAATAAAGAAACAACTAGTTATGGTTAGAGGACCTGTAACAGAAGTTAGCAAGTCACCACAATCTACATGTCCGTCGCACATCATATCCATGATGCGAGTACACCAGTCACTGAATGCATCAGAGGAGAAAGTTAAGCTAATAAAATTATAACTAGAAAGCTAGACTATTACGAAGGAACAGGTAAAAAAATAGATGTTATAAGACCTTTTGAAATTGAGTTCATGAATGCCCATTGCAAGAAAAACCTGTAATAAAATAACTGTTTTTCAGTAGGACTGGAAACATTTCCAGCAAGAAAAACATCAGGGCACAAAACAAACCTGATCAAGATGCATTTTAACTAATCTAAGAGGCAATGCAGCAGTGATATGATTCAAATATGTTATAGGACACAGAAGTGCAGCTGCTCCAACCATTTCTACTATATCTGGTTGAGTAAAGGCAGCCAGAGAAATTATTGTTCCCTATAAAAGAAGCAGATATATCACGAGCCACCATATCATCCTATATGCAATAAAGCAAAACTCAAGCTATCATAAGATTGAAAACCTGAGAATGTCCAGTGACAAACACTCTCGAGTTTGTAACTGTGTATATATAACGAATCATTTCTCGCAGATCGTAAAGAGCATAATCCTGCCAGCTCCAATCCCAGAATTCCTTAAACAAACAAGCACTAACTAAAAATCAGATCAGCTGATGTGAAATGTATAAAAATGCTGCTTCATATAAAAAGAAAGTTCCCAGCATCATTCGCATGAATTTTTCACATTAAATGGTAAGTGTCTCAGACAAATCAGGTAATCATCTTGCAAGCTTTGAGAGGCAACAATTCATCAAATGCTATTGCTACACATGCTCTGGCTCAGATTTGAGTTTAACCATGCTGTTTGTTGATAAATGTCTATATAAACTGAACCTATACGAGTTTTTCATGTTCATTTCAAAAACAACTTAATAATCATGGTGAAAAGAATGAATATTATGGATATTGACGAAAAATTATATGAGAGTTTACTTAATATATCACCATTATTCATTTGGAAACAAGGAGATAACCAAAACTTATAGTAGACAAGGCTGGCCAAAGATTTGAGCAAGTACCATGACCGATGATCCTTTAAACATAGACCTGTCTTTCTTTTTCGTTCGTTGGAACCATCTTCTGATGATTTTTAAATGGTAAGAATTCTTATTACAAATAGGTATTCAAAGCATAAGGAGTACCCTATCTTTCTCCGATAAAGATACATGGCCATGACACCAGCGTGTCCCACGCACATTACCAACCCAGACATCAAAACCACGATTTGCAAGGATAAACCCCAAGGACTGATTTGGGTTATCCAAGAACCATGCATCGCCTGCCTGTTAAATCATGGATTATGCAAATAGTCAATGGAAAAGGGTCAGGGTTAAAGTTCACAGAACTGCAAACACAATTTCATTAACACGATCAAAGTAGAAGAACCATTAAATGGAAAACTGCTAGTTTTCACTTTACGAAGAAAAGAAAATGACAATACATGACTAGCATTGACTAATAAGTAAAGTAATTACACAGAAAGCTTTCTGTATGTATGCATTCCCCAGTGTTGGTCAAAAATAATAAAAACGGCTATACTTGCACAGAGCATAATTCCACTGTCAATGAGCTTGAATAAGATTCCGAAGATCGTCGAAGATTACGATTATATTATTATAATTGTATTAGATATAGATAGACTGTTTTTATCATTAATTAATATTATAATTGATTGCTTCCATATTTAATTGTTATTTTAGTCCTATTTAATGAGAGAACCTCTCACAAAGAGCGGTATCGAGTCTTTTATTGAGTATATTTTATATGGTATCAGAGCCAGTTCCTTATAATGTTCTCTTGTTTTCTTGGTTAGATTTTCTCAAGGCGGGAGGAGTTTTTTTGCTCCTCCCGTCTGGTCTTCTTCAAATCAATTGTTTCTTTTTTTTTTCTACTTATGTTCCTTTTAACGTATTGAGAAAATAATTCAAAATCAGCCTTTTTTTATATTTTGAAAACTTACCAAAAAAAAGAAAAAAATTATGTCTTTTGAGTTTTTTTGGTGTAGATTGTTTTGTGAGATTTCTTCCACCTGCAATATCTGGAGTTTTGGCCAGTGTTTTGGCGTTAGAGCTTTTGTTGGAATACAAATTATGTGTTCGACTAAATTCTCTCGATAGATAGAGCTCACTGTGTGTGTCGGCACTATTTGTGCATTATTTGTTGTTCTTGGTTTCTCGTCGTCTCTAATTTTTGCAGTTGGTTACTCTAATTTGGATTTCTTCTTAGTGGACACAAATATTGTCATCATCGTCAGTTCATGATTGCAAATTGATGCTTTTACCAACATCAATTTGAGGGGGATGTCAAGGAGCTTGAATAAGATTCCGAAGATCGTCGAAAATTACGATTATATTATTATAATTGTATTAGATATAGATAGATTGTTTTTACCATTAATTAATATTGTAATTGATTGCTTCCATATTTAGTTGTTATTTTAGTCCTATTTAATGAGACAACATCTCACAAAGAGAGGTATCGAGTCTTTTATTGAGTATATTTGACATCTACTATCAAAACAAAATTAGGACAGAGCTCAAGCTTCATCAAGCTAAAAAATGCTTTAAATTTGCATGATGGAATGCTAAGTTCACATTAAACTAAGCTTCCCCTTTATCAAGAAGATTGCATTATTAAGTTCAAACACGATAATAAAGACAGTCATAAGATGAAAATGAAATGTTTCGAAGCCAACAAAATAGTAAATATAGAAGACTTTTTCTTTTTTTGGCCTCAACGTTTGTTTTACCCATATAGAGAAAAGAACAAGTGAGAAAAGAATTACCATAAAAAGTCCATGAAGAAGCAGAACTGGAGGACCCCTTTGTCTTCTGAGATTTCCAGAGCTAGATGACACACGCTGAAGTCCCAGTATGAATCCATCTTTTGTTTGTGTCTATAACAATTGATTACACACCTCACTTATGTTAATAGTATCATTTAACCATACAAATGAAAAAATAGCTTCAAAATAAAATCGGTCAGGCTAATGATCATGTAATTCAAATCAAGATTACACGAATTGTGCATTATCTATTTGTGATTAAAAAACTACTCTTCATCATATAATTCCCACAGCCAGTTCTATATGATCATTTCGCTAGCAAAAACACTTCCTGGTACTCAAGTTCTAAACTCCTAACTATCAATGATAGTCTCTCATGGTCATGTGCAATATCGCTTTAAATATAAAAACAATTATCAATGCAGAGTTTGGGCTAATCCTAGTTAACAATGATTTATAAGATAGAATCTCGCAAAGCTCAAAATTCTGTCAGATTTTTAAGATTGATGTTGTCAACAAGCCACCCCTTAATTAAATATGATAACATGAAAACGATAATCATCATTTTGACCAATTCGTCTTACTAACCATAATATGATTTTAGAAAAACCAAAACATAAATAGCAACGATACCAGTAAAGTAAATTTTAATACATAAACAGAGAGGTTACTTTGTGTTCTGAGCAAGGGAAACCAGAAGGTTCGATGAGTTGAGCGCAAAGCCCAGCTACAGGTGACTTTCGCCGGAGGACTGAGGCCTCGTTGAAGTCATCGGCGGACATCACGGCGGACAGGATGAGATTACTTAACAGAAACATCGTCACCGCCGCCTGCGCCGCCGAAAGCTCCATCGTCTTCCGATTAAAACGGCGGGAAGATCTACAATGCGTTCAGTAACAGCAGTTAAATGTAGGATGATCAGATAATTTTATCTGAGCCACGAGTTGCGGGATTTTGCTTTGCTGTATTTACGTGAGCATACGCACAGATAGGCGCGTCGATGTATATAAATGCTGCACATCTTGAAAGTGCAGCGGTCATCCTGCTTTAAAGCAAAGTTTCATATCAGTCCCTCACTTTAATTCGTTTCAAATTCACCACTCAACTTTATTTTTAGTTTCAATTGAATCACTCCATTAAGCCAACTAACAATCTTTCATACGTGGCAGATGGAGAAGCTGAAGTGTACAAATTTTTTAAAAATTCTAAAAATTAAACTGCCTATAGCTTACATCCCCTTCGTGCCAATGTTATAAGGACGTGTTTGACATAACTTTTGAGACTCGAAAATTGCTTTTGAACCTTTTTAGTTAATTTTGAAAAAATATTTCTTTTCGTTAGAAGAGTTTTTAAATGAATTTATTCAATATGATTTCGTCTATAAACTCTTCCGAAAGAAAAAAGGCTTTTTCAAAATTAGTTTTTAAATATTAATTAAGACGTTTCCTCATGAGACTTTTCTATGAGAAGTAAAAGCAAAATAAATAAATAAAAATAAAAAGCCCTATCGAACGGACCCCTAAGAATCGAACACGGTCCGAGCATATGAGCACTGTCTTTCATTTTGAGAGTTTTCATCACCAACTATAATTACCTTGTTGTTACAAACAAGCATAGACCAATCGGGAAAATCGAGAATGGGTACAAAATTCGACCATGTTATATATATATATATATATATATATATATATATATATATTAAAACTCATTAAAAGAGTTTCGGAAATTAGCAATAGTACTGTTTTATTAATTATCACAATTTGGTTTAAGATTGTTCTTTATTTGTTACATAAGTTACAATAGTACAATACAGTGTTGAACAATATAAATAACATATGCTTAGTTATTAAATTTAGCTTTGTAATCCTTCCATAGCAGATCCACATTTTTTCCAAGAAGATCCACAAAATAGCGCTCACTATAGCCATTCCTCATCTTATTGTTAAGTTGTGCAACAAATCCACGCTTTAGGCTATTACAGTAGTCTAGAAACCGTGCTGTTACGTCGTACCCTTGATCCCACCGGTTGCCCTGCCCGGGTTTCACCCAATGGCTCGGTGCATAGCCAGCCTTAAGCCTCACATAATCAGCAATTCCCTCTATAAGACCTCCCGGGGCTCTTCCGTTTCCATTCCATTGCCATATGTGAGTCATTTCATGATATAGAACTCCGGTTATTTCTCGTTTGACATTGCCCGAGTAACCTAGTATTGAGAAAAATATCATAAATTCTGATCCAAGATATGAAGATCGAGATGTAAATTATGTTTGGTATGAAATACTAGACATTAATAAACCGGACAAAAATATTTTAAGTAAACGTCCATAATTGTTCAGTCTAACATACAAAACAAACTAGAAGTACTATAGTCGAGATTGTTTCTATTATTACCTTGAATGTATCGGGCGCTGACATGAATTTCATTGTTGCTCGCATATGCGACTCCATCCATGTTGTCGATGAATAAGCTCACTTTCGGAACATTTTTCCTTTCTGATGGAGTGTTCTGTTGGAAGGTTCTCCAAATGAAACTGGTGGCCGAATCTAGAGTTTGCTTGCTGTACTGGGCTCCAATTTCCCGGGTGAATCGGGCTCCACCGGGGGTGGTTGCAGCCCTGTTGGTGACCGTGTATTGAACTGCATGGCTACCATGGATGGCTGCAGATAGTATTGCTGCATAAGTGAGGAACAACATTAATTTGGCCATGGTTTTGTTGGTTTTCTGTGCTTGCAATTGTTTCCTAGCTGTGTTTGGCTTGGCTATGCAGCAATTATGTATTTATAGATGTTCGGAAAGTCTAACGTTGACCAAATCTATGCTGACTAGGAAGAGAGATAATATTAATAAGTCATTAATTTCTTGAAAAGATGGCAATAGCAACGTGGTCAACTAGAATTCCCGAACATCAGAATGGTTCTAGCGTGGTTTCTTTTGCACGAGAGTAAGAGATCGATGTATTTTCACGATCGTCCTCATTCAGTATATAAGTTCTTTAGAATTTCTCGTATGGATTAGCATCTGTGCTCTATGTATATATCCTACTTCTCCCAATTCCTTTGTTTTGTTTTTTGTTTTCCTAAAAAGCTGATTTAGTTGAGCAGTTGGATTAATGTAGTCTAAGCGTTTACCTCGTCCGTGTTCCGTATGAAATGTGTACAGATGGTGATGAAATCACAATATTTTACTATTTCAATATATATGATTATGGTGACAGACTTGACTGAGTTCATTTCATGGTGAACAGCCGGCCGGCCAGAATAAAAATATAGTAAAATTAGTGTAAACTTTTTGAATTAGTGGATCAATTTCCGCGGCTTTAGAGGATGGAAGTTTGACAAATTAGAAAACTCAAGTTAGAATTTGATACACGTGTTAACGAAGACGGTTTTGATCCAAAAATTGAAGTTCAGTTAGACTTATGTATTGAGGGTTGATGAATTGTTGCCGCTGTGAGCAGCCATTGATGGTGGATTCGCCTCTAAATGAGAGATTGTTAAATTGTAGAGTCTAATAATGCCTTACGCAGAGTTTGTACATGAATTGATCTTCATCATACTGAATTATTGAAGCGACGAGAAAAATAACATAATCTCATATTGAAGCAAAATCTCCATAACTTGAGCATTTTTGTGTGTTTATTTTTCTTTCAGCAATTTAATTATTCTCAACGATATAGAATTAGGGTTTCTAACTCTCAAAGCTACACGCATGGCCCAAACTCTTCTCTTTAAAGGTTTTCGAAGTCAAGATTTTTATAATTTAAATTCGTTATGGGAACCTAAGTGTTGGAAAATCCTAACTTATATGGGGCCACACATGTAATATATTAAAATGTGTGTTGCTATTGTTTAAATATTAGTCAATTAAAGTGATCCAATAAAGATGAATTTTGACTATTGGGTATTAGGTTTCATGGAATTAAAGTGTAGAGACCGGATGTTTGTTTCAAATTGATGAGGGGCTGATTTGAAGCAAATGAAAGATAATGACCTTTCATTATCTTATTCTTATTATAGGGGTCAATAGAGAGAAAACTTCAAGAGAATGCCACAAATCACTTTGGAAGATTGTGATCCATTCAATCAAAGAATCATACATCTATGGATTGAGGTATGTTTTATTTTCTATTGATTTCTTGGATTTCAACATGGAGTTTAAGATTAGAGTTTATAGGAGAAAATGAAATTGATTATAGAATATGAATTGAATCTATAATCCCTTATGTATTTTCTATCAAGTGGTATCAGAGCCTCTCTATAGTTGAAATTCTTGAGAAATTGAATTTTGAAATTCTTAATTTTATCGGTTATATGATTTTCCTTTATTTTATACAATTTGGATTTATTATTATATGAATCTAGCATGAAATTATATGAATTTCGAAATAATTTAGAATTTTATTCAAAATTCGGATTTGAGATAAAGTATGGATTTTTCAGATCTGTTAAAATAAGGTTTCAGTTTTAAAAAAAAAAGGTTGAAGGAGCCGCCGCCGCCGGCAACGGGATGCTGTTACAGCAGTGTGAACGCTGCTGGTGCAGCGTCTTTGCCGGCAACGTGGCTGCTGTACAGCAGCTTGAAAAAACACTGATGGTTACATCAGCGTGTGCTGGTAGCAGCGCCACGCTGCTGGTCACAGCAGCTGGTCGGGGTAGAGGGGCTGTCGCCCCGACCTATTTCCGGCCACCTGTGGGCTAGGCGGCGCCGGAGCTTAAAGGAGAAGAAGAATGAGCTTCTTCTTTAAAGCTTTTTCAGTTATGGAATTTTTGGAAGCGGGGGCATGTGGTGTAAATAAAATGAATTCAAGTCCTTGGCTACAATTTAAGTATTAGGGTTAAAATTTAAATTTTAGCCCCTAAGGTTTTAAGTTTATTCAAGTTGGGCCTTAAGGTTATGAGTCTTAATAACTCAGTCCCTAAAGTTTAAAGTTCATCGTATTGGGCCTTTTAAAGTTCTGGGTTTAATAATTCAGCCCCTGAAATTCTAAAATTAATTAATTTGGGCCATTTAAATTCTGAGTTTTATAATTAAGCCCCTGAATGTTCATAATTGGTTTAAATTGACCCCTAAAGTTTCTAATAATTGATTTTTTGACCCATAAAGTTTTGAACTATTAAATTTTGGGTCCCTAAAGTTTTCAATAATTAATTATTTGTCTCTTAAATTTTGAATTAATTAATTTTGACCCCTAAAGTTTTGAATTATTAACCCTTAAACCCTTAAAGTTTCAAGATAAATACAATTAAGTATTCCGCTTTTCAAATTTTGGTATAAATGACTCATTTGAATATATAATATTTGAAAGTGAAATGATTGAAGCAATATGTTGCCAAAGCAACCTCTCTTGTGGAAATTAATTAATTTAGAATATTAGAAGGAATTCGTATGTATTCTTGTTCATGTGGATATTAGCCGGCCCAAAGGAAGGTTAATATTTGGCCGAATTGTATGCATATTTGTGGTGGTAAACATGTGATAATTATAAGGTTTCCATGTGAATAATAAATCAATCCAAAGACGGGTTTATTATTTGACAGGAGTTATTGTCAATGTTTGATCATTAAATCAAGAGTACCACTTACAATTAATATTACTGTCCAAAGACTTGATATTAATAATGTGCTAGGTATCTTGAGATGGGACGCACCATTATTTGAATAAATTAATTGTTTATACGGATTCCAATGTGAACATGTTAATTGAGAATAAGTTCTCTATTGAATTAATCCATCCACTTCTGCAATATCTGTCAACATCAACTCCATTCCAGTGCTAAACAGAACAAACTTCAAGTATTGGAAAGAAAGCATATTAATTGTTCTTGGCTGCAAAGATCTAGATCATGCCTTTTGGATTGAGCAACCCGCTTCTCTTACGGAAGAAAGTTCATCTGAATGAAATGGTAACTTTGATAAGTAGGATCTCTCAAATCGCACGAGTCTAATGATCATAAGGCGCGGCATTTCAGAAGCCTTTAGAGGTTCAGTATCTAAAGAAGTGACTAATGCTAATGATTTCTTTGCCGAAATTGAGAAACGTTTTGCGAAAAACGATAAGGGTGAAACAAGCACGTTTGCAAAGCTTGATTTCAATTAAGTATAAAGGCAAAGAAAACATAAGGGAGTACATCATGGAGATGTCTCACATGCTTCTAAGCTTACGGCACTAAAGCTCGAGCTGTCTGATGACTTGCTCGTACATTTGGTACTGATATCGCTTCCTGCACAGTTTAGTCAATTTAAAGTTAGTTACAACTGCAAGAAGGAGAAATGGTCTCTAAATGAGCCCATTTCATATTGTGTGCAAGATGAAGAAAATGTGAAGCGAAATAAAACTGACATTACTCACTTGATAAGTACTTCTAAGGATAATAAAGGATAACAAAGCTGCATTCGGTTCGGTTTAAAATAAATAGCAAAAGCCTAAAAAAGATGAATTTAGCTGTAATTTTTGTGAAAATCTGGGATATATAAAGAGAGATTGTACTAAATACCACGCTGACGTGTAAAGAATGGTACACTTCTAACTTTGGTTTGTTTTGAGGTATATTTAATGTCAATACCTAGACACACTTAGTGAATATATTTCGGTACTACTATTCAAATAAGTGTGTATGTGCGGGGTTGTCTGAACTGCCAAAACCAATTGATGATGAAAGATTCATCTATGTGGGGCGATGGCAAATTAGTTAAGGTTGAGGCTGTAAAGACTTTAGGTTATCATTGAAGACTGATTATTATTTGGATTTGATAGAGACATTTACGGTACCGTCTTTTGGACGAAATTTGGTTTCTATTTCTACATTGGACAAATTTGGTTACTCTTGTTCAATTTGAAATAGTCAGGTTGATCTCTTTCTTACCTCAAATATTGTGGGTACCAGTTCTTTATCCGGTAATGATAACCTATATCAGCTTAATACGGTTGCCTCTTATAAAGAAATCTTGTATATGAATTTGCATGGTATTAAACATAAATTAACCAATGAGAATTCTGCTTTATTTTGGTACAAGCAATAAGGTCACTTCTCTCAAAAGAGAATGAAAAATTTTGTATTAGAAGGAATTCTTGATTCCCTTAATTTCTCCAGACTTAAGTGTCAATATCAATTATATTGAGAGAAAATAAACAAACATAAGGAGATTAAGTGTCGAACGACTTCGGACGTCTTAAAACTAATTCATACGGTTATCTATGGCCATTTCCTTCGGCTTCTTGGAATAGTCAACAGTCATTTATTAAGTTCATAGACGAAACTTCTCACTATGGCTACATATATCTCATTTATGAGGAATCCCAAACATTGGACATGTTCAAGGTATATAAGATTGAGATTGAAAATCAACTCAGTAAAATAATTCATTAAGTCAGATCTTACCATAATGGTGAAGACTATGATAGTTATGACGGATCAGGTGAACAACGTCCAAGGCCTTCTGCTAAAATTCCTAGAGGAATGTGGAATCATTCCACGATACATCAGGATCTTTCTAATAAAGATCAGTAAAGAATGCAGCTTCAATTTTCAACACAGTTCCAAATAAAGCAAATTTTTTAAGGGATTGCAATTTTTTTAAGATCCCACTACAAAGTCAATATTTGAAACGGGAAATGTTCGGTTCCTTGAGGATATAGAGTTTGTGGGGGAAGATAAAGTTATAAGGTTTGTCTTGAATGAAGAATATGTATATATTTCTTCTGTTGCAATTAACAATGATTAGGTTCAGGGACAAATTCTTGCTCCAGATCTTGTTCAAGAAGCAATTTCGGATCAAGACTTCATTACATAATCCCCTGTATACAATCAAGAGATTGTTTCAGAAATCCAAACTCAACAACCTCAAGTACAAACGTTATTAAGGAAATCCACTATAAAAGGGAGAAGAGCAATTCTGGATGACTTTATAGTCTTTTCCAAGAAAATAAGGATGACATGGATTGGTGAAAGAAGACCTGATCAATCAACTTTCATCAAGTCATGTAAAGGAATTACTCTCAAAAGTGGATTGATGCCATGAATAAGGAGTATAAGTCTATACAAGACAATAAAGTTTAAGATTTTGTCCCATTACCAGAAGGTGTGAAACTCATTGGTTGCAAATGGATATTTAAAACCAAAAGGGATTCGAATGGTAATGTGGAAAGACTCGTCTTGTAGTTAAATGTTTTATTCAAAAAAGGAATGCATTGACTACAAAGAAGATTTCTCTCCAGTTTCAACGAAAGACTCTTTCAGGACAATTATGACACTTGTTGCACATTTTGATCTTAAGCTACAACAGATGGATGTTAAGACGATGTTTTTCAATGGTGACATTGATGAAACGATCTATATGGTACAACCAGAAAACTTTGTGTCAGGAGACCCAAATAATATGGTTAGAAAATTAAAGAAATTCATCTATGGGCTTAAGTTGGTTTCCCGTCAATCGTATCACAAGTTTCATCAAGTAATTATCTCATTTGATTTCGAGATGAATGTTGTTGGTGATTGTGTGTATCACAAGTTCAGTGGGAGTAAACATATATTCTTGATTTTGTATGTTAATGACATACTACTTGCTACTAATGATATAAGCATGTTGCAGAAATTAAGAGATTTTCATCAAGGAGTCTTGAGATGAAAGATCTTGGTGACGTCTCTTTTGTATTAAGGTTTCAGATACATCGAGATTACTTTCGAGTTATTCATGGATTGTCACAAAAGAGCTATATCAACAAAGTATTTAGAAGGTTTGACATGCAAGACTGTAAATCAGGTGACACCCCTATTGATAAGGGATACAAGTTTAGTCTCAATTAATACCTCAGGGATAAATCTAAAGAAAATGATTACTTGAAATTCTCTATGTTTCAGCAATTGAGAATTTAATGTATACTCAAGTTTATACAGATCCGGATATAACATTCATTGGAATGCTAGACAGATATTTAACTAAATTTGAGATGGAAATTCGGAATGCAGCAATGAGGTTATTCAGTATCTATAGAGAACTAAGGATTACATGATCACATTCAGGAAAATTAGACCAATTGGAGATCGTTGGATATTCTGATTATGATCATGGAATTTGACTGCAAAATATTGTCACTGGGCTGCATATTTTGGATGGAATTGAAAGATCATTTAAGTTAAGTTATTATGTGACAATAACAGTCTTGTATTCCAACGAGAAAAATGACGATGTCAAAGTCTAAATGCATTAAGTTCATAGTTGTTAAGGAAAGAAATTAGAGTGATTAGATTTCTATAAAGCATATAAGGACAAACTCCATAATCATGAATCCATTTACTAAATGACTACAACCCAAGGTCTTTCATGAGTATAATGCTCACATGGGTGTTGCATCTTTTGATGATATGCCAGTTTAGTGGGAGTTTGTATTTAGATGTTGTCTGTTTTAGACACCTATTTTATCAATGGATATTCGGTTAATTTCAGAAATAAAGTATTCAGTTCAATTCCACTCTGATTACAGTTTATGGTTGATCTCAATTAAGAAATAAGGTTGGACCAGTTGGAAATAAACATGTTTGAATCACATAACATGTAATTTCAATGATACACTTCCATGATTGATCTATGTTATTTCGTTATATGAGTGTACATGATCATTGATGGATTTAGTCACGTTAAATGTGATGAAAATCGCTTACATCCTATATCAATATAACTAATGGACGAGATTGTTTGAAATACCCATAATAATAATAGCAAAATTTTGAGCTCGTAAGATTGTGCACATTTGAAAGGTTACACGTATGGCCCAGTGGGAGATTGTTGGAAAATCCCAACTTATATGGGGCCACACATGTAATATATTAAAATGTGTGTTGCTATTGTTTAAATATTAGTAAATTAAAGTGATCTAATAAAGATGAATTTTGACTATTGGGTATTAGATTTCATGGAATTAAAGTGTAGAGACCGAATGTTTGTTTCAAATTGATGAGGGGCTGATTTGAAGCAAATGAAAGATAATGACTTTTCATTATCATATTTTTATTATAGGGGTCATGGTCCCCAATGACGAGTGTGAATTATTCTTATTCTCTACATCCCCATCAATAGATAGAAAACTTCAAAAGAATGTCACAAATCACTTTGGAAAACCGTGATCCATTCAATCAAAGAATCATACATCTATGGATTGATGTATGTTTTATTTTCTATTGATTTCTTGGATTTCAATATGGAGTTTAAGATTAAAGTTTATAGGAGAAAATGAAAATAATTATAGAATATGAATTGAATCTATAATCCCTTATGTATTTTCTATCACTAAGAAGTAAGATGAAATCAGTATTTGATCTCTATACCATTAACAATAGATAACAAAATTACTAATATATCCTTGTTAAGTATCATAAGAGTCTCGGAGTACAGTCCACTTTTAAATAAACTGCAACTTTCACATGAGATGCTTCTAGCATAGTTTTAATCTTTTAGACAAGATGAAGTGTCATGAATCGAAGTTTCAGAGTTAAATCTATTCGTCAATATCAACATATACTCATTTCATTGACTGAGGAGGGAAAAACTGTTACGAAATGAAATAAACATTATTTAGTATCTCATAATTACGAAATTAAACAATAAAGTGATTAAAAATCATTGGGTTCAAGACAATGAAGGAAGAAAAGAATAAGAGCAATTGTTGATTTTCGACACCCAATTCTCAACAACAATGAATCTTCAAACTCTTTATGGATGATTGGGAATCCTCTGGCCAATTGATGAATATTAACCTTTAAATCCCAATTTAACCTCTAAAATAGTGTCTCAAAACCAGAATTCTAGTCAACATAGGATATCCCAAATTAGTGAAAATTTAACTCTCACTTGTATGATTTGATCATACTCTCTCTCTCTCTCTCTCTCTCTCTCTCTCTCTCTCTCTCTCTCTCTCTCTCTCTCTCTCTCTCTCTCTCTCTCTCTCTCTCTCTCTCTCTCTCTCTCTCTCTCTCTCTCTCTCTCTCTCTCTCTCTCTCTCTCTCCATTTTGAGTCCTTAGACATTGTAAATGAGCTCCTTCAATTTCCGAATGCACTCATTGGTCTCCAACTTTCATAATATTACAAACTTTAAGCCTTTTTGGTCAATTTTCATTATTTTTCATACATTCTCATCTAATATCAGGTTTTCACAGAATAATTAATAAACACACAAAGTTAAGTATCTCGTTTCTAAAATAATCCAAATGGAACTCCCAATTTTAAACTCCAAAAATTCTTAAGTTTTTTCTAAAAATTCTAGATGCAACATATATATATTCTCTCGGGAAAAGATTATTAGTAACTTTTTCGACAAATAATGATGAAGACCACGAAATTTATTAATAATAATTAGTAGTAGTTTTGACTATATGATTAAAATTAAAGTTTTGACTTTGATTAGATAGTAGAAGTAACTTCCAATTTTCTAAAAATGGAAATTCTACATAAATTTTCATATATTCTATTTATTTTACATATACAATACTTTTTATGTTTGATCCATAACCTCTTTGAAGCTTGTGAATTACTGCTATTATGCTTCTTCGTCTTGCCGAATTAGATGTTAATACCCCCAAACTTAAGATATTGCTCGTCCTGAGCAAGATTATCTACTCCCACAATCATGCAAACTAGATAAAGATCAACACATTAGATAGCTTGCCAAAAATATCAAAGAGTGTAAAATTGTATATCAATTCACAAGTATGCTCCAAATAATGCTAACAAAAATCATTTTAGCTTATCCAATGTTCGATCGGTGTGTGGGTGCATAGTCACTTTCAATTATCATCTAAATTAGGAAAAATATCAGAATGGAAAAAAAAATTAAATTGGATCCAACCTGACCCTTTGTGGTCAAATATGTAATTTTCCGCTCGTGAAATTTACACTCTTTAAATAGATATTTCTTTTCTTTCCCCAGGTATAAATATAAAGGTTGCTCTCAATTCACTTATTTCTTTTTCCGCTCTTGTTCGGTTGGGTCTAACCGGTAATATCAACCTCTAGTCATGTGATGATTCTCCACTATATGAGTGCTTCGACATTCAAGTTTATACTAAGTAATTCAAACACACTAGTTATCTAAGCCTAAATATCAAAGATAATTGCACAAAATCAAGTTTTTTCCAATTAAAGCTTTTGATTGACCTCACTCCCTTAAACTTTCTTATTGACCCTTATAGCGAGCTTTAAATCGATAACTCCTCGGTTGTTTAGACCAAAGGGTGTCGGGTTTTGAGATACCCCAACGGACTTAATAACTCGAGTAAAAAAAGCTACGAAATGAGGCTCAGGATTCAACAAGTGCAAAATCATTTTTTTTTAATCACAACATAATACCATGATTTAGATCCCTAGCATATGGTCATTACCTAGCTTATACTTGGTAAAAGACACTCTACACAAATTATTTTTTTCAACACGCATGGAATCATCACACTTCTAGATAATATCCTTCACCGACTCGACCACCCCCAAACTTATCGTATAATATGGTAAAGTAAAAGAGAAGATAATATATGTTGATACAATTTTTCAAGCAACTCACAACCTAGTTCTTACCAATTCAAAAATCTCTCCATCAATCCAAAACTTTCCACATCTAAATAACAATTAATCATAACTGTTGTGCTCAAAGTGATTTAAGATCTCACATAGACAAGCAAGTTTTGAAAAATTTAGGCACAAATAGCATATTTAGTCATAGCTCATGAATCAACAATAATTTTAAACATCAAATCCTGATAAGCCGGCAAGGATACTAGTTTTTGCTCGTCCTCGGGCAAAACTCAAATTTAATTCCCAAAAAATACCAGGTTATAATGTCAAAAACATAGAACCATCAAACCTTTTCAAAACACATAAAATATCATGAATAAATATTTCACACAACTCATAATCAACTAGCAAGCATTTTCATATGAAGATAGAGTAAACTAAATATGTAGATCCTCACGGATATAAGCACTCAACTCTCATGTGTTTAAAAGGGTAAGTGTTTCGCTCAAATTCATTTCAATAGAAATGTTCTACCATATGCTTGCATATCTTCTCATTCGCCATCACTTAGATCACATGCTATACAAGAATCATAAGGACTTTTCCAAAGGTTGTAATGTGGCTTATGATCAATGTGGGAAATATTTGGGTATGTGACTCAAGAGCCATCGAAACTAGTGGAGTAAAGATAAATAGACTTAGCTCAAACATATACATAAGACGTGTAAATCAACCACTCCACATGATAGTTTCATCATTTTTGCATCTATCCCACACGAATCGAACTCTTTTTTTTAGATGTAGGAAGAGTTATGAATATAGATCTTTTTCACATTAAAATCACTCTCCTTCATCACTTTTTTTTTCTTTTTCTTCAATCATTCATTTTTCCTTATTCTGCTTGTGTTTTTCTTGCACAACAACGTAAACTCCAAATTATACACCAATATTGGAACTCCCTGAATTGACATAGAAAATTTGTTCCAATTCACCAATAATAGCACTGCCATAAATCTTGATACCCCCACACTTATTTTCTTGCATACCCCTACTTCTCATGACATTCAACAATACTCCACTAGCTCTAAGACTTGGGTAAAGATATTGTTTTTTCAGTTTAAAGCTTGTAATGTAAGTTTATACAAAGAAAAGGCAATAAGGCTCAAATGAGCTCAACAATGGAAAATTCAATTACATGGTTGGCTATTTGGCTAATGAAGCTCATTTATGTAACAAAAATGGCCTTAATCATGTTCGTGCATTCATGTATCAATGTGATCTTGAAGAGAATCAATGCAAGTTCTAGAGAAACAAAACTATGGAAGAATATCACACATGAAAAGAAATAATGAGACTGTTGTGGATGTATCAGTCTAAAGGCTCAAAAATCTCACTAGCTTTTGTCTACAGAATTTAGTTACTACCATTCTCAAAGAAAATAACTTCACTAAACAACTCTAAGTTGGAAGATCATTCATTCAATCATGTTATGAGTTTTTCAAAAGCCTAACTAATTCCAGCAAATAGCATACACAACCAAAAATCTTTTAACCTCAACTTCTCTTCTTGAAAAATCATGCACATTTGTGTTTTCTTTTAAAAAAAATTAACTCACTCAATATAAATGCAACTTAAATCTAAATCCATCCCCTACACTTAAAACTTACATTGTCCCCAATGTAAGGTCCAATGCAAAGAAAATGACAAATATAACTAAAATAAAAAATAGAATGCGAAAAACAAAAACAAAAATAAAATGATAAAGGAACGAACTCCCCTTGGGTTGCCTCCCAAGTAGCGCCTTTGTTTATCGTCTTTGGCTCGACTCAATGTTTCTTTATTCAGCCCGGGTCTATCATGGTTGGCTTCGATCTTCCTTGCGGTGTACCAAGTCCAATGAGAATGATAACTGACAATGTTCCTCTATCTCCATGAAATACATACTTGAAGTGACTAGGGTAAGGTTTCAAAACCGAAATGAAAGTCTACAAAACAGAAGATAGAGGTTTCTCATTAGAAACCAGTAATACAAAATCAAAACTCTTACCTGACTCTGGAAGATCATTTAATGCTGCCACAGTTCTTTGTAACTCAGTGTTTAAGGCCAGCTCCTCTTTTTCTTGCCTAAGATGCTCAGTATTGACAGCTTCCCATTCTTTTTTAGCAAGAAATTCGAAAACATCCTGTGCTAAATGATCAATACATCAATAAAATGAACATGATTATTATTACACCGATATTTCATGGAATCATATATATTAAGTGTGATAGTTTTATCATCAAATTCCATGGTTTGTGTGTCATTATGAAAGTCCATTTCAGTTTTGGATGTCCTTAAGAATGGTCTTCCCAACAAAATAGGGAGAGTTTGATTACTACTGCCCATGTCAAGCACATAAAAATCAACAGGAAAAATTAATTCATTAACTTTCACAAGAACATCGTCAACTACTCCCTTAGGATATGCATTAGATTTATCAGCGAGTTGAATTATCACACCAGTTTTATTTAAAGGTCCAAGTTTCAAGGAAGTGTATACAGAATATGGCATGACATTAATATATGCTTTTGAATCTAACATGGCTTTTTCAAACTTAGTGTCACCTATCATGCAAGGGATAGTGAACATACTTGAATCCGTACACTTTGCAGGAAGTTTCTTTTGAATTATTGCAGACACCTGTTCTCCAACTTTTACCCTTTCAATCCCCTTCAATTTCTGTTTCCTTTTACTTGTGCACAAGTGTTTCAAAAATTTAGCATAACGAGGCACTTGTTTAAACATGTCTAAAAGTGGAATATTTACCTCACATTTACTAAAAATTTCATGCAACTCATCATGATCTCGTTCATATTTCCTAGATCCTACTAAAGTTTGAGGGAAATGAGGTACATGTTTATAATCAGAAAGAGGTGGAAACTTACGCTCAGTTACCTCAGTATCGTTAGGAGCACTCTTTTTTGCTGTGATATATTCCTTATTTTCTTCCATCGATAATGTAGGGGCTACCTTCACTGGAGCTTCAATCTTCGCTCCACTCCTCAACGTGATTGCACTTACATTTTCTTTTGGATTTATCACTGTTTGAGATGTCAATTTTCCCACATTCTGTGACTCCAACCTACTGACCGTGTTAGCCATTTGACTCATTTGATTCTCCAAACTTTGAATGCTAACCCTTCTCTCCTGTTGAAATTGTAAAATGTTAGAGGCAAGAGATTTAACAAGATCTTCTAAAGACATACTAGAGTTCGAAGTTTGGCCATGTTGATGTTTAGGAGGGTATGACTGATTATATTGTTGGAAATTCTGTCAATTTTGATTCATATGTTGATTCACTTGTCGATTTCCATAACTAAAATTTGGATGATCCCTCCATCCTGATTGTACGTATTTAAATAGGGATCATAATTCATTTGTGGTTGTCCAGGAAAACTACCGACTGCATTTACGTGTTTAACGGATTCTTCTTGAAGTGTTGGACACATATCAGTTGAATGGCCTACAAATGAACAAATTCCACAAGTCTTTGTTGTTTGCATAGTACCTACAGCCATTTGACAAATAAGAGTAGTTAGACTCGCAAGTTGTTGTTCAATGGATGAAACATTTACCTCATTAACTTGTCTAGAAGGGGGATCAAATCTGGCGCCAAATTGTTGAGAATTGGCAGCCATATTTGCAATCAAGTTTCTTGAGTAGTAGATCGAGTTATGGGCATAAACTATCAAGGAAACTAAAAAAAAATATGAAAAACAAGTTAAAAAAGAAACTAGAGTAAGAAAAATAAATAAAATTCTACGCTAAAATTCTTAAAAACAATAAATTGCCTAAAAACCTAAAAATTATGATTTTTTGATTTTTTTTTCAAAATAAAATAAACAACTAAAGAAGAACAAAAATAAATTAACACCACTCCCCGGCAACGGCGCCAAAATTTGGTGTGCTGTTGTAGGCACCCAAAAATAGTCCTTAAATCTCTAAAACTAATGTAGTAGTGGAAGTAAGGGTCGATCACACGAAGAGTGTGTAATTCAATAGTTTATGCTTCGTACAATGATTGGGGGGTTTTGTGTGTAAACAATTGTAAATAACGCAATTAATAACAATGAAAACTAAATTAACGAAAACAATCAAAAGACTAACCTTGGTCCAAGTCAATATCCACATTCGGAAATCCACAATTGATCATAGATGCAAGAATAATTCAATTCATATCTTGAATATTCACCGTTGGAATTATTTTCCTATCTCTCCTTATTTTTAGTTAGTTAGAAACCAGCGTTCTAATTAACCCTAATTATTAAATAACTCCAGACCAGCGCTCAAGATTCAATTTAATAACAGCTTTACACAATAGAGAAATCGATGAACTAGATAACACAAACACTAGCGGTTGTATTCAATCTATTTAAACATTCTTCTTAAGATTCAATAACCTCTATCGCAGAAAATCATCAAATCTTAGTGCTTCACAAGTTAAAGGGATCAAACAATTACGGATTTGATTTGATATTTAACTTAAGCGGTAGATTGCAACGAAAATAAACTAGTAGGCTACCCTCCTAGCAATTAAACATAACAATCATAGAAATAAGTGCAGATGAATATTCAATACTAAAAAACATGAATTAAAGAAGAAAATACACACAATATGTGATTCCGAATCTTCAATCTCCTATCAGACCAAGTGTAAAAGTTTAGTTAAAATTCATGTAAATATAGGATGAAAAATAAGAGAATAATAGAGTTTGGAGGCGTTCTGGTACGGTCTGGTTGTGTTCTAGGGGTTTATTTAAAGTGTAGAAAGATTTGTTCCATAAGTGTTTGATTGAAATTAGGAAAACCAGATATTATTCGTTCCGGAAATGAATCATGCGACTGTATGGTTTAGAGGCTTGCGGGCGCAAGGAACAAATGAAATCCACACTTTAATACTCGGGATAGTCTAAGGCGGCCGCATGGAATAAAGGCTGCGGCCGCATGGTTTTACGAAACTTCCTTCGAACAGCTTTAGTATTATTGGCCAAACTTCTTATTCCGATATCGAGATTGAAGCGAATTCAAGATGCGTTGTAAAAGCTAACTCAAAGGGCTAAACCTTTTATTCAGAGACTATCTTCAAATATAATCGTATCGTTTCCATGTCATATATTGTCCATATGAAGCTGAAAATCGATGCAAAACTTTTCAGCTTGAAAGTGATATGTGAAAAATCTTGAGCCATATTTCATCCTTTATACCTTTCTTCGATCCAATTGACCTCTAACACTCTCCCTTTAAGTCCTCATCACAAGTTAGACAAAAGGTTGGGATATTTGCCACTTTAGTCCTTGAACTTTCACTGTTCCATTCTCATGGTCATTTTACATAATTTCTCCTAATTTACCGCCATATCCATAGAATGCCATCTAAATCAAAAATATGAGCGTAAATGAGTACAATTGCACAACTTAAAATCATGAGCGCCAAAAATAAGGATGGGAAAAATATGCATTTTACATCCTATCAGCATACTAATAGGTCAACATAATATGACAAATTTAAGTACAATCCCCCCAAACTTAAATACAACATTGTCATCAATGTGAAAAAGATAGATATAAGAAGAAATAACGAGACTTCCCGGATTAGACATTTGTAAAGAGGTACCAATGCTCCACTTGGACTTGTAATGCTATTGAATAGCTTGGGCAAATGACCTTGTACACCAATTTACCCCCCAAACTTGTGAAGAAAGACCACAAAAATGGGGACTTCAAAAATACCTACAAAAATAATGATAGCTTATAAAATAAAAACATGGAATACAAAATCGTAAATAAAAAAACGCAAAAGTTAGAAAATTGTGTTGCCTCCCAACAAGCGTCTTTTTTATAGTCTTTAACTCGACTTTGGTAGTTTTGAACCATGGGCACCTAAAAAAGGTTTTGGATGTCTTGCCCATTTTCCTACGTTTAGCTTCATCCCACTCTTCATTGGATCTCCAAAACTTAACATTACCCTTTTCCTATATGATAGGACTATGCCTATTTCCATCCGAATCAAATTCAACAATGAAGATTTCCATTTCCTCATCAGGCTTAATCTTGTCAATACCGTGGCAATCAAATAAGTCGGAAGATTGTAAGTTGATTTTCCTCCCATATGATTGCCTCCATCTTTGTTTAGTCCCATTGTGATTAATTTGTCATTCTCTTCAAATTTTTCTTCAATAGTTGATCCATTTTCGGATTGAATGACAAGTATGTTGTCCAACTCCACGAGCAATGACAAGTTTTTCCTATTAACTCCTTCGAGTGGATAATACCCCCACTTTTGAAAATCATCCCAATATTTGTAATCTCCAAAAGGAATGTCGTCTTCATCCAACTTAGTTAGTTCTTTAAAGTACTTTTTAAGTACCTTCTCGTTCAAAAATGGAGGACCATCTCCAGAAAATTTGATGTCCTCGTCCCAATCGTTAGGCTACATAGTCTCCTGCAAGCATGTAATTTTCTATCAAAATGGATAATTGCAATTTTTTTTTTGGCATTTCAAATAATATTTATACAACCGCAGAAGTTTCGACATTGAAATATCGGTGCACGAATACAAACATAGTCCTATACAATGCATCGCTTGACAAATATCGCAAACTGGACTCCAATCATGTTTTACAGTAGTCAATGTAGAGGGCTAGATAGAGCAAACGTTTTGGTACTCTAACCAAGATGAGCTTAATACAAATATAGAGGTAACTTTCAAGGATATGAGAATACTAAACAAGAGAATTAACCATAGAGATTTAGCCAAAAATATGTACAAAAAACTAATTAAAAATAAATAAAAGAGATTGTAAAACTAAAATTAACTAAAGTGGTAAAAAAAGTAAAAAATTGCCCCGGCAATGGTGCCAAAACTTGTTTGCTAAAAATGTTACGATGCAATGTGCAGGGTCCCTGTCAAGTAACGAAAGTGGACATTTATTGAGATCAACGTTGTCGATCCCTTGAGGAATGTTACTTTATATTACACGATTAATCAATTCAATTCAAACAATCAAAAGAAACACACACAATTAAAGATAGGATGTTATATAAGCGATAAATTAAACTAAAATCGTACCAAATAAGAAAAACACAAATACTTGAAAATTTCAGAGGAAAACATTGTTGGGATTCATGCGTTCGTGTAAACCGTAGATTAATTAATTTCTCTATAAACCAATTAACAAATCACTAATTCGATGTTAGACCCGATCTTCCAATTTTAGTTAATTACCTTGTCTCGACAGTGAAATTAATTCTAATTGATGGTTTAACCTACTATATTTCTATGCGATTACAATCAAACAATCGCATTAATTTTTTTGTGAAAATACTCATTGGGTCAACCTAGGGTAATGATATATTTTTAAACCCCATTACAATTAACAAATAAAGGGTTTCTACTATTGGTCTAAAATGTGCAATCTTCTCTCGAATGTGCAAAAATCACTGAACACATTCATTTATTGGCCACATAAAGAAAATGCATGGAAGAAGATAGTAATAAAACTATATGAGAATAAAGCAATCTTAATATCAAATAGCAAATATAGAAAATAATTAAAAACTAAGTTTAAAATAATTTCCAACACAAATTAATTAGCTCAGATTTATAATTGTATGATAACAAAGGAAAATATATATCCAATACATTACAAAAAAAAAAAAAAACCAACCCAACCCATAAGGACATGCATATTTATTAACTTTTAAAAAAAAAAAAAAAAATAAAATCAAAGGTATAGAAAAAACTCTATTTGAAGCTTGAACTTGATTTTCTCCCGAAGTCCTACCAAATCCTTGATGTATTCCCCTTTCTATGCTCTTGATTTGCTCCCCAAAATTACCAAACAAAAACAAAAGAAGAAGAAAAAAGAAAAAAAACCAGCAAGAAAGACGTCCCAGCAGAAACCCGAAATCTCCTCCTGGCTGGAGAGTAAAATGATGATTTTTAAAACAAAACCTAGTAAAAATTGCATCCTTGGTCCCTGGTTTTACAAAAAACAATTAAAATGGTCCTCAAGCCTTAAAAGTGGAAATATAGAACCTATATGGGAGTGATTGTAAGAATCGTAAATCAATTTTTGTTTCAAATCAAAGGGCCCTCTAGTGATAAAAGAGAAGCACGGGTTGGTAAGATTTGTTAATGTAATGACCGAAGTACCCTCCATCTTGGTGCTTTATCTCACATCTCATTATTACCACTTTTGACCAATTCAAAAGTAGACTTTGAAAAATCTAACTATTGATGGCCCACCAAAGCCATATTTTGGAAAGCATATGCACGTTCATTATGTGCATTATTTTTGAAGAAAAACCCAATATTATTTTCTCCTTGCCAATTCACAAAGCACTACAATAATTCTTACACACGAAATAGTAATTTAAATTTTACATGGGTACACTTATTTTACGATCAAGTCGTTGTCATACAAAGATAACCTCACTGACTTTGAGCCAAGTAATCTCGAAAATGATCCCACTCATTGCGTTGCATTTCAGGTGCATTCATTTCACCAGCTGCTTCTTCTTGTTTGTTCGGAAGTTCTACCTCCGCCGCCTCAGGGTCCTTCTCCGCATTTTCGAACTCCTCGTCGACAACTCCGGACCGTCGAAGGAAGTTATGAATACCCATAGTAGCTAAGACAACATCAATCTGCACTTTGAAATTGTAACTTGGCATACGATCGATAATTTTCCATCAATTTTTCCACACACCAAATGCACGCTCTATTACATTCCTGCATGAGGAATGTCTGAAGTTAAACTTCTCATGCGTGTTCCAAAAGGCCCGTCGCCAACTCGTCTCACCGTCGTAAAACTGCAATATATCTGACCCCTTATATGGAGCCATGTACCCAGGTCTATGGGCGAATCCAGAGTTGACAAGGTAATATTTTCCCGGGGTAGGATGCGGAAACGCAATCTCAAGACTATGTATAGCCCGTGCCAATATGCGTGAATCGTGCGTTGTCCCTGCCCACCCTGCATGCACAAAAGTGAAACATAAGTTGAAATCACATGATGCAAGCACATTTTGTGTTGGGATGCCCTTGCGTCCAATAAAATTCATTCGTTCGGCTCGCGAAATGACAGCTTTGACGTGCGCTCCATCAATAGCACCTATGCAATTTTGAAATAACGGATGCTTGTTTATATTTGGTATGTGATGCTCAACACCGTTATTGTAGTTCGAATCAGGTCTGATTAGACGTTCACTAAATTTAACGACCGCTCCAAGCACATTCTTGAAATAGTGTCCAACAGTTTTCAAAGAATGGTTGAACAGTGTTTGGACCTGTCTGTACCCTTTTCCATGCGCTAAAATGCACAGAAACATCCCAACTTGTTCATACACGTCCACGTGCTGACCACTACATAGTCCGTATTCATCGCGGAGTATATGTGTGAATTCCCGCAACGTTGCGGGACACATCCGAAATTCTGCATAACACATCTTTGGACTATAGTTCATGGCATCCAACATGAACATGTGTCCGTTTCTCACAAATGGGAACCTCTGGACTCGACTTTTCTGTTCGCGATAGTACGTAGCAACGTCTATTTCTGCCAGTCTACAATATCGAAACCATGCGATGATATCGTCTTGCAGTTCTTGCACAACTTCCTCTTCGTCCAGCTCGACCTCATTATCGGAGCAAGACATAAGATCACATTGAAATTGATAACGGGCCATTCCACTTATTAATGTTACTAACAATGGCAAACACAATCTCTGAGATGAATGAAACGTAAGAGGAAACCAAACTCACAACTCTAAATGATAGCTTTTTTGTGTTTTATGTCTTGTTGAACGATGCCTTATATAGAACGTCATCTGTTAAATGGAATCTTTAAAATGCACATAGCTTCACTGAAAAAATTGAATTCAACAATGCACATAGCTTTACGCCTCAAGACTTGAAACATGTGAAAACGCAATCTTTAAAATGCACATAGCTTCACTAAAAATTCCGAACGACTTGGCAAAATGGAACAAAATTGAAGTTGCTGAAATTACATACGCTTAATCATTCCAAGAAACAATGAATTTGGCATAATTGAATCAAATTGAAGAAAAGATGAATATTGCAAAGCGTGTTAACAACATTCCGTGATTGTTGAGGAGCACAAACTTGTGAATCCTTGGCTCAATTTATTGTTAATTGAAACTAATGGGGAATGGGGAATCTGTAAACATAACGTGGCAATTTTTCAAAAACTAAAATGCGAACTCAACTCATGTAAGATACATTGTTGTTAACATAAGTATGAAACAGAAACTTCATTAGAAACTAAATTGGCTGGAATTACCGAGGCTTGTCCATTCCAAGAAATAATGAAGTTAGCAAAGGGGAAGCAAACTGGGGTAAAAATGAATTTGCAGAAACGTGTCAACATCCAAATCGTGAATTCTTGGCACAATTTCTTGTTCATTGAAGCTAATGGGGAATCTTTACACCTAACATTGCAATTTTTCATTCACTGAAATGCAAACTCGTTATAGGTTTCGTTACATGGTCGTTCCCATAAATAAAAAACAGAAACAAACAAAATTGGTACTGACATAAAAGTCTTGGTACCTTAATCTTCCGCTCCCACCACTCGTTTGAAGCAACAATTGTTCTCGTTGCGGAGTTATACTCGACACCACTACAGTTTAACAGCTCCATTAGTATGTTATGCTTTTGACGGAGAGAATCCCAGTGATTCTTCAACTGTTGCTTGGTCCAGACGTTCCCGGAGTTGGTGTTGAACAACTGGATCACTTGGTCTCACCCGTGTTTCGTGAAGCACTTTCCGTTACGGTGACCATCGGCTATCACCATCTCGCATGCGGCCAAGAAAATATGGTTATCTCATTTGGTCCAAAAGGTGTTCTTCCTGGTTGGTGCTTGGGTCTGGCTTGGAGGAGGGTTGGAGGTGGACGAAGACCCATTGTAACCCATCTGCGATGACAAGCCACAACGCAATTAGTGTGCGAATATTTTTTGGAGAATGGTGGTTAGGTAAATCGCATTATCGTGAAAATCTAACAAATCGAAAATATCGACCCTTACCGATAAAAGCCGTGGATTCATGGTGTAAGCGTCGTGTGTACTAGCCGAAAAATAGGTAAACAATTTCCAGCAAGCGGCGTAACAAATACTCTTCGTCGAGTTCTCGCACAAATCTGAGGGAAGGAAAAAAAGGAAACACGCCGATGGAGAACACTTTTGCAGGAAGGGATGTGAAATGGTTGGGATCTGGGAAGGAGATGGCACGACGGGCTGGTGCTGAAATCGCAGATTGGCAGTAATAAATCTGTGGAGAACACTTTTGCAAGAAGGGATGTGAAATGGTTGGGATCTGGGAAGGAGATAGCACGACGGGCTGGTGCTGAAATCGCAGATTGACAGCAATAAATCTGTTGAAGGGAAAGGATGAGAGAAATTGGGAGAGAGGAAACTAAGCTGGGTTGTTGAGGCGTGTAATGAGAAGGGTAAATTGGGAATTTGCATTACAATGGCTTGACTTTGACGCTGATGTGTTGTAAGATTTTGATCAATAACGGTCCATTTTTTTATTTGTAACGGTCCAAATTTTGCTGGACCGTACGCCCAGACATGGCCATAGCTTCATTTTGTAGCCGAAGTCCTAAGATATTGCACATTTGGTCGCTAAACTTTGATCTTGTACAGTTTAGTCCTCGAATATCACACCATTCATAAATTGCATCCCGAGTCCTCCAACTTTATGCCATAGTTCATTTTGGTCCCCAACTTCACAATTTTTGTACGCTTTTGGTCCTTTTTTCTTCATTTTGCCTTGTTCTCTATTCTTATGTGATTGTTGGCTTACAAAAGCAAATATTACACAATTGTGAATTGAAATTCACTCATGTTAATCAATAATTAGCTTGTATAGGTATTAAATAAGTGTGCAAAAACACACTTATCAGTTAACAATGATCACACACGCGAATGCAACCACACACACACAATTACAGTAGCTGGTGGTGGTAGTGATGATGTGGAGAAGAACCGAAAAAGAGACACGTATGACAAGTATAAAAAATTAATATAACTTCTTGTACTGATTTCATAGTTTCACATTAACCAAACAATATGTACACATGACCTGTGCAGATAAACCTAAAAGTACAAAAATTTGTCAAAAACGAAAGAAAGTGTATGACAAAAATTAAATGAAACAACTTAATTCACAACTTGATGTTGCAAGAACTTGTTATTTTATGCCATAAGTAGAGACACGAGATTTTAAAACAACCTCTTAATTAAAACTGTATGCATATTTTTGAGAAGACAAAACAGCAAAACAGTTAATACAAACTTAAATAGGTTGCGCATAAGCGGAAACGTGATGGCCACCAGCTAATGCCCAGGTCCACGATGACTTGGCCCTGAGTACGCTCTTTCGATTTTAAACCCGACCATCATCGGATCAGATAGAGAACTATGTCTGATGCTCATAGCACTCGAAATTATGAGAAAGAAGATGATAACGAAAATATTTAGGGTCAATACAAAAGCACGAGACCTCATCTTTTTTGTATTGTTTTGGCCAAAAGGCAAAGATTGTTGGAACTGTGGATTCTTGAACTGTCTATATAAAGATGACAAAAAGGATGGTAGAAGCCGAAGGGGGGCATGTTTGTTTGACTTGGAAACGGGGATTTTTAGGGTTAGTAGGCACCTGGCGGGGAGAAACAGGAACCCTTTTTCAGAATTTGAAAAATGTAGAACCTATGATTTGAATTGAAAAGTAATGGACATGCTGGAAAAGTAATTAAGCAGAGTCAAATAAAAAACATATGTAGTAATACTATTTAACAAACAATTCACTAGCATTATTCTTCAAACTAGTGTTATAAAATGCGTAATGCGTGTCGATGTGTTGAGGCCAAGTTATGGGCTAAGTGAGCTTAAACGAGCCATATGCGTAAAAAAAAACGTAAAAATGCGTTTTCTTATTTGAATATTATTTTAATTTTTAATCAATTAAAAATAATACTTACTAAATATCTAAAACAAAATTATAAATTATAGAAAATGTATACATTTTTTCAAAGTTTCCAACAAAAATATAAATTTCAAATTTAAATACAAAACATCAATGTTTTGAAAACCGACCGGGTTATCGACCCGGAAAAGGTGAAGGCTCAAGGGTCAAAGAGTTCAACCAGGGACGAATCGGATGCAATAAATACATACAAAAATAATAAAATACTATGAAAACAATATTATTTTTTAAAATTGTTGTATTAATAATTCAAAGTAAATATATCTTTATTAATTAGATTCATTATCCTACAATTAGTCTCGATATTTCAAAAATAAAAAAAAAAATCAATATATTAAACTAGTTTATTTTGTTAAATTAAAATAGTTTAAACTTTTAGAAAATGATATATAACATTAATATATTAATAATCAAGTGCAATTTAAGTTAAATTTTGAAAATTAAATAAATGAAAGAATGAAGGTGATTATTACAATTTAATTAGTTGTGATTCAAAATCAAATTAGTCAATTAAACATACATTTGAAAATGGTTTTGATGGGCGTTTTAACATTTTTTTTTTGTTATGTCACTATCTCACATTGGAAGTTTATAAAACTATTGGAGTTAAGAGCATATATAAAATGCACAATCTCACATTGGAACTTGGAAGTCTATGAAATGTTTGGAGAGAAGTGAATCTATAAAATGAGTATGACATCCATTAATTCTCCATGGGCTTTTGAATTGTAAATTATAAAGCCCATTAATGAAGTTAAAAATTTTTAATCTAAAAAAAAATTGTGATAACCGCGGCCGGTTCACCGGGTTACGGTTGAACCGGCCGGTTCAACAGGTTTTAAATGGTTTTGTCAATAATCAAAAACAAGATATGATTTGGCCTGATTCCCAGTTTTACCTATCGAGCCGGTCGGGTCGGACCGATTTTGACAACATTGCAAAATAGTAAGTAAATAGCATATGAACTTAAATCTTATCTAACTCTTTATCGGACTAAAATTCAATAATCTCTTCTTTTTCATCTAATTCATCCTTCGTGTCTTCTAATATAAAATCATGTTCGTCGGACTCCCTTATTACATTCTTATCATTTAATAAGTTTTAATTTCAAAGAATTGTAAAAAAAAAAGTAATAATGATAATAATATTAGCGGTCAACAATTGTCTTGACTGCTAAATAAGACGCCAAGCCACTTGACTTGACGTTTTGACCTCGCAAATCATCTAAACGCGCCTTTTAGAACACTGCTTCAAACAAATATGGATAACAAGACTTTAAACTTTTGTAGGTTGTTAAAGTTTGTTCAGATATTTGCATTTACCAATGACATTTTCAAGTGTAGAAGCAGCCTTCCACCATGTACCCTTGGAGGCATAACTTGCGATTTACCTCCTTTACTAAGGCTCAGGGTAAGGTAGGTGGGGACCGTCAAGGATGCGATTCACACCCCCTATAATCCTCATATTGATTAATTCTTTCATAGTCTACTCCAAAGGACGAAATATTTAGCCATAAAATTTAGCCATTTCTTTGTTTCTGAGAGAAATTTCCAGATTAATAGGAATGAAGCACAAGTATAATTTTTCCACTATTTTCGATCTGTATAAATATCAAAAATTACGAAGTGTATTAGTTTTCCTCAATAAATAAGTGCTTGCA
Source organism: Fraxinus excelsior (assembly GCA_019097785.1). Taxonomy (NCBI): domain Eukaryota; kingdom Viridiplantae; phylum Streptophyta; class Magnoliopsida; order Lamiales; family Oleaceae; genus Fraxinus; species Fraxinus excelsior. The sequence goes on along the minus strand of CM032639.1, from coordinate 26,726,019 downwards.
TACAACTCTAGTTGCTGGTTCGGAGGGTCCTATGCATATCGATTGCATGTTGACCCTCTGAATTATGTGAAAGTAAGATACTTCAAATTCGAGGGTTCAAATTTTCGTTTATTTACATGTGTCGTTAATTAGAATATACTTCACTTTTAATTTTTAGTCATTGGTTCAAGCTGAGAAACAAATCTAGCTTCATATAGTTATACCGGTTATAGTTACATAATAATATAGATTAGAGTGGTTTCTTTAAGACTAAATTATAATGTAAATTGGGGAACCAACTCACTCTACTTTAAATATTAAGGGTGTGTTTGAGACCCATTATTTTGGAAGAATGTATTCTGGAATAGTAGATTAATGGAGAATATGTGATTGAAAAAAAATATATATATTATTTTATTGAAGAATGTGTAATTGAAAATGAGTTGAAGAATGAGAATGTGAATTTTAATATGGCTCAAAGAGGAGCTAAATATCAACTTACTATTCAAACTATGGGTACAAATTTATCGTCTCTCTCCCTTCAGATTTTTTATTGTCTCCTCAAAATCTTCCATTAGTTGCTTCTTCCGGTCATGGCACACTACACAAGTTTTCATGACAAAAAAAACTCATTTTCAAAATCGGCTAACTTTGGTACTCAATATTAGAAAATATTGTGATTTGTATTTACAAGATTTTTTTTTTTGTTCAATATTATCTAATTTAATATATCAAATATGTCACAAAATATTTATGTTTAATTTGAACATGTCACTGTAATTTATCAATTTAATAAGCATCTGGTCTTTTACTCCAAAACATACTTTGAACAGATGGGAGAAAGAAATTAAACATACTTTTGATTATCAACCAGCACAACAATTATGACCTCCAATTAGTAAATTAAATAGAGCCGACAACCAAAAATCATTTGACGTCATTCGTGGTTTGACTAGAAAATAAACAATTAATGCAACCTTTAAAAATGTAAAAAATGGTGAGTGGCATGATATCATCGAAGAATATAGCACCCAAGTTGCAATATTTCATACCATAATATATATGTAGACGGTATGCCACGTGCTGTCAAACTTGTACGTTATGGGAATTAAACGGTTTTTATAGTTAGTCAAGTCAAGATTTAGAAAAGAGAGACAATACAATTATAATTTTCAATTAAATTATTTGTACATTTAAATTGTACATTTTTGTTGGCACTGTGTGATGTACAAAATATCTGATTGATTTGAATAAGTGTTATTCAAATAAATTGTCAGATTGTCTACTACATCACATAGTGTCATTAAAGATATCAACAAAAATGTAAGTGTAGGATGATTTATAGGAGGAGATATTGTGATTGGAATCTCATTTGATTTACAACTCTCTAATGAAGGGTTTCATCGATCATTCGGTGCTCACTGATTATCTCACCCAACTACAAATTAGCTTAATCGGAATAATTTGTTAAATCAATTGTTGAAAATGCATTTGGATCGAAAAATGAAATCAACTATGTCGATCAAAGAAAGATCATTTTTATCACTCAATTTATAAGTTTCAAATTATCCAAATGAAGGGGAAAAAAATGTGTTAACCAAAATTATATAATTACACGTTGTCACATGCCTAATATTAACAATATGAACTATAACACATAGACACATAGTTGAAGTATGCCTCCCACTATTGGCTCAAGGAAGTATGCTATTGACCTCGTTTATTGCACGTAGTCCACAGATATCGGGCTCACTTGCATCCACACAGCTAATTCCAACACACTTGGACTAATCACTAGTCGACAAAATGTTTCGATTTGGACGTGGGTGAAACTTTATAACGCGAGACAAAAATATTATGATGCCAACGACATATATAAACAAGGTTGCATATAAAGAACAATTGAAAACAAACAAATCCAAAGCTAAACACTCAACTCAAACAATTTAAGGGTGATAGAACGAGAGAGAAGATGAAGTATAGCTTCAAGTATATAATTGCATTAGTCTTCAAATAATATAAGAGCGAATATTTATGGTGTTTCAAATGAAGTGGTGCTTGTTGGATCTCCTTAGCCGAAACATCCTATAATAGGCACAAATCTAACTTAACTAGTCTTGTAACGCATTTAATGCTCTTAAAGATTCAACCACCATGTCACTTATGCTGATAGAATTTGACATATCTCACATTACAAAGGTACATCAATCATTCGAATACAATTTAATTTTCGGGAGATCTTTGAAGGAGGTGGGGCACTTCATTTCAAAAGTTGCGCTTCAGATTAGGCCTCTGTAACTACTACGGCTTCAATACAAGATATCGTTTCGGTGGAAGGGGCTTCGATGGTTCTTCATTTTATTTGTAAGGCCACATGCTTATTTCTCGTAATTATCATGTCATCTGGATTATTTTCATTAATATGATATTTATTTTGTAATTAATATAACTATCATCCTATGACTACTGTGTTTTTTTACAGTGGAATGTGCTTTGAACACCCTAAATGATCAACATGCCTATTATCCCAGGGACGAAATCCAAATTAAAATACTTAGCCAAAATCTCGAACTAGTGAGGGCACTAAGTCTCACTTAGTCAGCCAACCCGAAATTGCACAACACACACGCGCGAATTTAAGGCAACAATGTAAAGGGACACTGAATTACGGGAAAACCCAACTCGTATTATTACTCCACAATGAATACAAGACTCGAAGGAACACTGAAGGAACACAACATGTTTTTTGTGTCTCATCAGCCCAAGTCCTTCTCTATTTATAGGAAAAAATTCGTATGCAGTTGTCACCCCCAATAGTAAAAGGGATAAACCAACCCAGTTGGCCCAAAACCACTAGAAACTGCCTCCCATGACTATTCCTAGCAACTGTCCACACTTCCTACTAATGTGAACACCCAAAACCGTCTAGCACATGTGCCCAATTTGGACACCCGAATTAGTGGACTCCAGCCCACTAACAAGCAAGCTGGACCAGCCCATGTCTTATCTGTTTGCAACTCTTTTCCCATTAACAACAAGTTGGATTAGCCAATGTCTTGCCCAATATGCAACAATCTGACTCGACCAAACTGAAGCATCCTTCCCATGATTTTCCTTGCTCCGAATCCAAAGTGTGCATCATCAACATACCATCTCGTGATTTTCCAGCATGAGTGCAAGGAGTCTCAAGCCATTGCGTGTGTCAACCTTGAAGGAGCTGACAAACCACCCCTACCAGATGAGTCCGACGTCCTCGTCGGAAGAGAATCAAGATACTCATTCACATTGTCCTCGAACTGCCATAGATCAACGTCACTCTCATAGGTTGCATCAATCCCAATACTACCTTTCCAAAGCAAAATATAGTTTGTCCTTCTATTCTTCTTACTTGCCCCCATTTTTCGATGCCTAATGATCTTTGCCACCTCATTTTCATACTGTTTTCGAATCATAGGAGGAGCCCTCTTAGCCTGTAAATGATCTTCTCCCACCAAACTTTCATTGAAGGCTTTCAGATAGCTTACATGGAATGTAGGATGTACCTTTAAACGATCAGGTAGCTGCAGTTGGTATGCTACCTTTTCCACATGCTTGACCACTTCGAAGGGACCATCATATTTTTGAACCAGTCCACGATGTACTGTCTTGCTACTGATTTTCTTCCAAATCTGAGGAGTAAGTTTCAGCAACACCTTATCCCCGACCTGGAATTCCACATCCCGTTTGTTTTGATCAGCATATTTTTTCATCCGTCGGACAGCCTTCGCAAGACTGTCCTTTGCCTGCTCCACCATCTCCTGTTTGTCTAGAGCAAACCGAAAAGCAGCTGGACATACACTGCGTCCCCCTTCTTTCACAATTTCCAGAGGCGACTTAGGCATGTGCCGCATTGTTAATTCTGCTGGACACATCCTTGTTGCAGATGATTGATGCAGATTGTAGCAAAACTGAGCCGTATCCAGTAAGGCAACCCAGTTTTTCTGAATTGCTGTTACACAATGTCTGAGGTACTCCTCCAGCAAAGCATTGATCCGTTTCGTCTGACCATTTGTTTGCGGATGATTTGCTGTTGAGAATTTCAATTCAGAACCCATCAAGTTGAACAGCGTAGTCCAGAATTTGCCGTAAACCACGAATCATGATCACTTACAATGTATTCGGGCATCCCGAAATACTTCACTACATTCCTGAAAAACAATCCAGCAGCAACGTTGGCAGGGCACTCGTGCGGAGCTGGAATGAAAACCGATTATTTTGAGAACCTGTCCACCACCACCATTATGGACTTGAATCAACTTTTGGAAATCTCGAAATGAAATCCATGGAAATCGATTGCCAGGGTCGTTCTGGAACCGGCAAAGGCTGGAGCAAACCTGTCTATTTTCTCCTTTTTGTTTTGTCCTGCTGGCACACCAAGCAAGATTTCACATACGCCTCTACCTCGTCACCCATCTTCAGCCAGTAATACGATTTCGAGAGCAAGGCCATCATCCTCTCGATGTCCGGATGTCCTGCCCATAGTGGATCATGAGTTTCCTTCAATAGTATTTGCATGAGTCCCCCGCCTGAAGGCACATACAATTTGCCACCCTTAACATAGATCAAGCCACCCTCGATCCAGTACCGTCTTACCAAGCCTTCCTTGATTTCTTACATCAGCTTAGTATAAGTAGCATCCTTTTCAGCTCACTGTCTGATTCTGTCAAGAAAATCCAACTCGACCATCATGAAGGCCGATATATAGGCTTCCACGGATTTTCGACTGAGTGCATCAATAACCTGATTCTGCTTGCCTGGCTTGAGCACCTATGCAAAATCAAACTCTGCCAGAAATTCCTGCCATCTTGCCTATTTTGCTGTCAACTTCTTCTGGGTCCGGAAATATGTGTTGGCCACATTATCAGTGAGAACAGTGAATTTTGTTCCCAACAAATAATGCTGCCATGTCTCCAAGCAATAAACAACTGCAGTCATCTCCTTCTCATAAGTTGAGTACCACTGTTCTGCATCCTTCAATTTTCGACTTTCAAAAGCAACCGGATGGCCATCTTGTACTAGCGCACCACCAATAGCACGATCAGATGCATCAGTGTGTACTTCAAATGGCTTCTCAAAGTCCGGCAATTACAGCACCGATTTAGTTGAAACGGCATGTTTGAGCTTCTTAAAAGCTCTTTAGCACTCTTCTGACCATTCTCATTTCCGATCCTTTTTCAGCAAGTCTGTTAAGACGTTCACTTCCTTGGAATAGCTTTGAATGAACCGCCGATAATAGTTAGATAATCCAAGAAAGGAACGGAGTTCAGCAACCTTGGTTGGGCTCCGCCACTCCATGATAGCCTTCACCTTCTTTCCATCCATTCTGATTCTCCCTTGACCAACCCAATGTCCCAAAAATGAGACTTCCGACCGACAAAACTTGCACTTCTCCTTCTTGACATACAGTTGGTGTTCCCTAAGTCGTGAGAACACCTGTATATAATGATATCATCCAAATACACGACCACAAATTCATCCAGAAACTCGTACAGCACATCGTTCATCAAATTGCAGAATGTGTGCATTTGTAAGACCGAAAGGCATTACCAAAAACTCAAAAGAACGATATCTCGTCACGCATGCAGTCTTTGATTCATCCCCTTCCGCAACTCTTACTTGTCAATAACCCGACCGTAAGTCCAGCTTTGTGAAGAATGAAGCCTTCGCCAATCTATCAAATAGGTCGGCGACATTAGGCACAGGATATTTCTTCTTCACAGTCACCTTATTCAGAGCACGATAATCCACACACATTCTCATGGAACCATCCTGCTTTTTCTAAAATAAAACCAGGGCACCATAGGGAGCTTTCGAAGGCTGAATGAATCCTGCATCAAGTAAATCATCAAGCTGTCTCATTAACTCTGCCAATTCTGATAGAGCCATTCTGTATGGGACCTGTGCTGGTGCTTTTGCACCTGGTTCGAGCTCAATCTTGTGATCAATGACACGACGGGGCGGGAGAGTTCTTGGAGTTCTGGGGGCATCACATCAACGAACTCATCCAAGACAATTGCAACTTGATCAGGCACCTCCACAACCTGATCTTCTTTGATCTCTACCAATGCTGCAACGAAAGTCATCTCTCCTTTCTTTATTCCCACCTTCAACTGTTTCACAGATTGCATGTCACCCTGAATCTGCTTTCCTTTCTTCTTGTCAAGGTACCTTGCTGGTATGAAACAAAGACTGCCTTCATCTACAATGAATAGCCCATTCAGATGTGATACCACCGACGCTTCGCCTTGACAAAGAACTCAATGCCGATGATCAAATCGAAATCATCCAAGGGAACGATAATCAGATTGCACCTTCCATCCCATTCGTCCACACGAAGGGTGACTTCAACAGATCCCTTCACAGGCTGGGCTGCAGAATTCATAGCCTTGATTTTCGTAGTCACCTGAGTCATGATTAAACTCATCTTTTCCACGATCCGAGAACTTACAAAATTGTTTGTAGCTCCCGTGTCCAACATTGCCAACACTTCCCTCCCATCAACAGTAACTTGAACATACATCAAGCCACGCTGCAGTGTAGTGATAGCATTCACGAGCTGTAGCGGATTCACACGCGTAGGGGCATCATCCGAGCCGTCATCACTGCCTTCCAACCTTAAAGCATTCAATTTTTCCCTCTTTGAACAATCCTTTGCACGATGGGGACCGTTGCAAATGAAGCATCCACTGAAACTCTTGAACTTCGAAGTCTGATCACCATATTTCGATTTGGGGCCCTCGAATTTCTTCTTCTTATCCCTTTTTTCCAATCTTTCGATGTACCAGCCTTCTTCTCGTTGGTTTTCCTCAGAACAGAGGAAGTACTGCCCATCTTGTAATCAACAAGACAATCTGTTGCCGCCATTGCTAAAGGAAGGTCCTTCACTCTTTGCCTCCGCAATTCTGCTTGTGCCCAACCTTGTAATTCGGACATAAATTTGAAAAGTTTGTCCTCCTCGGACATGTTCTGGATATCCAGCATGAGACTACTGAATTCCTTCACGTATTCCCTCACACTCCCCGTCTGCCTCAACTTCTTGAGAGATTCCCTTGCAACCCAGGTTGTGTTGCAAGGCAAGAACTGATCCTTTAATTTCTTCTGCAACGTTTCCCATGTCACAACAGGAGAACGTCCTGTAGCTTCATTATCCTTCACCCGAGTTCGCCGCCACATCTTTGCATCTCCCGACAGATACATAGAAGTGATATTCCCCTGTTCTTCCTTTGGAATACGAGCAGCCTTGAAGTACTGCTCCATATCCCACAGAACGTTCTCCAACTCCTTGGTATTGTAAGCACCATTGAACTGCTTAGGTTCAGGAACACGAATTTTTGAAGCACCTACCGTATCCAGAATAGTAGTGCTGTTTAGGACCATTTTCAGCAAAGAAATTTCACTCTCAGGGGCGTCAAACCGAGCCTTTGAATTATCCGCAAGTTCCAGCAAATCTTTCATGAACGAATATTGCCTTTCATCAACTATGCCAACAAACTCCTCGAATTGAGCCCTCAGTTCTGTGTGCACTTCATTATGTGCATGCACCTGTGCAGACAAACTGACTGCATTGTTGGTCATAGGTGCACCGACGAAATCCTCCAACGCAGAACCCTAATCCTTGAGATTCTGATTTGCGGCCATTCCTTTGAACGAAACCCAGCAACTGCAACAAGGCTCTGATACCAATTATCACAAGGACGAAATCCAAGTTGAAAAATACTTAGCCAAAATCTCGAACCAATGAGGGCACTAAGTCTCACTTAGTCAACCAACTCGAAATTGCACAACACACACACGAATTTAAGGCAATAATGTAAAATGACACTGAATTACGGGAAAACCCAACTCATATTATTACTCCACAATGAATACGAGACTCGAAGGAACACAACACATTTTTTGTGTCTCATCAGCCCAAGTCCTTCTCTATTTATAGGACAAAATTCGTATGCAGTTGACACCCCCAACTGCAAAAGGGATAAACCAACCCAGTTGGTCTAAACCGCTAGAAACTGCCTCCCATGACTATTCCCAACAACTGTCCACACTTCCTACTAATGTGAACACCCAAAACCGTCTAGTACATGTGCCCAACTTAGACACCCGAATTAGTGGACTCCAGCCCACTAACAAGCAAGCTGGACCAGCCCATGTCATGTCTATCTGCAACTCTTTGCCCATTAACAGCAAGTTGGATCAGCCTATGCCTTGCCCAATATGCAACAATCTGACTCCACCAAACTGAAGCATTCTTCCCACAATTTTCCTTGCTTCGAATCCAAAGCGTGCATCATCAACACACCATCTCGTAATTTCCCGACATGAGTGCAAGGAGTCTCAAGCCATTGCGCATGTCAACCTTCAAGGGGCTGACACATAGACATTTGAATTTGTTACATTTAATAAGCCTAGATTAAATTATTAAATGTATTTATTTATTGTGTGCTTGTTAAATTATATATATTATATGCTTTTAACTTGTCTTGTTTTTGGAATAGAACTTAGAATTGTCCTCGAAAATACTTATAATAATTATGTACTAGGAAAATTATATTTAATTTAAATTGATTAACTATTAATCAAGAAATTTGGGATCTTGACTCGGATTGAAAGGGCTTGAAATTAGTTTATTTATATAAATTTTACTTGTATAGATACAATTAGGGAAGCAGTCAAAAACCTCAAAAGGGAGGGGGGGGGGGGGGGGGTGTCAAGCTACATTTGCATTCTAAACTTTAGTACACTGATTCATTTACATCCTTGGCTTCTCTTCTACTGGAATCTGATTCTTGCACACATGTGAAGGCATCAAGATATTTTATATCATTCTGTGACCATTTTAGGGAATTGAATGAAAGCTTAATTGGATTTTAGTATGTATGTATATGTTTTTGTGTGTGTGGATATTTATATATTTTAATATTGGGTAATTGAAGCAAGTCTAATTGGACTTTGGGCAGGTTTGTCACAACTTTTGAAAAGTTAAAAGGAATTTTTGAGATCCAAAAACTGTTTTTGGACATATTTGGCTAATTTTATAAAAAATACTTTAGTTCGAAGAGTTTTAGTCCATTGTAGCTTTTTTTTAAAGGTACTTTTGAAATAGAAAGTATTTTTAAAAATTAATTTTCAAACAAAAATTAAGGGTGTGTTTGAGCCACATTATTTTGGAAGAATGTATTCTGGAATAGTAGATTGATGGAGAATGTATGATTGAAAAAAAAGGAAAATTTATCGATATGATAGATAATATTATTTTATTGAAAAATATGTGGTTGAAAATGACTAGAATAATGAAAATGAAAATTTTATTATATACCAAATAGGGGCTAAAGCAAATTCTTCCAAATCTCTTCTACATAAAGTAAAAGCAAAAGTCGTGTCAAACGGACCATTTATCCCATCATATTCTCTCACACCCACACGATCTTGAACATACGGACACGTGTAAGTTTGTGTGTGTGTATAAATGTTTATGCACTTAAATGATGTTATTCTTTGTCGATTTAAATTTTACTTAAATATGTTATACTTACCGATTTCATTTATTCACTCCGTTGTTTATCTATTTTATACAATAATTTATTAGGTGGTAATTAATTAATTATCTCAAGGGTGAATGATATGCACGCATAAAATTTTATATTCGACTTATATAGACAAGAAATATACTTAATGCCTTTTTATTCATTTAAAGCTATCATACTTTTATTTGATTTATATCAACTTCATTCTAAAATAACCTTGTCAATGGAGAAATCCTTATATTTTATTTGCCAATATTTAATGATAGAATAGATATGGTTGTGTGCTAAAATATGTCCAAATAGAATCGCTTGTCAACATTCTCACCCCCTTAAAATATTTTCGTCCTCGAAAATTTACCCGTCACTTACCAATATTAAGTCTAACACATGATATACATATATTATCGTAATACATATCATACTTTAGCGATAAAATGAATTGTATTATTACTTAAAAAAGAGTAAAGACTTAAGTCATACAAAAAGTTTAAGCCTCCGTTTGTTTCTCATTAAAAACCCATAAAAATGAAAAATATGACCGTTATCCATCATATCAATCTATCAATTTTGAATTTCTATCTCTTGTGTGGGGTATATATATATATATATATTAAAACTCATTAAAAGAGTATCAGAAAGTAGCAATAGTACTGTTTTATTAATTATCACAATATGGTTTAAGATTGTTCTTTATTTGTTACATAAGTTACAATAGTACAATACAGTGTTGAACAATATAAATAATATATGCTTAGTTATTAAATTTAGCTTTATAATCCTTCCATAGCTGACCCACATTTTTCCCAAGAAGATCCACAAAATAGCGATCACTATAGCCATTCCTCATCTTATTGTTAAGTTGTGCAACAAATCCACGCTTTAGGCTATTACAGTAGTCTAGAAACCGTGCTGTTACGTCGTACCCTTGATCCCACCGGTTGCCCTGCCCGGGTTTCACCCAATGGCTCGGTGCATAGCCAGCCTTAAGCCTCACATAATCAGCTATTCCCTCTATAAGACCTCCCGGGGCTCTTCCGTTTCCATTCCATTGCCATATGTGAGTCATTTCATGATATAGAACTCCGGTTATTTCTCGTTTGACGTTGCCCGAGTAACCTAGTATTGAGAAAAATATCATAAATTCTGATCCAAGATATGAAGATCGAGACGTAAATTATGTTTGGTATGAAATACTAGACATTAATAAACCGGACAAAAATATTTTAAGTAAACGTCCATAATTGTTTAGTCTAACATACAAAACAAACTAGAAGTACTATAGTCGAGATTGTTTCTATTATTACCTTGAATGTATCGGGCGCTGACGTGAATTTCATTCTTGCTCGCATATGCGACTCCATCCATGTTGTCGATGAATAAGCTCACTTTCGGAACATTTTTCCTTTCTGATGGAGTGTTCTGTTGGAAGGTTCTCCAAATGAAACTGGTGGCCGCGTCTAGAGTTTGCTTGCTGTACTGGGCTCCAATTTCCCGGGTGAATCGGGCTCCACCAGGGGTGGTTGCAGCCCTGTTGGTGACCGTGTATTGGACTGCATGGCTACCATGGATGGCTGCAAATAGTATTGCTGCATAAGTGAGGAACAACATTAATTTGGCCATGGTTTTGTTGGTTTTCTGTGCTTGCAATTGTTTCCTAGCTGTGTTTGGTTTGGCTATGCAGCAATTATGTATTTATAGATGTTCGGAAAGTCTAACGTTGACCAAATCTATGCTGACTACGAAGAGAGATAATATTAATAAGTCATTAATTGCTTGAAAAGATGGCAATAGCGACGTGGTCAGCTAGAATTCCCGAACATCGGAATGGTTCTAGCATGGTTTCTTTTGCACGAGAGTAAGAGATCGATGTATTTTCACGATCGTCCTCATTCAGTATATAAGTTCTTTAGAATTTCTCGTATGGATTAGCATCTGTGCTCTATGTATATATCCTACTTCTCCCAATTCCTTTGTTTTGTTTTTTGTTTTCCTAAAAAGCTGATCTAGTTGAGCAGTTGGATTAATGTAGTCTAAGTGTTTACCTCGTCCGTGGTGACAGACTTGATTTTACTATTTCAAATATATATATATGATTTTGGTGACAGACTTGACTAAGTTCATTTCATGGTGAACAGCCGGCTGGCCAGAATAAAAATATAGTGTAGTTGAAAATGAGTATGTAAAAATATAAGAAGGAAAATATTTTGAATTTATGTGTAGAATATTTATTTGTGTGAATGTGTAGTTGAAAATGAGTATGTAAAAAAAATTAATAATATGAAAGACAAACACGGCCATATAACAAAAGTCAAGTCAATCTATAATATTTTTGGGGTATCATCGGTCAGTGTACAGCTAGCATCTCTTTTTCAGAGTGCAATTTTGATATCAAGTGTTAAATATTTTTTTCTGCAACCCGCCTGCTAAACCAATAAGTGTTAAATTTAGTTGTATAAATATTGATGGTCAAATTTGTTGGGAACCTACTTAATCATGCGCAGCGGAATTAAAATAAATTTCGATTTTTAAATAGGATCTGTTTTATGTTTAGATAGAAACTGTGATAAAAATAATACATTTGATGAATTCTGCAAACTCTTTTGCTGATTCACGAACTTCAATGATCACGATCTACAATTCAAGCTGTCCAATTGTCCAGCCTCCAATGGTGATCCACACAGAGAATAAGAATGACGGCTAGGGTTTTCTTTTCTCGTACTAGCAAGAATAATGAAAATTCCATTACAGTTTTCAAACTCTAGCAGCCTATTAATATAAGTCCAAATGGGCTGACCCATCTCTTAACTTAACTCGATCCAACATTTAATTAATTAAATTAATTAAATCCAGTCCATAAATTAATTAATTCAATTAATTAATTCGGGTATTAATAAGCAACTCAATTAATTAATTATCCAACACTTGTCAATTAATTAATTGGCAAATCTCATTCTTCTGATTCTCTTTTGTGTGTGACACATTAGGTTCCCGATCACGATGCCTAACAACGTGAACTATTATTTTGATCTAATCAAAACTGATAAATTAAAATACCCCTTTTAATTTATCACAAATTCACATTCGTCGTCCCAGATTGACATTTAGCAATGTGTCATGGCAATACATGTGACGGAAAATGTCACGTGACATGACAAAACCAAACTTGTTCGTTTACCGTAAAACTATAATCCCTTCGTTAATATGATCCAATCAATTACGAGATATGAACGTGTGTCAATCTCAATTATCGATCATATCTTTTATCCCACTGTTAAGTCAATGTAAGTCGAAAACTCATTTTCGACTTATGAGTTCACATTGGCCAAGGATTTCATTATCAACTTAACTGGATGAAATGTAGATCATAATCTCTTACTATCTAAGAGTGACGAATCATTTATTGATCATTCACAACCTTCATATGATTCTTGACATACCCGAACAATGCCGTATTAGCGACCCTTGACAGAGCAACATCCGACATCACCAAAGCATGACTGTCCTCACATAAGGCACTATGATGACCTCAAGTCAAAGGACCAATTCCACTACCGAACGTTAGAGATTAACCACTGATACTCAGATAGTTTTCCATGTGGAATCTCTGAGCGGGTCTCCAATGTTTTGTTCTATAACAAAATATTCACGTGTTCATTCAAGTGTCTCCACACTTTAGCTTGTGAGATCAACTACTTACTTCATAAGTAAGAAATGCCACACGTGATGGTCTATCTGTAATAACGATATCCGTATCGCGTTATTACATACGACTACAGACGATTTAAGATTAAGCCATATGTAATTTGTATCTCACAATCACAACTCTTTGTGATTAACAAATCACCAAAACTTGAATTTACGGATTCTATTATTTAATTAATTAGAATATTAATTCAATAATAAATCTTGCCATAAATATGCATCGGTTATATATATACATTAAAAGTGCTTATGTCCAAAATTGATTGGACCTAGGGCATAACACTTACAAAATTTAGTTAGTAAACTACGTAATTTCAAAATTAAAGTAGCGTTGGACTTGTTAAATCGATGTTTGAAACAAATAAAAAGGAAACCAAGTAAAGCGGGAGGAAAGCCAATTATTGAAGGAAACTTACCAATGCCGTTGGGTTTATATAAGGAAAATGGGCATCTATTTTCAGGCCAACATCTTAGGAGTATATTCAGTAGGGACTTTTAAAAACTCTTATAGACTTTTTTTTTTTAATCAATGAATTTTTTTATCATTGACTTTTATAGATTTATATGAAATTAATAGAAGTCTTTTCTTAAATTTTTATGAACTTTTATATTAAGGCCCTGTTTGAGCCACCTTTTTTCCTTACTAAAATGAAAAATATGACCGTTATCCATCACATCAACATTTAAATTCAAATTCTCTATCTCTTGTGTGGGCCCCAATAACGGCTATATTTTTCATTCTCATTTTCAAAAAAGGTGGCTCAAACAGGGGCTAAAACTTTTATAGACTTTTATAGATTTCATTTGAATTTTTAAAAGGTCCTTTCACATTTCACAGCGAAAAATGTCATTTTCATCAACCCACCGATAAATGCTCCATTAAATCAACATAAAAGTCAAGGTTTTCTTTTCAAAAAGCAAGGATAACATTGTCCTAACCCAGTTTTTCCATTGTGGCGTTCTTCCCGCCAGGGCCGTACCTATGTTTCGCGAACTTCAAAATTTGGGCTCCTAAGTCATAGCAGACAATCCTCTTTTTCTTTTAAAAGAGTCTTACTGAACTAAATTTATTAACTTAAATTCAACAATAAAACTAAAATATTCAGGCGCATAGTAACCGAATTGTGATGCATTATCCCACTTTTCCATATGTTATGGCAATTTAGCCATCCAGCAGAATGAGTATTTCATGTGAAGGATAATGCATCAAAGTGTAAACTATCTGAAATACAAATCTTATTGCTTTATACCAATGTGGTTTTATCCACAGCAAATTCTACAGACAATGCAGAGTGCCATAGTATTCTATTGCACCATTCACTATTTTACTGGTAATTTAGCCATCCATTCGTGTGAAGTATTCTATTGCACCAGTTCTTGTAAAACCTCCTCTTTATCTCCTCACTCAGATGCTGAGCCCAAACAGTGTTAAGGCAACGAAGATCACGAGGTGTCTTCACATAGCCTACCGCTCCAACAATAACCATTGGGGGTGTTTCAATTATGGTTACAGCTTCGCAAGTCTCTTTCTTGTGAAGTTCTGTAGTTAATAGTTCCAAATGAGATTTCAATTAGATTTTATGTGATACAAAAATGGGCATAATATTTGTCTATAAAAAACATAGCATGCTCGTAGAGAAGTTTATTGCATCTTTTTTAGTCATTTATGCAAATAATTTAATGATAAATCAGCGTATATCTAGACAATTAATTTATACATACAACTTTATGAAAATAAATCACAGGCAATCAAGAGAAAATAAATCACAGCCAAATCCAGAGAAGTAATAACACATATTCAATCACACTTCCACATTCACATATTCAATTTATACATCCAAATATCCAATATCCATACTCAAATTCTCAAATTCATTATCCAAATATCCAATATCTATACTCAAATTCATACAAACTCAAATTCTCAAATCTCAATCACAAAACAAAATAAGTAAACTAGTCAAGCTGGAAACTAGAAGTTAGAACCAGAGAGAATTCAGGCGCGGGGATGAGGGAAGTCGCAGAGAAGGGGCAGGGGCAGCAAGGGCTGAACTGAAGGTGGAGGAGTGGAGGCAGACTGGCGGTAGCGGAGCAGTGGAGGAAAGTAGCTGTAATAGAAACTCAGGCGCAGAGAATAAAGGATGAGGGAAGTGAAGTCGTGTGTTAGGTTTACGAAAAAAATAAATAAATAAAAAATAAACCCCAAAAAATTGGGCCCTCAAAATTTCTGGGCCTGAGGCGGCGGCCTCTTGGGCTTCCCCTCAGGTCCGGCTCTGCTTCCCGCTTTCAAAGTTTAACGTTCAATACTAACAATAATATGAAAATAATTTATAAAATCATTCCATTAAATAAATAAGAAATGACGTAAAAAACATTGTATTTTACCTTGAGAAGAACCATGGCTGCTGTAATGCTTGATAACTCATAAAATTTGGAATGATAGATAAAGAGAATGAATATGTGGTCAATAAATTAGAGATGTTCATCCTCATTTTGTGAGTGTAAATAAAGGGTAAAATGAGAAGACCAATTAAAGTGTGATGATGTAAATAACTCATAAGATTTCAATGGTGAATGGCCCATCACATATGAATGGTGAAGATGATCTGGACACGTTCTTTCCTTTTTAACATGAAATTGAACTTTTGATAACCATCCCTGTCTATTAATATGTTTTACATGCAAAAACCCTACTCAGGGGCAGACGCAGAACATAAAAGTTAGGGGGTACAATCGAACTTGTAAAAAAGTTGAGAGAAATTTTACACTCAAAAATTTACGTCAAAAAAAAAGTCATACTCTGTGTAATTTGGCATCCGAAAATTTACATGGGATATGACTTTTTCGGATGTAAAATTTCGAAATTTTTTTATGTCATATTCCGAATAAAGTTTCCTAATAAAATGATGAAAATTACATTGAGAAATTTGTATCACAAAATTAGTGAAAGTTTCCTAATATTTTCGATATCTATTTGGATTATTCGATATGTCCATAATGTAGTTCTTGAAATAAGTTCTGAGATGACATAAACTATTCAATTTGTAGATTCGGTTAGCATACAATCGTCGGAGAATTTTTAAAATTAACTTGTTATCGAAATTCAAATTTATTGTATTTTGCCCCTATTTGGTGGAAATTAAAATCAATTTTTTAGTAAATTTTGATAAAAGTTAAAACATTAATGGATTCTATTAAATATGTTATTAAAATTAATTCTTAACTTTGATTTAGATTAAAATTTAGATTTCAATCGATATCAAACATGATTTTAAATATATTTTTTTTAAAAAAAAAAAACTGAAAAGTTGGGGGGCACGTGCCCCCCAGGACCCCCCCAGTGTCCGCCCCTGACCCTACCTTTTAATAAATTTTGTGAAAAACATTCATACCGTTAAAACCATAGTTGTCGACTTGATCCGAACACTAACTCGGACAATGCAACAGGTCAATTGGTCAGTGGTTCAACCGATGACTTGGCCGTTCAACCGACGGGTCATTACAAAAAAATATATAAAAAAATATGAAGTATAAATTTCTTTTAGGGGCAAAATTAAAATTTTTAATTTATTTTCACTAATTATTTAGGTCTATAAAATAAAATAAAATGTTGGACCAAAGTTTTTTAAAAGAATATTTTTATACAAACTAAAATATTTTTATAAATGATTCATTAATTAAATATAAGTTATTGTACACAAGTAATACTAAAATATGTTGTGATTAACTCTTTATTTTTTTTAGACCTCCAAGGTTTAATTTCCTTGGACCAAAACTCAAACAAACCAGTCAATCGGATCGGTTAAATTACCGGTTAACTCGATCAAAGCTCAATTTTGACAATGTCAAGTGCATTTCTATCAATTTAACATGCCCGACCCGGTCAAGGGACCGATTTTTATAACTATGGTTAAAACTAAGTTGCGTAAAACATCCTTACCTTCATAAAAAATTGTGCAGACCGTCCCTACCTATTTTGAGCCAAACAAATCACAACCCTATTAAAGTGCAGCCTGATACAAACCTGTTTATATACCCAACAACTGAATGTCCCTAAACACCTAATTCGAACACAGCAAAAGGTCAACAACCAAATTCTGTAACCGAACTCAGCAACAAAACATCAAAATATATAACAGAATATTGAAGTGCAGCAAAGACATCAACAAACAAGATCTCAACAAAAATCAGCAAATCTCAGCAATTCCAGTGTCAAGAAACAAAAAAGAGAAAGAAAGACAAAAGGCTACATAATCTGAAAGTGCTACTTTCTGTCCATGAGTCCGATCCTATGATGGGGGAAATAGATGGAGTATATGTTATGAGGTATGCCTCCTTTTTGTAGATGTCATCTACAAACTTCATTACATTAAGGCCTCTACATACAACTGAGGCAATCACATGACACGTGATAACAAGGAATTTCTGATAATTGCCAAGCATGACATGTACAAATTGTTGCCCTTAAATCCACACCACTTAGTACAGTGCCTGCATTGTGTCAACAATGAAATATGGAGAATTACCACCTGCATGCAAATGGTAGGAAATTCACAAACTAATATTAAACAATAAATAGGGGAGTTTCGGGAGAAACTAATGCAACAAAAACTCTCAACAGAAATGTGAATTCAGATGTTCTTTCCATATATGCTGACAAATTATGCAATCAGAAAACCTCAAGATAAATGTGAACTCTAAGTTCTTGAAACAGAAACAGTAGAAGAACCCCCAATAAAACAATATTACCCTTTCTTTTTGAAAATGAAAATTCCATTTTTATGTTGATTTAACAGAGCATTTGAGAGTGAGTGGATTGAATGACCTTTTCCACGATAAAAGGTGAAAGTGAGGGTGAAATTGCTAAAAGAAGAAAGGAGGCGACGTTTTACACAAAAACATTGAAAAGTATGAACCTTTTGTGTTAATTAATTTAAAATAATATTACACATAAATCAAAAAACTTTTCCTTCTTATTTGTTTTCCATGAGTACACATATTAGTTAGATATTTCTCAATTTTTTGATTAGTTGATTCTAAATTAATAATAAAGTGTAGCTTGAAGTAATTGTCACAATAAATGGTTTATTAGATTTTTTTATGAATAGGAGAAAAAAAAAATATCCTTGCATTTTACCTTTTTTTAAAAAAAAAAATATTTATTTTTAAGTAAAAATCCCAAAAATGAAAATTTAAATTTTTTTGGGACCTTCTTTAATTTGGAGCCATAATCGCCTAATTTGCCCAAGAATTGAGCTGACTCTAAAATGTTGTCCCATTAAAATGGGAGCCGCTATTTACATCCACATTTTTTTTATATGTACATTCCCTTTAAAAAGGATAATTATATTATATTTTTAACTTATGTAAAATTACCTAAATAGACATATATAAACTTAAATAAAAATATATCACTCTAAATTCATCAACTAATATTTATTTTCATTAAATTCTTTTGAGCATTTTTTATATTCTTTTAGAATTTGCGTTTTAACTAAAACTTAAATAATCACAATATATCTTCTTCAACTAAAATTATAAAACCCAAATAATCATAAATTATCATCTTCATTTGAAATCAAAACAACAATGGAAGGATTACCATTAGATGAATTACATGAAAACATAGCAATATATGAAAAAGAATTTGAAAATGCAAGGATTACGTTTTATTGTGAATTTAATGAATTTAATATTACTATTAAAAGAAATACATGAAGACAAATTTCTTCCAACTTTTATTTTTGTTCTGTGATAAAAAAGATCTTGAAATATTCGGTTTCCATGCATGAGATGATCATAGAAGATCTTGTGTATATCTTTAAATTTCCTTAATTCTTCCAAAGACTAATCTTCTCTCTCTAACTAATTAATCACTCTCTCTAATTCTCATCCGTAAAGAGATATAGTGAGAGAAAACTTCTTCTTTGTAACAGCAACCAAGGAATTCCATTCTGATGGAATCTCTCTTTAAAACCCCACTTTAAAACCCTAATAAGTTTCTTTTACCATTCTTGAATTGAATGAGAAAAACCCGTTTGATTTCTTGAATCGGTTACGTTTTAATGGGGGAAGATTGTGGGTGGTCGTCTGTGAATAACAATAAGTCAAGATTTAGAGCACCGGATTTGAGAAATTTGGAGATGTTGGATAACGGAGTGTTCTTGCCGTCCGGTGACTGCACTTATGGACTGTCATCATTGCCAGAAAACAATCCTTTTGAGTTTCCACAGACGGAGAGCAATGCTTACCAAGTTGGAGTTGATGGCCGTCAAAATCTTGCTATGATGAATACGAATGGCCAAGTGAACGACCGCGGCAGGGGCGGAAACATTTATGGGCTCCCTTCATTGCCGGAAAACCACTCTTTTCAGGTTTCGCAGCTGGAAAACAATACTTACTATCCTGGTGTTGATGGTCTTCAAAGTCTTGCAATGATGAACACTGGCGGTGGCCGGGTGAACTCTGCCTCCGGCGGCCAAATTTATGGGCTGCCCTCATTGCCGGGAAACAACCCATTTCAGGTTCCTCAACCGGGAATCAGTGCTTACAATCCTGTTGATGGCCGTCAAACTCTTGGAATGATGAATACTAATGGCCGCAATGTGAACCCTAGTAATGCGGATCCGTTCTATGATTTTCCACTCGAGCCCCAATTCCGACGCCTCACTGTGTCAACTAATCCACCACCCATCTTCTCGCCACCTCCATCTTATGGCCGCGGTACTGTTGTTGGTGACAGCGGAAACCGTAGTCCGATTGTTCCGAACAATTTTACTCTTGGAATGGGTGCGTATTCACAATCACAGTTATCTTATGGAGATCTTCTACAGAGAATGAGAATTCAGTCTGCTGCAAGGGGACAGAATATGGATCTCTACACGCAGCCCAGAAATTATTCAAGTTTCGATGATGATTTTGATGGAATTGCTTCACAATATGGTTTGAATTCAAATGCACTTTCCAACTATGATCAAAGTTTCATTGGAGAATCAATTAGGCATCCAACACGGCCTCGTACTGCACATCGAATTGGTTCACTTCTGCCCTTTGGATATGGAAGTCAGACGAGTTTGAATAGAAATGGGCAAAGGGTTGACACCAATGGCTCGATCGAACCTAACTATAGTTCCCTCTTAACATCTCAACTCCAGCCAAGCTTCACGTCGTTGGATGATTTGAGGGGTAACATATTCTCAGCGGCAAAGGATCAACATGGATGCAAGTTCTTGCAAAGGAAAATCGAAGAGGGAAAACAGGATCATATCGACATGATTTTCTCCGAAGTGAGGGATCATGTTTGTGAGTTGATGGTAAATCAATTCGGAAATTGTTTGATTCAAAAGTTGTTCGAGGTGTGCAGTCAAGAACAAATGGATGAATTACTCATATTGGTTATGCAAGATGAAAGGATTCGTATGGCCATTAGTGTTAATGTACATGGGTATGTTGATTCGGTTTGCTTTTAAAAAATTAAATAATTGTCTGTTTATTTGATCTATTTTTGTTGTTGTTTGACAGAACCAGGGCTATGCAGAAATTATTGGAGCATCTCAAAACCGAAGAACAGAAGTCTACAGCTATATCTTGTATAACGCGGATTACTGTTCCATTGACAAAAAGCTTGAGCGGACATCATGTAATTCAACACGTCTTGAAAGTTTTTTCCGCTGAAGATAATAAGGTATACATGCATCCATGCCATATTTATTTCTTTTCAATTCTTGAATAAATATGTCTTACGACAATTTTATCTTATTTCTTAGCATATACTGAATGCGTTAGCTGATAACTGCGCCGACATAGCAACCGACAAAAGTGGTTGTTGTGTTATACAACAATGTGTAGCACATGCTCAGGGAGAATCCTGGGATCGTCTTGTACAAGAAATAATTGTAAATGCTTCGGATTTATCAGTACATCCCTATGGGTATGTATGTTCTTTTCATCTACTCGAAAATCAGAAAATAAAAATTATGTACCATTTACATTCATGTTTTCTGTTCCAGGAATTATGTTGTGCAGTATATAATAGGACTTAGGATCCCTCATGTGACAAAAGACATACTGAATCGGCTTTCGGGAAACTTTACTCAACTGTCGATGAGCAAGTATGGGAGTAACGTGGTGGAAAAATGTTTGAAGGAATCAGAAGATGAAGAGGCATCACGCATAGTAGAAGAGTTAGTCAGTGATCCACAATGGTTGATGGTTATTCAGCATCCTTTCGGGAACTATGTTGCTCAGTCTGCTTTGGAGGTCTCTAAGGTTTGACGTCCATATTTTCATTTTCTGGCTCACGATGAATGCTATCCATGATTATTTGTGCAATATAATGTCAGTGCATCCTTATAGCATCGAAACGGTCCCGGCCAGACGAACTTGGGCGTGATAAAATCTCACATCGAATAAAGATGAAAATATAGACCAATTTATAAGGGTTTGAACTACTCATCTTAATAATGTTGACTTTTTAAGATGAAACTCAGGTCTTAACAAGGTATTAGAGCTCGTTAAACTCCAACGAGCAATTTGATACTATTACGACTAAAAAGAAATGAGCAAATTGATTTCAAGATTGGTCTGCTCAAACGAGCCACAATCTTTCAGGGACACGTTAAGGAATAAAACTTCACATCAAATAAAGATGAAAACATAGACCAATTTATAAGGATTTGAGTTACCCCTTTTAATAAGTTTGACATTTTAAGATAAAACAACATATGTTAACACAAAAACCCTAATTTTTACATAAAGATATCTTCACCCAAACTGGAATGGAACTGCATATTGAATTGAGATTACTGCTTCTCTTTTCCTTGATGATATATGATTAATTGGGCTTTTGATGCAGGGAGCTATTCGCACTGAAATGGTTAACTTCATTAATCACCATTACCCTTTCCTGAACAGCCATCCACATGGAAAGCGTGTGTTAGCGCGCACCAGAGGAAACAAAAACCGTGGGTGAAGTGTAAGATGTATCAAGATTGTGATTCTCGTATCGTATTCTATTGTTATGTTGTCTCCAGTTGTTTGTTTATCTTTAATAATTAAGAGCGTGTAGTGCGTTAGATTAAACGGGTTAGCATCTCTAATTCCGTTGAGTTTGACTTACCAAACATGCCTTTAACTGTCGTTGTAGACTACTATTGATGTGTTTAGGAGAAAAGTATGTGAAGATGTTGTTCTGGTTTAGGCTTCTATAGGAAGGGAATTGTGTACGCATATGTATTAGCATATTGCGAATTAAAATGCTTTTCGTTTTTTTGTTATCTGTGGATTCATTTCTGGAGGTTTGTGTGTGATAATATATTATAAGACTGAGAACTCAGTCGATAGTTTTATGTTGTCCTCTTGAATCCAGTTTTTATTACCAGATACTATGTACTCACCCTCGTCCACGTCCCTGTGGCTAGCCTAGTAGTTTGAAGGGTCGCGACTAAATTAATTAAAGTTTCAAATATATCAAATCCTTTATTATTTTTATCTCTTCTTCTTCTTCCAATAAAGGCTATAAAAATTGCAGAAAGAGAACAATTTGTGTGTTTATTGACACTAGAAAAATCTGAAATTGTATTCTTAAAAGGTTATTTGCTCATCTATTATCTTAATTTTACAATCATATTGGTAATTGAAAGCCCAAATGTGACAATTTTGTCTGTATGAAAACCCATTATCTCAGTATTACCATTCCAAATGTGTTTATTTATTAATTTTAAAAAAAAAAAATAACAACGTCGTGACATAGTGTACCGTATGTTGAAATTGTAATGAAAAGTTCTCTCGTTTTGTTCATTACTAAACTTGTTAAAGAGATGAAATATTACCAAATTATTTCTTGAATCAATAATCAAAAAATTAGGACAAAACAAACTTGACGAGCCATCAATTCAGAGGAAAATTTAAAATACACACTAGATGCAATTTCAGGATTGGAAATCCTGTATTTTACAAATTCATACAATTGAGTCCTTGAGTTTTCAAAATAGTGTAAAAAGAAATGTTTCGAATCATTATGATTTGACTCGAGCCCGTTCTAAAAAATTCGAGTTATTTCGAATTGTTTGTTGACACGGACAGAGACTCAAAAAGAGAAATTGCAAAGACCTTACCGTGGATAAATTTATAGCTCTTGTGCACCCAACTTTGGGGAAATTATCTCTTTCATAATAAACAACTTTCTATAAAATAGAACCTCATTTTACATCCACGAGGAAAGGAAATAAAGAAAAGCATCGATAATCTACATCGTATGTGACACACTACTAAACAAAATCAATATAAGTTTATGTAAATTTGTTCATACTTTTAGGTCCTGCCCAGATTCGAAGGAAAAATGCAGTCACCACCGGACCAGATTTTCTTCTCACCAGAGAGAGATCCAAATTCAAACATAAAATCAGTGCATCGATCACCTTCAATAGAAAAGTCACCCTCGTAACAGAGTTGTGTAGATGATCCATCTGCATTACTATAGATCAGCAAAGAAATTTTCCGAATTGCTAAAGTTTTTCCCTTTACTGGCATTTTTCGTTTTTGTCCCTGCAAAGATAGCAAAGGCATATAAAGTTAAACAAACCCTTCAAAAAATTCAAGTTCGGTTAATTCCTCTCTCAAGCAAATAACGATACAATGTTATTACTAATCTGATTTACAGAATATAGTCCTCCTAGCTTATGTAATTCGCACTGAATTACATTCAAGAATCAACACTCTTATGCATAATTTTAAAACAAGGATGATATTCCAAGCCATAGAATTCTGATATACCTTTCGATGATTTTTGAATACCATCATCAACATCCATCCCGTCGCTATCACTGTCTGCTAAGGCAGCATGATTCTGAACTGAACCTTGCAGTAAATCTTCCAGATCCCATAGCTACATCCATAGAAGATGGAGGAAACTATGTTGAAGGCACGGTAACTTTCTAATGCCAATATGACTTTTGAATCTCTACAAAAATTCATCCGAGAGAGAGAGAGAGAGAGAAGAATGCACCTTTAATGTCTGATCATGAGATATGCTTCCAAGAAACTTTCTGTCATGAGAAAAAGCTGCAACATCAAATTACACCTTGAGTTAGAGATACAACATGATAACATCTAAAGATTAAAAATTTACTTCGACTTTATCTTAATGTAACATATGAATGGGCAAATCGAGAAAATGAACTGGTTTCCTCAAGTTAATAAAAAAAGAAGAAGAAGAAACCCAGTTTTCTCTCCAAAAGGGTTGAAAGAAAGTCATACCAAGACGTTCCACAGGGTATTCAGAATGCTCAGCAATTGGCTGGATTATTCTGTTTGGTAATATGCCTACCAAGCTAAACAGCGTATAAGAAAAATATAATTCAATCTACAGATGAATACGCAAGTCAATTAGAGAAACTAGTCCTGTTCTGAGGAGAAACGTTTCACCTGATTATTCCATTCTCCGATCCAGTTATTACTCTA